>CM050450.1:119126221-119726221 GCA_027563935.2 Costus lasius | reverse complement strand
TCATTTGTCTTCTTAATACGTACATTGTTGTATTAATGACATAATTTGTTGTATTAATGATATAATTTGTTGTATACAGTATTCCATTTTGGTATAACAGTCCCTTAACATAATATAACAACATCCTATTTTGGTATAACATGTCTCAAACATAGTATAACAACATCCCATTTTGGTATAACATACCTCAAATATAGTATAACAGCATCACATTATGGTATAACATGCCTCAAACATAATATTACAACATCCCATTTTCGTATAACAGCCCTTAACATGGTATAATAGCCCTTAACATAGCATAACAACATCACATTTTGGTATAATATGCCTCAAACATAACATAACAACATCCCATTTTAGTATAACATGCCTCAAACATAGTATAACAACATCACATTATGGTATAACATACCTTATACATAGTATTACAGCATCCCATTTTGGTATAATATGCCTCAAACATAGTATAACAGCAACACTACAGCGTATAACTTGTCAAACTTTTGTCATTTATTGAATCCTATAATTTGAGATGGCGAAAGATCATAATAAAGCGACTTGTTCTGAGATATTGGGGTGGTCATCGTCAGATGACGAAAGGTATTTATTACCAAACAGCGAAGGAGATGAAGATATAATAGGAACATCTGGAAAGGTAGATGAAATGACATGTATGGAACATGACAAATCAGAAGCTACATCCCAAGTCCTTATAGTTGGCATGACATTTATTAGTGATGATGCAACATACAAGTTTTATAATTACTATGCTAGAGTAATGGGGTTCAGTATAAAGAAATCTCATCTTGAACGTCGAAAGGATGGTAGCTTGAAACAGCACATATATTGTTGTAGCAAACAAGGGATGAGACAAGTTGACCGTAGACATACTGCTAAGAAACCACATCCAGAGACCGGCACAAATTGCATGGCTCGGTTAGAGTTCAAGATTGACAAGAATGAATTATACACGTTGTCGAAAGCTGAATTAAACCATAATCATCCCATGACAAGTCCAAATAAGGTGCACATGCTAAGATCTCATAGAAAAATATTGCCATTTCAACATGCACTTATAGACCAGATGACAAAGTCGGGTATGAAGGCCCATTATATATATAATTATTTTGAGTCTGGTGTAAGCAATAATAATGTTGGTTTCATAAGAGAAGATAATAGCAACTATATTCAAAGAAGTAGAAGAAAAGCTTTGGATGGCAAGGAAAGCAAGAGTATTCTTAGGTACCTAAAGGAAAGATTGGCCAAAGATCCTTCATTTTTTTATGCTATTGAAGCTTGTGAGGAATCAGGGGAGATGATGAACTTTTTTTGGGTTGATGGTCAATCTATAATAGACTATGCATACTTTGGAAATGTAGTATGTTTCGATACAACCTTCCAAACAAATGAATACAATATGCCGTTTGCACCAATCGTGGGCATTAATAACCATAAATAAAAAATTATATTAGGAGCTGCATTACTATATGATGAGTCTGCTGAATCATTTATTTGGTTATTCGAGACCTTTTTGGAAGCCATGCATGGTAAACATCCAGTTACTATTTTCACTGATCAATCAACTGTGATAGCCAGAGAAATACAGACGGTGATACCAAATACAGCACATCGTCTATGTTTATGACATATATTTCAAAATGTAGCATTATATTTATCTCACGTGATTCATAATAACAGTACATTTGGTAAAGATTTTAAACATTGCATATACGAGTGGTGTACAGTTGATACTTTTGAGAAGCTATGGCAGGATCTTTTACTGAAGTATAATCTTGTTGAACATCCATGGATGTTAACTTTTGAGAAACTATGGTCAAAGTGGGCTGCATGCTATCGAACAAACACTTTTTCGGCTGATATGACCACAACCCAACGTAGTGAAACTATGAACCACCATTTTAAAAGGTTTTTTAGAAAGAAATTGAGTTTATTTGAATTTTTAGAACAGTATGACAAGGCACTTAGCTTCTTTCGAGAAAAAGAAATAAAGGCTGATTTCAAGTCTCGAAATAGTACACCAGCTAATGCAGTTGGGAACATGTGTAAACAAGCAGCCTCGATCTACACTAGGGTCATGTATAAGGAGTTTAAGGCATGCTATCAAAGTAGTTTAGATTGCCTTGTGTTCTTCATTGGGGCCGAACCACAAGGTATTACATATAAGGTAACCAACGCAGCTTGTGGTAGAGATGAAATGGTCATTTTCAGCCATTCTCCTGTACAAGTTACTTGCTCATGTAAAATGTTTAAGAGTAATGGGATCTTGTGTATGCATGCAATAAAGGTTTTCGCAGCGAATAATGTGATTTCTATACCGAAGTAGTACATAATGAAAAGATGGACAAAGTACGCTAGAGAAGGTGATGTATCCATTGTCAGTCTGCACAGCTTTGATTCTTCTAGGCAAGAAAGTTTGAGGTCTATCTATAACTGAGTATGTCAAAACCATTACTGTATAGCTACTATGAGTTTACAGTCTAGGAGAGCACTAGAATACATAGAGAAGACAATGAAGGATTTATGTATAAATGTTGAAGACATCTTGCGCACTAACAATAAAAGTATTGATGTTAATGATGCTGACAGTGGATCGGAACCAAATATACAGGTAAAAGCACCTCCAGTGAAAAAAGGGTGGAAAGAGAAACGGAAGAAATGAGTGCTGGAGCGAAGACATAAAAAGAGCACTACTACATCCAAAGGATCCAATTCTAATCCACCTACTGATGTCCAAATGCCGCGCATGACAGGGCTACCTATGGGTGAATATACAAACACACAGGTATGTCTAACTAGGCCATATCTTTAATTTTGATGGACATACTTACCTAAAAGTTAAATTTATAGCAAGTGCCTATGTTCCACCAATCAGTGCCAACAGCCCCATTCTACTCTTACACAGCTTTAATGGTGGGAGCATCCTCTTTTCATGTAAGTTGCGTAGTTATGCGTTTTCTGCACTTGCTACATTGACTATGTTACCTGATTAATTGCACTATATTATGACAGTACTCAGATGAGGCTTCCCAAGCAATGCCATCGCAGATTGGTTCTCAAGAAGAAGCTGCAAATTTTTCTCAGGATGTGTAATAGGTATCAGCCAAGCTAAAAATAATTTTTTATATTATGAGTAGATCAGAAACTACAATCTTTTTTATTATGTAACAATTTGTGATGATTGATGTATGAACATTCTTTTTTATGTACTTTTAATCTTACATTGTATAACAAGGAGCAAAGAGTTCGTCTAACACTGAGACCTATTTCGCATAACAATGTCTTAAATTCGTATAACAGTGTACATACATCGTATAACATTATCTGACATTCGTATAACACTCCACAGAGTTGGTATAACAAGACCTAGAATTCGTATAACATGACACACATTTCGTATAACAAGGCACAGACATCGTATAACACGACACAAATATGGTATAACAAGACCTGATCACATGACACAAACATGGTATAACAAGGCACACATTTCGTTTAACAAGGCACAAACATCGTATAATACGGCACAAACATAGTATAACAAGACTTGATCACATGACACAAACATGGTATAACAAGACACACATTTCGTATAACAAGACACATACATCGTATAACAAGACCTGATCACATGGCATAAACATGGTATAACAAGGCACACATTTCGTATAACAAGGCACAGACATCGTATAACATGTCACAAACATGGAATAATAAGACCTGATCATTGTTTAACAAGGCATAGACATCGTATAACATGGCACAAACATAGTATAACATTGCATATACAAATGTACAGGTGTATGAGTATACAGGAGAACGAATATACAGGAGTATGAATATACACGTGTTTGAATTGCATACAAATTTTAGTCAACTGCCAGTAACTTTCCTTCGAAGAGTTCCAAACTAACAAGGGCCCTCAATCTTGTCATGTCTTATATTGTGAAACCAAATGGTACATTTCTAGAGAGGTAGTCCATAAATTTCAAGACAAATACCCCGTAATCTACACTTTCACCATCTTGTTGCGGGAAGACCTCCCATGTCAATGGCCAGGAAGCAATTTCCTTCCATCCACCAGATTGGAAGGAGATATGAAACTGCAGTAGCTCAAGCTATTTAACAGAACAATGCACAAAATAATGTTATAACTCATGAGAGATAACAACAGAATAGCAAAGGAATACAGTATGAAGCCTTATGAGATGATAGAAACTCACATATCGTTTATTACGCCCTCAACTACCTTCGAAGGGGACAATGAATTATAGCATAGTACGCGTTTCCCACGTATATCCAATACAATCAGAAACCAGTGATTTGAGTCGCATACGAGGGCGAATATTGTGCGAACATATCTTATTGTCTTATTATTCAAATGCTCTAAGCTTTTGAAAGCCGTCCCATATAGGCCACCCACATAATAAGGAAGGACATGTGGTGGAATGTAAGCAAAAGCCTGAAACTTTTTCTTATTAGCCATGCATCTACGGATGAGGAGTGATGCATACAAATCTATAGCCTACAATTGAATTATACAAGTTCATTAGGGAAAAGGAACCAAATATACAAAGATGGTGTATTCCATATATGCTTACCTCCTCACCAACTAGGTCTCCAAAGAGAATGTCACATACACGGGCTTTCGCAATGTTTTGAATAATGGAATGATCTTCCAAGTCCAAATAAAACTCCAGTTGCGATTTAATATTGTCAGGTATTACATCCCGACCACAATAGTCCCGTCTATTTAGATACTAAAGATGCAACAAAAATCTATCAGAATCTTGTATATGTCAACGCTATCAGATATTCTTATGTTAAAAACTATTTATGCCACCATACCTTATCAACCTAGGGTGCAGATTCTGCTTTCTCATCTACCTCCACTGGCTGAAAGAAAATTAGAAATTCTTATGTTAAAAATATAATGTATAGGCCTATGTTTACAATTATGTATCCCCAAGTTTAATGGTCTTACCTCTGATTCTATAGCCTTCTTCTTCTTCTTTTGTTGTGTGTATGAGCTGAGAAGAAGACATGAAACCTTTTTTAATCTTTTTTTTTCAGTTCCTTAATCTTCGGGGCAGACTTCTCTACTTCCTCACTCCTCGGGGCCGACTTATCATCTTCATCACTCCAGCTTAATTCTTCCTCATTCTTATTTTGTTGCATCTCGATCTCGGCTTTCAGTCTTTTATTTTCCTTGACTAGCTCATCAATTCTTTTTTCCAATTTAGCCACCTCTAAGCTGAAACCGGCCTTGATGCTATTAATCTCAGCATCATTCTTAGCACTTTCATCTTTAAGCAAGTATTTTTCATTCTCCAATTGAATTATTTCATTCTTTAATTTATTATTTTCCTCTATAATTATGCACAATTCCGAGTTCAAGTTCAAAACTTCTTCATGGCTCTACGCACAAAATTAACACAAAACCTTCAATATCGTATAACACATGCATATTTTCATATAACATACTTACAAGGTCAAGTAAATAGAAGTCTGTTTGACTATGTGATGGGCCCACATCACCAGCTTCCTCAAGGGCTGCATCTAATGCAAGTGGACTATTTACAACATCACGCTCCACTTCACCACCTTCCTCAAGTTCAAAAATAATTTGCAATTGTAAACAGTATTAGAAACCCTAACTACCACCAACTTATTACACTTACAAATAAACATCTTACCGCATCTTCATTTAATTTGGCACAATTTTTGAAATACATTGTCCGTCGAGGTGGTTTCACATTGGCCCAACGGAACAACCGAGAGTGTACTCCCTTGATGCCTTGCATTTTAGTCGTAATTTTTCTTAATATTTCATGATGAATCTAGGCTTATTTTGATATTTTCATACTCTTTATAGGCTTATTTCCTTCAAAGTTTCAGAATCTTCACCTTTTCTTGCTTTTGTGGAATTTCAGGTAAAATCACCCAATTTTGATGTCTTTTAAAGATTCTAAAGCCATGGGGTGATTTCTTACGTGAAAATGAAGCTGCCCGTCAAATTTGGGCTCAATCGGAGTTAGCCTAGAAAATATGGCCAGACAATCGGTTCTTTCGCCAGACAACATGATACTTCACAAAGAGCTTCACAGGCAGGTGAACTCGGTGGGGTTCACCCGTGATTCTCTCTGTCGCGCAGCGCTCAAAATGACCAAAGAGCTTCACGGCCTGGTGAACCCCAGCGGGTTCACCCGTGCTTCTTTCGGCCCAAACTGTCCAGAGCACATCACGACCAGGTGAACCCGGCGGGGTTCACCCGTGATTTCAACCCAGGCGAACGCGAGTCCGACTTTTAATCGGATTTTCTCTGATTTCCAACCCGTTTGAAGTCCAAATTTGGCAAGGAAGGATTCTTTGGAAAGCTATTTCGAAGGAGAACATGTGGAATATAAAAGCCCTAGTTTTCATGCCCTAAAAAAGGAGGAATCACATGACGAAGTGGCTAGGGCGGAAGAACGCGGCGACGAGGAATTTCGGAGGAGATTTTCGAAGATTGAGACATCAGATCATCTAGATTTCTTGAGGATACTTTCGGTTTAGCATCTCCTTCCTCTTAGATTCACTTCCTTGTAGTTTTATTTCCCTTTAAAGAGAGAGATTTTAAATGTTGCAATGACGATTGTAGTGTAAAACCTTTTTCGGGGCTCGATTGAAGCCCGTTGATGATTGTTAATTACAATTCCTATTTCGATTCAGTTGTTTGAATTATATTGTGAGAATATTTTACTTTGATGTGCAAATCTCATGACTTTATCTTGGCCGAGTATCTTCATGTTTTAGTTGTTACGATTCATACCGAGAGGAGGATCGTAAAGACGGATCTTCGTAGTCAAACTTGCGAGACCTCGACACGAGAGTGCTTGGTCTTTGCTCGAGGGTTTCATAATCTACCATAGAACTTATTGGGTTTGTTTAGAGCGATCCACCGTGAGAGTAGGAGGTCGTTCTAAGTAAACACCGGGGTGTACACTCGAGAGAGGGCACCTTGTACCCCAGGGATAGATTCCTTGTGCAAGAGCATAAATCTAGATAACTGATATATTTTTAAGCGCGATTAAGATCGTCAGCGTGGTGGAAACCTTAGCCCTGATATCTCTCTCATATTTATTCTCTACCGACGTAGCTTTGATTTCTTGTTTTAGATTTAAAGTCTCAAAACCCGTTTCGATTTGCTTAGCTATTGAAACTTAGATTTTCTGGTACTAAACCTTGTTCCATGTGGGATTTGACATCTTTTATATTACTTTGACATAACCGTGCACTTGCGGGATGTGTCAAGTTTTTTGGCGCCGTTGCCAGGGAACAATGGTTGATATTAGTGTATTTCTGAGAATTGGTAGACTAGACTTTTGTTAGTCTCTTTTTTTACGTTTCTGTACTGCTATTCTCTTTTTCATTCTATTTGCCTGTTGTCTTAGAACTTTGAAATTTTGACTGACCCCTTTTATGCAAAGAAGTTCTAGGGCAGGAACATTCTTTGACATTGATCCAGAGATCGAGCGCACGTTCAGGACAAGAAGGAAGCAAAACCAAATTCAGAAAAAGGACATGAACCATCCGGGCACGGAAAATCAAATGGATCACATCCTGCTTGGTGTGAACAATGATCAGATACCTCAGCCAGTAGGGAACAACTACAACAATAGGACGCTGAAAGACTATTCTGTTCCCTATGCACATGGATTACAATCAGGAATTGCGAGGCTCACTGTTGAGGCCAATAATTTTGAAATAAAACCTGCTCTACTTTCTATGGTGCAACAAAAACCAATTTGGTGGTTCTCCTCTTGAGGACCCCAACATGCACCTCTCTATTTTTCTGGAATATTGTGATATGCTGAAAATTAATGGTGTGTCTGCTGATGCTATCAGGTTGCGTTTATTTCCCTTCTCTTTGAAGGACAGAGCGAGAGCTTGGCTTCACACGCTACCTTCTGCTTCAATAAGAACATGGGCGGAGCTATCTCAAGCCTTTCTCTCCAAGTATTTCCCTCCATCCAAAATAATTCAGTTGCGGAATCAGATAACAAGTTTCATGCAGAAGGATGGAGAGTCCCTATATGAGGCTTGGGAGAGATTTAAAGAGCTCCAAAGGATGTGTCCACATTACGGAATTGAGACTTGAGTTTTAATCTAAACATTATATAGCAGGTTGGATTACAACATAAGACTTACAGTGGACGCTGCAGCAGGAGGCGTTTTGATGAATAGATGGGTTGAAGACGAAATAAACCTCCTCAAGGACATGGCGATCAACCATCACCAATGGACATCTAAGAGAGGTACATCTAACAAGAAGTCAGGTAAGTATGACCTTGACTCTCTGACTGCTCTTACAGCTAAAGTGGATAATTTGACTAGAAAGATTGATTCTTGGTCTGTTAATCCAATGGATGTTAACTCTATTTCTTGCGAGGTCTGTGGAGTTACAGGTCATGCAGGGGTAGATTGTCAGGCAGGATATGGACAGATTGTGTCGAATCACTATGAGCAATTGAATGCTGTTGGGAACTTCAATCCCAACAACAATCCATATTCCAGCACATACAATCCAGGATAGCGCAATCACTTGAACTTCTCATACCGAACAACTCAGCCAATGCAACCTGGACAAGTACCCACACAACAAGCCCAGCCCCAGCAAGGAAATTTTAGGCACCCCCAACAGAATAATTTCGGACCACCAGGATTTCAAGCTAGAAACTACAATGCGCCACCACCACAGCCAAGGCCAAACAATGATTCACAGCTGAGTAAGCAACTTGAAGGACTGACAGACATGCTGAAACTTATGATGACAAGGATGGACTCCCTGGAGACACATAATAAGATGTTGGAGAGTCAGCTAGCCCAACAAGCTAGCTCATCCTCCAGAGCACCAGGCAAGCTACCATCCTAGCCAGAAGTAAAACCGAGGGAGCATTGCAATGCAATCTCCACTCGGAGCGGTAAACAATTTGAGGATCCAAAGATGCCGACCAATGATAGAAAAGATGAGGTGATACCAGAACCTGTGGAACCACATTCAGAAGTAACACCGGTGGCACCTGAACCAGCTGAAGAGGAGCAGCCTTATGTGGGACCGCCTGCATATAAACCACCGATCCCTTTTCCACAGAGGCTTGTCAAGGCTAAATTGGACAAACAGTTTGGTAAGTTTTTAGAAGTTTTAAAGAAACTTTATATTAACATCCCTTTCATTGATGCTCTTTCACAGATGCCGACTTATGCAAAATTCCTAAAAGACATTTTATCAAACAAGAGGAATCTGGAAGATCAGGGCACCATTGTACTTACTGAGGAGTGCAGCGCCATCATTCAGAATAAGCTCCCTCTGAAGCTTAAGGACCCAAATAGTTTCTCCATACCCTGCTAGATTGGGGAGATGTCCTTTTAGAGAGCTTTGTGCGATCTAGGAGTAAGCATCAGCCTCATGCCGTTGTTACTTTGTAAAAGGCTAGACTTAGGAGATTTGCAACCAACTAACATTTATATACAGCTTGAAGACAGATCAGTGCGTCAACCAGTTGGTATTTTAGAGGACGTACCTGTTAAAGTAGGAGATTACTTTATTCCTGCTGATTTTGTTGTTTTGGAGATTGATGAGGATGACAGGCTCCCTATCATTCTAGGGAGACCTTTTTTTGCTACTGCTGGTGCTGTCATGGATGTCAAGAATGAGAAACTGTCCTTGAACATCTGTGGCAACATTATTCAAATTGATCTGGCTGATACCTTGAAAAAACCTTCTCTTGCAGGAACATGCTGCAGCGTGGACATTGTGGAAAAAGCCACACAGCATGTTGAACCCTTCAGGAACGAAGCATACCCATTGGAACTTGCCCTGACAAACTCTGTTAATCAAGATGGTGAAGGAGAGGCTGAGAAGTATGTTGCACTGCTGGAAGCTGATGCAAGCTCGGATGATAAGGAAGAAGTATATCAGGAGAATCAAAGGCAGCAGAAAATTGAACTCAAAAGCTTGCCCAGCACTTTGAGATATGAGTTTTTAGGAGATGATTTTACATACCCTGTGATAGTCAGTGCGGCGTTGGACAAGGAGCAAACCGAGCTACTACTAAAGGAACTTCGTCTCCATAGGAAGGTAATAGGCTACTCATTAGATGACATAAAAGGGATTAACCCCTCTATTTGCATGCACAGGATCCTATTGGAAGACAACAACAAACCTTCTGTGGAGTTTCAACGCCATCTCAACCCGCACTTGAAGGACGTCGTGAAGAAATAAGTGCTCAAGCTATTAGATGCTGGAGTAATATACCCGATTTCAGACAGCTCTTGGGTGAGTCCAGTTCACGTTGTGCCCAAGAAAGGCGGTGTCACAATAATCAAGACTGAAGCAGATGAGTTAATACCGACGCGCATAGTTACAGGATATAAGATGTGCATTGACTACAGGAAGTTGAACTCTGCTACGCGAAAAGACCATTTTCCTCTTCCATTTATAGATCAGATGTTGGATAGATTAGCGCATAATTCTTACTTTTGCTTTTTGGATGGCTTTTCAGGTTTCTTCCAGATCCCTATCCACCCGGACGACCAGGAGAAAATGACCTTTACATGTCCCTACGGCACATACACATACAGGAGGATGCCGTTTGGTCTCTGCAATGCCCCAACAACTTTTCAGCTAGCAATGATGACCATATTCTCTGATTTTAATGAAGATTTCATGGACATTTTTATGGACGATTTTTCTGTGTATGGTTCCTCTTTTCATCATTGCTTGTTTAAGGTTTTGCAGAGATGTGAAGAGGTGAACCTAGTTTTGAACTGGGAAAAGTGCCACTTCATGGTCAAGGAAGGCATCGTCCTCGGGCATCTAGTTTCTGAGCAAGGGATAGAGGTGGACAGAGAAAAAATTGAAGATATTGAAAATCTTAGGCCGCCCACATCGGTGAAGGGGATCAGGAGCTTTCTTGGACACGCCAGCTTTTATAGAAGATTTATTAAAGACTTTTCTAAGATAGCTTGCCCCTTAACTAATCTACTTGCTAAAGATGCTATGTTTTGCTTTGACAGGGATTGCAAGGAAGCCTTCTCGAAACTCAAGGAGGCATTGACTTCTGCTCCAATAATTCAACCTCCAGATTGGTCATTACCTTTTGAGTTGATGTGTGATGCTAGTGACCAAGCTGTTGGGGTAGTCTTGGGACAGAGGAAGGATAAGAAGCTTCACACCATCTACTATGTCAGTCGAACACTCGACGATGCCCAGATGAATTACGCGACCATGGAGAAAGAGCTGCTAGTGATTGTCTTTGCTTTCGATAAATTCCGTTCTTACTTGGTTAACTCAAAAGTAATCATTTTTACCGATCATGCAGTTATAAAATATTTGATCAACAAGAAGGATGCAAAGCCAAGGCTCATTCGATGGATCCTCCTCCTGCAAGAATTCGATATAGAGGACAGAGACAAGAAGGGGAGTGAAAATTTAGTGGCTGACTATCTTTCCAGGCTTGACCGCGGCGTTGACAAGGAAATTAATGAAGAGTTGAAAATTAATAACACATTCCCTGAAGAACATCTTTATGCTTTGTTGGATCAACAAGTCCCATGGTATGCAGACTACGTCAATTATATCATGTCTAACATCTTTCCCCCTGACATCACTTTTCAGAGGAAGAAGAGATTTCTACATGATGTAAAGTTTTATTACTGGGACGAGCCATACTTGTACCGGAGATGTGCGGACGGGTTGTACAGACGATGCGTGCCAGAGGTGGAGATATAGGATGTGTTGACCCATTGCCATGCTTCACCCTATGGAGGACACGTAGGGGCCTTTAAAATAGCTTTTAAAGTTTTACAATCAGGTTTATATTGGCCTTCTATATTTCATGATGCTAAAAGTATTTTGTTTCCACTTGTGACAGTTGCCAACGGACTGGAAACCTATCAAAAAGAGACGAGCTGCCGCTCAACAATATCATGAAAATAGAAATTTTTGATGTATCAGGGATAGACTTCATGGGGCCCTTCCCTTCTTCATGTGGAAAACGGTACATCCTGGTTGCCGTTGACTACGTGTCAAAATGGGTTGAGGCATCCGCTGAAGCTACTAATGACTCTAGAGTCATTATGAAGTTTATGAAGCGGACTATTTTCCCCTGGTTCGGAGTTCCACGTGTTCTAATCAGCGATGGCAGCTCCCACTTCATTGAGCAAAAATTTGGGGCATTACTGAAAAAGTACGGTGTAAAGCACAAAATCGCCACGCTCTACCATCCTCATACTAGTGGTCAGGTAGAGGTCTCTAATAGAGAAATTAAACAAATTTTGGAGAAGACTGTATCGCGATAATGAAAGGATTGGGCAATGAAACTACCGGATGCTTTATGGGCTTATAGAACCGCATTCAAGACACCCCTCGGTATGTCTCCTTTCCAAATTATCTATAGAAAATCATGCCACTTACCTGTTGAACTTGAGCACAGGGCGTATTGGGCTGTCAAGCAAATCAACTTTGATTTCAAGAACGCCAATGAAAGGAGAAAGCTACAACTTGATGAGTTGGCCTACGAGAATGCCAAGATCTACAAAGCACGCACCAAGTTTTGGCATGACAAGCGCATAGTAAAGAAAGAATTTCGTGAAGGGGATAAAGTGCTTCTATTTAATTCAAGACTTCAGTTATTTCCAGGAAAGCTTCACACGAGGTGGTCCGGTCCTTTTACAGTTCAGCAAGTTCAACCATACGGTGCCATCACAATTTGGACGGAACGAACTGGTAGTTTCATAATCAACGGGCACCGTCTTAAGCACTACTTTGAAGACGAGCGGGTTGAAAAAGAGGAAGTTCTTGCCCTTTCAGACCCCACAGCTTTGACACTCTGATAACTCTTATGGTTGAGCTACCGACCTTAACCTAGTGCTCTTGGGAGGCAACCCAAGTTTTTAGTTTTCATGCATTATTTCTCTGTGTTGTTAGACAATTTTCTAGGCTGTTAATTTCTTTTTCATTTAATTTTTGGTTTTCTAATAGGGATTGCTGCTGATTTGATGTCTCTTTATGATGTAGGACGAAGAAGGGGCGCATGGCATTTTTTTTTAGAATTTTTTAGGCTTTTCAGTGTACTTCACCACCTGGTGAACCCCACGGGGTTCACCCGTGAAGGGCACTGTACAGCGTTTCTAGAGTTGTGACCAGTACGCTTCACGGCTAGGTGAACCCCAGCGGGTTCACCCATATTTCTGTAACAATAGTACCCAGACAGTGAACTTCACAGGCAGGTGAACCCGGGCGGGTTCACCCGTATTTCATCCCGTGTTCGCCCGAAATTAGGGCACCGCGCGCACGAGTTTCCGCCGCCGCCCCTGACCTCACCGAAATTCCGCAAATCGCGCCGCCCTTTCTTCTTCTCAACACACGAAGGCGATCCCTAGTATTTCGATCAGAGTTTCCTTGCGAACTGGTTAGGTTTTCTCTCGATTTCGTCCCCAATCTTTGCGTCGCCAGTATTTCGAGTTTTTTAGCCGATCGATTGCCGCCATCGCTCTTGCCTTGCACTGCCACCTGAATCTTCTTGTCCAGGCTAGCCTGCCGCTTTCCGATCTTCTCTAGCCATCATGCCTTCGAGAACCAAGGCTAGGGCTGGCAATTCGTGTAAACGGGTTGTGTTCATGTCGTGTCATACTTGACCTGCAACACATTTATGCTCGACCCGAACACGACCCGTTTATACATACGGGTCAATATGTAAAACACGAACACGACCCACTTATTTAAACGGGTTACTAAACACGACACGATTAACACGTTTAATAAATAGGTCGTGTCGTATGACACAATACGACACGACACGATTAACATGTTTAATAGATAGGTCTATCATATGACACAACACGATACGACACGATTAACACGTTTAATAAATGGGTCTGTTATATGACACGATACAACACGACACGATATGACATGATTAATAAAAATAACCTATTTAATCAATATTTAAATTTTAACAACCTTAATACCTCATCATCAAATCGAATTAAAACTGTAAAATTTTAACAAATCATCAACACTACAACAAATCAAATCGAAACAATTGCATAGGTTGAATATACTTATCGGAAAAATATAATTACAATGTACAGGTACAGCTACAAAAAATAATAGCTAGATGGACCAAACAAATACAGCTAAATGTCTAGTAATGATCAGGTTAGTAGAATAGTAGCGCCCTCAAAATTAACTTGATATGTTTTTGGTTTTCCCAATTTGAAATGCATTGTTAATATATGTTGTAGCCTTGTAGGCATAGATGGACCGGAAGATATGAAGCTCATCTTTGGGACAATACCTGTAGACAACAACGAAAACAACATCAGTGGGACAATTGAAATTGCTTTGTTAATACCTGTAGCATCATCTTTGTAAGCAATTTAAAAGTAGCAGGCTGATTCTAGGCATCATTGTTAACAGAGATTAAATAGCAATGAAAACAAAAGTAGTGCTGAATTTAGACCAATACTGAGTTTAGGGAACTGATTTCATTCATTAATACTGAGTTATACAAACAACACAAACTTCAAAAATATTGAAAGGCATTGCACATCCAAAAGCTTGCTTGCCTTCACTTACAGAGTGACAGGATACCTGAACTGAACAGGAGATCTGCACTCAACAATGCACGAGGAAGGCTGCAAATTAGGATCTGCACTCAACAAAAGCTTGCTTGCTTGCCGAAAAAAAATGCACGAGGAAGGCTGCAAATTGGGATCTGCACTCAACAAAGTAACAAACATCTGCACTCAAAATTCAATATCAATTTTGCTAACACTCAAAATCCAACATTAGCATACTGAGGCATCATTGTTAACAGAGATTAAATAGCAATGAAAACAAAACTAGTTAATATTTAAACTAAAAGAGTACCTGATGCAGCATGACTTCTTAGTCTCTCAGCAGCAATACAAATAAATACATTGAACAAGCTTCAGATCTTTGTAAAAACTAGAAACTAAGTAAATTAAACACAGATAAAAAAAAGCACTAGGTTGCAGCTGTACCACATCATTCAAAAACTTAAATAAAAGAAGTCAAAATCCACAAAGGTTGAAGGCTTCATCTGTTGCATCACTATAATAGATTCTTCATACATAAGAATGCAATCCATACTAGCAGTTTAAAAATATTTCAAACATTGCACTAAATAAGAGAATATCTATTCTCAGCAAGCAAAGGTTGAAGGCTTCATATTTAAGAATGCATCACTACAATAGATTCTTCGTATTTAAGATTTAAGAATGCAATAAAACATGAAATCTAAGGGAGATCAGAAAAGCATCGATCTGTTGAGCCACAATCAAGAAACCAACAAAAACACAAAATCTAACCATAGACAAGAACTGAAGAAAACTCACCTCCAAATCCCCACGACAGAAACTGTAGAACCAATGAAGAAATAGAGAGAAAATCGGCGATGGCAGTTCTCAGGTTCTGCAACTCGGGGGCAGACGGTGGGTCGGCGAAGCAAGGTTCAGTAGAAATCGCCAGCAGACGGTGGATCGGTGAAGCAGGTTCGAGAGGGAAAGACAGACGATTGTGACTTGTGACTTGTGAGGACAGCGGGAGCCCGAGAGCCGAGAGGTGAGAGCTCGGACGATTGTGAGGAGTGAGGATAGCGGGCAGCCGAGAGGCGAGAGCTTGAATCGGGGCGGCGATGCGGTGTCGACGGAATGGGATATTTCTTAGGGATTTAGGGTTTTGAGTCTTTTGACGTTGTAAGTTGTAACCTAGCCTCACACGGTTAGGGTTTTGACGTTTAGTATTTTTATTGTTTTAGAGATTTAGATATTTATTGTTTTTAAATTTAGTTATTAAGATTATTTATAGATAATTAATATTAAAATATATATTATATATGGGTTAGGCGGGTCAACCCGCAATACGACACGATTTATAGCGTGTCATAAACGGGTCGACACGATAATGACACGAAACACGATTATGTTAAACCTAGACCCGTGAAAACACGTGTCGTGTCGTGTCGTGTTGGCGGGTCATATAATTTTTTGCCAGGCCTAACCAAGGCTATGGCTTCTAAGAGGACTGCACCTCCGCAAGTCTTCTCCAACTCGTCAGCCATAGACGAGGAGGAGTATGAACCGTCGCCTCCTCCATCTTTCCGGCCACTGTCGGCCACACCAGGATCCTCATTGTCTCGGCATAGACTCACGCCTACCTGCCGGCCGCTGCCATACATCTCTCCCCCGAACGAGTTCGGGATTGTCTTTCGCAATGCCGGCCAAGAAGAATGCTATCAAACACTGCATCAACGCCGAGTTCTCAACACAAGATATCTTGATAGAGGCACATTGCAACTCCTCGGGCTGAGGGAAGATGTTGATATGATGTATGCTGCTGTGGGTTGGGAGCAGTTCCAGTAGCTCTTTTCTCCCACGTACGTTGGTGTCACGCTGGAATTTCTGAGCTCCTTGGAGGTGAAGGCAGATCTGATTCTAGAGGACGATCCCAGCCGTTTGACCTTTTGCTTGGGTAATATCGAGCATACCCTTACTTTTTCTCAGTTACGTAGTATCTATGGATTTCCTGAGCCTTGTGTCCGCAAGGTCCCCACCGAGTATAGTGAGTAGGGCTTCTGGGGCGCAATTACTAATGAGCACGTCTACTCTGCTCGCGTGGCCCGTGCCTCCAGCCTATGCAACCCAGTCATCAAGTATGTACACCGCGTGTTGGCTCATACCATATTTGGCCGCGGTGAGAGCGACGGTATGGTTCGACAGACCAAGTTGTTTTATTTCTGGTGCATGCTTCATAGTTTCAGGGTGGATTCTGGGTACTATCTTGCAAAACAGTTCAGCCGTGTCGCCCGTTCTTTGAAAGGGGCGATTGTGATTGGCGGCCTTATCACTCCCTTGGCAGTCTCTTTGGGCATCATTCCATACGACACGTTGGAAGCTACTGGTAACAATAGGCTCGAGATTGAGTCTTGCGTCGCCATGAAGCTAATTATACGCAAGGGAGACTCTTACTGCATGACATTCAAAGGGAGTCCATTTTGCCTACCATTACCGAACCCAGAGCGCACCACTGTGAGAGTGCGAGGGAATTGGCGTATCCAGCCTGTTGAAGATCCATAGCCTGACCTTGTTGATACAACACCACCTCCACCCAGAGCATTCTCCTTTGGTGGCACTTCTTCCTCTGACTCTATGATGGCTATATTGCAGGAAATTAAAGAGGAGCAGCTCCACCAATGAGAAGTGATTGATCACCTGGACACCACCATCTCCTACATTCAGCAGGACCATTCCTCTCGATGAGAGTCTATGGAGTCACACATGCAAAGGAAACACAAGATGATGGGGTCTGTTTGTGAAAAGATATCAAGTATGGATGAGCGACTTTTCTTTCTCTCCGAGGAGAACATGGCTCGCATGGACATTTCTTCAGACGAGGAGGTCGAGCCAGACTATAGTGCACGTGGGAAGAGCAAGAGCTCATGGGCTTCTGGCTCTCGCCCACGCAAATGGAGGTAGCTTCCCCGGACGTCAGCATCGACACCCACTCCTCTCACATCCACGACATTGCATAGAGGACTATGCAAACTTTTAGAGTGGGTGAGCTGTCTTTACTCCGGTTTCTTCTTCTTATCTTCATGTGGCCATTTGACTTTGCTTGCCAGACTTGTTATGATTGCGATATGACTTTTATTCTGTGATGGATGGTATTGTGGCATTGTATCCTATATGCCATTATATTCGTGGGCCTGGTCCACATCTCCAGGCCCCACTTTGTGACAATGCTGTATGACATTACGTTGTTGGTTGCTTGTGTCCATACTCTGTTATGATGATTATGCTTTTCAGATATGCAGTGTGAAATTTTTATATGAGTTTGCACGTGTATGAGCCTTGTCCCTTGATAGCTATTTCAAAATTTTGAGTTGAATGCACGATTGGTTAGGAATAATAAAAAACTGTTGATAATACCTCCTTGTTATAGATACTTTTTGATCATGTCCATATATTCTATGATTTTGAAATTTTGTAATTTGGATTGACTTTGAGTTGTACATTAGTGGGTCAAACATTTCTAGGATCGCTTAATCAACTCAAACTTACAACTTACATGAGAATCATATTGAGATACATGTTCACTTAGTTATTTTTTGAATTCCTTTCTGTTGTTGGGGAGACACTGCATTTGTTAAAAAGGATATGTTATCAACTGCTGAGCATAAAAAAAAAAGAGCAAAAAAAACTCACCCTTAGATTCCTCTACTTGGCACTGCGAAAAATTGGCAGTGATACCGAAGGATATGAGTTGAAATCTAAGAGATGTGAAGTGAAATCTATAAAGAGACTCCTCTACTTGGCATTGCAAAAAATTGGCAATGGTACCTAAGGATATGAGTTGAAGTCTATTGTAATAATCAGTGTATCGTACCCTGAGGAAAGCATTTGAGTTAACTCCAACGGTTTGATTAGGAAGAATTGGAATTGCATGAGTGTTGTGTGTAGGCTTGATTGAATTCTATGTTTGTTGCTTACTAGGTTGTTTGACATCTAGTTATTGTGGGATCAAACTTTTGAATACTTGAAACAACCATTTACTTGATTTCTCTTGATTAGATCTTAGATTGCTATCAAATATTTTTCTAACTTGGGTGTATACCTCAACACAAAAGATTGCTCTTATACCCATATTGTGTTTCATCCTATTTAATTGCTTGAGGACAAGCAAAGATTTAAGTCTGGAGTATTTTGATGCCTTGTATTTTAGTAGTAATTTTCCTTAATATTTCATGATGAATCTAGGCTTATTATGATATTTTCACACTCTTTATAGGCTTATTTCCTTCAAAGCTTCGCAATCTTCACCTTTTCTTGCTTTTGTGGAATTTCAGGTAAAATCACCCAATTTTGATGTCTTTTGAAGATTCTAAAGCCATGGAGTGATTTCTTATGCGAAAATGAAGCTGCCCGTCAAATTTGGGCTCAATCAGAGTTAGCCTAGAAAATATGGCCAGGTGAACCCCATCCGATTCTTTTGCTAGACAACAGGATACTTCACAGAGAGCTTCACGGGCAGGTGAACCCGGCGGGGTTCACCCGTGATTCTCTCTGTCGCGCAGCGCTCAAAATGACCAGAGAGCTTCATGGCCTGGTGAACCCCAGTGGGTTCACCCATGCTTCTTTCGGCCGAAACTATCCAGAGCACATCACGACAAAGTGAACCCGGCGGGGTTCACCCATGATTTCAACCCAGGCGAACGCGAGTTCAACTTTTAATCGGATTTTCTCTTATTTCCAACCCGTTTAAAGTCCAAATTTGGCAAGGAAAGATTCTTTGGAAAGCTATTTCGAAGGAGAACATGTGGAATATAAAATCCTTAATTTTCATGTCCTAAAAAAGGAGGAATCATGCGACGAAGTGGCTAGGGTGGAAGAACATGGCGACGAGGAGTTTCGGAGGAAATTTTCATAGATTGAGACGTCATATCATCTAGATTTCTTGAGGATACTTTCAGTTTAGCGTCTCCTTCCTCTTGGATTCACTTCCTTGTAGTTTTCTTTCCTTTTAAAGAGAGATTTTAAACGTTCCAATGACGATTGTAGTGTAAAACCTTTTTCGGGGCTCGGTTGAAGCCTGTTGATCATTCTTAATTGCAATTTCTGTTTCGATTCAGTTGTTTGAATTATATTGTGAGCATATTTTACTTTGATGTGCAATCTCATGACTTTACCTTGGCTGAGTATCTTCATGTTTTAGTCGTTACGATTCATACCGAGAGGAGGATCGTAAAGACAGATCTTCATAGTAAAACTTGTGAGACCTTGACATGAGAGTGCTTGGTCTTCGCTCGAGGGTTTCATAATCTACCATAGAACTCATTGGGTTTGTTTAGAGCGATCCACCGCGAGAGTAGGATGTCGTTCTAAGTAAACACCGGGGTGTATACTCGAGAGAGGGCACCTTGTACCCTAGGGATAGATTCCTTGTGCAAGAGCATAAATTCAGATAACTGATATATTTTTAAGCGCGATTAAGATCGTCAGTGTGGTGGAAACCTTAGCCCTGATATCTCTCTCATATTTATTCTCTACCGACATACCTTTGATTTCTTATTTTAGATTTAAAGTCTCAAAACCCGTTTCGATTCGCCTAGCTACGTTTCGATTCGCCTAGCTATTGAAACTTGGATTTTGTGGTACTCAACCTTGTTCCCTGTGGGATTCGACATCTTTTATATTACTTCGACATAACCGTGCACTTGCGGGACGTGTCATCCCTCCACCTTACTATCTATATACAATTTTGTATGCTCATATAACCAAATCTACAAAAAAAAGAAATAAAACAATAACCTATCATTAACTTAACTATGTTTGAAATACAAGTTCAGATATTGAGAATACTTACACCAAGAATTATGGCACAATCGACAAATCCACGTCCCTTCTTCTTTGAGCTGGAGGTCAATTCCGCGCAAAGAAAATTATGTACAGCCTCTGCCCAATTGTAATCAGCCAATTTTGAGAGGTCTTCTACAAAAAATACAAGTTCCGCATCCACGTTGTATGTCAGGCGGCTGAATAAAAAACAACAAAAGAGGTACAAAATGGCCAATCTTGTGAGCCTCTCCTCATTTCCTGCCAGGCCTTGTGAGTAGATAACTCTCAATTTTCCTTCAATTACATTTCTATTTGGTAACTTCCCATCAAATTCTTCCTTGTAATATGTGGTAGATGGTTGGTCAGTGTTCCATCTAACTAACTCCCCAACCCGTGGGAGACCAAGGATGATTGATACATCCTACACTGAGAAGGGCACAAAATTGCCATTAATATTTAATCCCCTTCTATTTCCATCCCATATGGATTACAAATATTCCACTGCAATCATAACTAAGGCAATGGATGGCCTTTGCAGCAAATATCCAAAGGGGGTCTGTAGGAGCTGTCCTTTAATAGCCTCACCCCTTGCACTGTGTTGACAAAAGTGTGAATCCGGCTCAATGAGCATATGCTGACTACTCGACGAGGTTTGATGCCCTTGTAGTGATATTCCTTTTCACCTGAAGAGCTACTAGATGGGCTTTTATTCGTAGCCCTCTTTGTATAAAACCTACTGTTAAATATGTTATAACTAAATTAACATGAAGAACTCAAAAGGTGAAGCTATTATACCAAAATGGGATACTGTTATACTATGTTTGAGGTATGTTATACCAAAATGGGATGCTGTTATACTAAGTTTGAGGTATGTTATACCAAAATGAGATGCTGTTATACTAAGTTTGAGACATGTTATACCAAAATGAGATACTGTTATACTATGTTTGAGACATATTATACCAAAATGGGATACTGTTATACCAAGTTTGAGACATGTTATAACAAAATGGGATGTTGTTATACTAAGTTTGAGGCATGTTATACCAAAATGGGATGCTGTTATACTATGTTTGAGGCATGTTATACCAAAATGAGATGCTGTTATACCAAGTTTGAGACATGTTATACCAAAATGAGATGTTGTTATACTATGTTTGAGGTATGTTATACCAAAATGGGATGCTGTTATACCAAGTTTGAGGCATGTTATACTAAAATGAGATGCTGTTATACTAAGTTTGACTCATGTTATACCAAAATGGGATGCTGTTATACTATGTTTGAAGCATGTTATATCAAAATGGGATGCTGTTATACCAAGTTTGAGGTATGTTATACCAAAAGGGGATGCTATTATACTAAGGATGAAATGACATGTTATAACAAAATGGGATGCTGATATACCAAGTTTGAGGCATGTTATACCAAAATGGGATGTGTTATACTATGTTTGAGGCATGTTCCACCAAAATGGGATGCTGTTATACCAAGTTTGAGACATGTTATACCAAAATGGGATGCTGATATACTAAGGTTGATGCATGTTATACCAAAATGGGATACTGATATACCAAGTTTGAGGCATGTTATACAAAAATTATGTTATTAATATAACAATGTATGTATTAAGAAGACAAATTACGACATTATACCTTAAAGGAACATTGGAGTCGTCGGAAGAACTCGCCATGAGATCCTACAAAAAAGAAAACAAGATTTGGAAACCCTAAGCCATGTTTGAAATATGTTATACCATAATGGGTTGCTGTTATACTATGTTTGAGACATGTTATACCATACTATGTTAAGGGCTGTTAAACTAAAATGGGATGCTCTTATACTATGTTAAGGGGCTGTTATACCAAAATGAGATACTGTTGTACCAAAATGTGATGTTGTTATACTAAGTTTGAGGTATGTTATACTAAAATGAGATGCTGTATATAATAAATTATATCATTAATACAACAATTTATGACATTATACCTTAAAGGAAGATTAGAGTCGGAGGAGGAACTCGGCCTACCAATGGTAGTGGTCGGAAGATGAGATTCTGCAAAAAATAAATCAAGATTAGGAAACCCTAAGCCAACCAGGAACTCGACATTACGCCGTAGGTCGTGGGACGTCGTCGGAGGTCGTCGCAGTTCGCCGTAAGTCGAGATTAGGAAACCCTAAGCCAACCAGGAACTCGACATTACACCGTAGGTCATCGGAGGTCGTCACAGTTCGCTGTAGGTCATCGCAGTTCGCTGTAGGACGTCGGAGGTCGACTGCACAAAAAACACAAAATTAAGGCTCGACCCGACCACGAACTCGGAGGCCGTCGGAAGTCGTAAACACAGATTAGAAGGCCATTGGAGGTCATTGGAGAGGATCGGGCGACAAAACTGTCGTCGGAGAGCAAGAGTTTCGTCACAGTAAAGTTAGGGTCTTGCGGGTTGGGCGGATATTGAAATTTTGAGTGTTAACCAAGGTTAGGTTAAATGTAATGGGCCGGTTAGTTCGGGTGGCGTAACGGGCCGAGTTTGTATCAAATTTTCGTATAACGCAGCCAGGATATCGTTCATCTCATCACTTAAGTAAGGATTGCTTCAAGATTCGTGCGGGACTGCTTGAAGATTCGGGCTTGGAATCTCAGCCCACTCCTCCGCAAATTTTGTGTAGGGGTGCTCCACCGCAAAAACGCAGCCAATCTTCATTCACCTCAAGATAATATTTTTACAGTTTTTTTTTTTGCATCATATAAAATATCAAGTTGTAATGTTCTAATTAATACCCAGTAAAATAAAATCGTAATCTCGGTTAGATTTATCTAAAATTTTAGTATTTAACTATTCGCCTAAATGATCTAATCAAATGTTTTGATACTTTTGTCTATCTATTTTTCTATTTCATGGATGAAGTGTTCGCATTTTAAAATATTCAAACTTGTTTATCATCAAATGCACATTCATATACCTTAAATAATATGCGTGTAATTAAGTAAAAATTATTAATACTTGAATGCTTGTATACAATTTTGTGCATCACAAGCAACAACTCTCCTATAGATAGAAAATTATTTATTTTTTCTTATACCACAAGATTGATAGGTTGGTTATGATAGATGGTCAAATAAGTTCCAATAACCCACTAGAAACTAAATCATCCTATATTTAGATGTGTATCTAAGTCTAAGTCCACGATATCAATAAGTTCTATTTTGATTATCTAATTCTTTTGCTACTTTATTGAAGATAGAGTTGTATCATCCTTTAATTTCATGTTGCCAACATCGCTTTCAAATACACTTTTATGTTGTATAATTTAGATAAAATGTTTGGTTCTCTTATACATATTGAGACATCTATTTGCCACTTACAAAATATGGTAATATGTTTTCTATAGTTATTGTAGTTTGTTCTCTTGATAGAGGGTATCTTTATATAGGGTCATTAAGTAAGCATGCCATTAATCTTGAACCTCACTTACTTCTCTTTGTAAGCTTACCCTAGCAACTAATGCAATTGAGTTTATTTGTGTCCAATATGGTAAGGGAAATTTTTAAGCCATGTATATATTTCTCAAATAGAGATAAATTAGCATAATCTAGAGAAGGAAGCTAACTTTTTTGATTTCTATAACCCTACATTGACTATGCTCCTATCCGTTTTAAACTTTTAATAGACCGCGAATCTTATTATAAGACATAGAAAGTATTATTCTCTTAGTAAGTGTAAGATCCAATCATACCATTAGCTACTCATGTAAATCCAAGAGCAAGCCACTCTTTATCACCTGCATCTCTATATGAGCCCTCAAAGTAATTTTAGTAATTCTCATACATAAATAACTGTATTGTAGTTGTTCTTATTCAGTATATTATTAAATTTGAACATTCATTCTCTCATACTTCCTAATTACTTATTATTTCTAAAGTTAGTGAAATCATTAATGTAACACCTTACGAGGAAGGTTAAGAGATTAAAAGAGAAAACATTCATGTCATAACAAAACTATCTTAAGCTTGGAATTGTCTTTTAGTGGAATCTTTGGAAAAGGCATTCCTACCAACTTTTGTAAAGTGACAATTCATTAATAGATGCCCGACAATTCTTTTATATATAGAGAGAGAGAAAAGGAGAGAACAATCGCAATCAAACGAAGATCAAAGCCATTTATAAATCAAAGTGAATGAAGAGAGTTATAATTGTTAATCTCTCCAAGTTGATTATAACCAATTCTAAAAAGGTGTTAGAACCAACCACAACTAATGAAAGAGGGAAAATAACTATCACCCCAAATATCGCTTAAAACAAAACAGTAAATTGCCAAATATGGAACAAAGATTGACAAACAATTAATCATACTAAAATTTTGGCATATATGAGAATTTTATAATTGAAATCTATTCAAGTTCTAATCATTTTACAAATAAATGGTGCATATTTTTATACTAAGTAAATATATGAATGCTTAGTTAACCAATCTTATGGATGCCCACTCAATGCTCAGTTAAGAAATGATGGTGGAGGTGGCTAAGTAAATCTCAAATATTAAAAATTTCAGTAAATTTTTTTTAAAAATCATTATTATTATTTTTCAAATTTGATGTATGGCAAAGAGAAATAAAAAAAACTAGGAAAGGAATTTAAACATTTTCTCTCTGCTGCTGGTAAATTTGTTGTTATATAAAGGCAACGGGCGGCTAGGAATCTTTTTTAAGATTGAAAGAGTGGTAAATCAAGTAACTTTCTGACTGGGTAAAGGGTGTACTGTGCCTGTCACTGACACTCATTTCTTTTCTGACCATTCATTGGCTGGCCTGCCATCCCCTCCTTAGTCCTCTCGAGAGTCCCAAGGGAAGGGAAGGGAAGGAAGCAAGCCGACGGCATTTGTCTTCTCCATTGTTCTTGCTTGATTAGAATAGTAACGCTCTTTGAGCGGCCCCCTTTTCTGGGAAAAAGTGCAGGATTCTTGTGCTCTTCTTTAATTCATCGTTCGCCATTCAGGAAACTTTTGTCCGCTTGTCACCGTAATTCCGTAATTGTTTTATATCATCAACTATTGGAGGGGAGGATTGTTCGTGTCTCTGATTGTTCGCCGAGGAAAACATCTTCGAGTTGTTTCTGCTTTCAGGTGAATAGTCTCCCTCTTTTTCCCATCTCGTTTCTTGATTCCAAGTACAAGGTAAACAGTCTAGGCATCTTAAGCTTCTCTAGTTATTCTTCCCACTTTCTATCCCATCCTTTACGTCAGTAGGAGATCTACGACTTGAATTCTGATTCCTTAACAAAAGAATTATGTCGATGTGACTTTGCTGGGGAAGTTGGGGATTGTCGGTTTCAGTTCTCCTTGAAATTTTACAAACTGAAGCTGGGGCATTAACATTTCAAGTGTAGTTTAATTTTGATCTTAAAAACATTCAATTTTTAAAAATAGTAATTTTCCTCGGCAGCAACTAATATGAATTCTTTGCTTTTATTCTGTCATTTAAAACAGATGGACGAGACAGTGCTTCTGCAAATTTTGCCATTTTATATCTAAGAAAATAACATGATAAATTCCCATTCTTTATCTCTGTTTACGGAGCAAAGGAGGAATTCAACTGATAGTTAATCCATTGCAGCAAGCATGGAAACTAGCTTTTTATCATTGTATGACCCTTGCAACAGCTGCCAGCCTATCCATTCAAGTAAAGGATTGATTGTGGCTTTCCCTTTTACTAGAAAACACATGTCTTTTCTCTGTATAAAAAGCTGATTAGTTTGCCCATGATGAAAATCTTGGATCCGAATTGCTTCTCTTTTCCACGTAGGCAATTTTCAAGTAAAAGAATTGGGGGAATTTTCTTGATGGCTAATGCTTTCAGTTTTTTATTTGTTAGTGGATTATTTACTTTATAATTTGTATGCAGCAATACTGAATGGTTCCACAAAAAGATTTTTATTTGATGACTCTAGTTTCCTTAGCCTATGTCTGCCGTATAGTATATATGATGAAATTTACTGATGCACAACTTTTGATTTTTTTTTTTTTTTTTCAAAATTGTATATTCTGTAGTAGGCTAGAGAAGATTTGCAACAAGAATTTTGTTTTCTAAATAAATTTCCTGGTTTGATCATGGAATGTTTGTTTGCAGAATCACTATGAGAACAACTCACTTTGTGTATTAAAATCTTCTTTTTCTTTGTGCAGGATGATAAGTGCCAAAGTTTATGGATGGACTTGTGGACTTATTGTGTTGATACTTTTCAAAGCAGTAGCAAGTGATATAAATATCACATATGTGAAAAGTGCTGTTACCAAAGGAGCAGGTGTGATGTTTGTTTACTAACAAACAATCATTTGCATTTGTTTCATGAGTTTTAGATTCTGTCAACTAATATTATTGTGACTGAGTGACCATCTACATCCATTCGATTTATGGATTAATTTACTCTTGCAGTATGTTTGGATGGAAGTCCCCCGGCTTATCATCTATCTCCAGGTTTTGGTTCAGGGGTCAACAATTGGTTGGTCCATCTTGAGGTATATCCCATTGTCATCATTGACAATAATGGTGACTAATAATCTTGCAACTATGGATAGTAACCATTTCAGATGAGGGTGATTGATATAAAATGAATCAAGTCTTTTCAAATAGAATATGCAAGATGGGTTGCATGATTTACTATCAAACATAATGTACTGGCAACCTGTTATTTAAATTTATGTTGGTTTGTCAGAACATTCTTCATGCTTGAGACTCCATAGAAAGGTTATTTTGATTTCCAGGGAGGAGGGTGGTGCAACAGTACAGCAACTTGTCTAACTCGAAAGAATACTCACCTAGGTTCTTCCAAACTGATGAGTACACACATTCCCTTTTCTGGCATTCTAAGTGATGTGCCAGAATTTAATCCAGGTACAGAACTGATGATGAATCATTTGCCCTACTATTGTTGGTCTTTTTTTCCTTCTAATAAAGTCTTGGTCTATCTCGGTGTACCGGTCTTATCTCGGATTGGTTTATACCCGAACCAACACTAAAGGGTACTAGTACCGGGCACCAATGTACCAGGGCCATCTTCGGACCAGCATGTACCACTATATTTTATTGTTGTAGCATTGACCTTGTGGCTGGTTGCCTGGTTTTATATGTTCATCCATAATTAGTTTTTGGTTCAGTACTCGTGGAGGTGATATAATACATCTAACCTAGTTATTTTTTTTATAGGGATCGTTTCTTCAAATTTATTCTAGAAAACAATATGCTTTCCCATATCACCTAAGAGTTCAAGGAAGTACATGCATCATCCTAATAAAAAAATTTAATCTTACCTTCATAGGCTTAAATATATATTGGCAAGATTCTTTAGAACAAATAATATTAGTAGACTAATGTAAGACTGTAAACCAATAAAGCATTTTCCAACTTTTGATGTGGGATCAAAGTAGATGTTGCTATCTTCCTTCAAAAGAGAAAATCCGGTTTTAGAAACTGCTGTTAAATGATTTATGTCATTGTCAAAAGTTCAAATCCAACTGATGATAACATAGAGGTATCCTAGTTGATTGGATATGAGATATTGTCCAAAAATAAATTGACACACCTGAATGCATTGTACCAAAATGATTAAGCCAAAATTAGTAGTACTAGAACTGTACAATACAAATAATCTCCAACATCTGATATGGGAACTTAAATATTTAGGGTCGCACAAACCTTTGCTCTCTAATTATATTAATTACTCTTCGAGTAACTAAAATTAACTTTAAAAGTCCACTTATTTGAGATATTTCTGATAATTTGCTTTTCCAGGAGTTGCCTTCAACCTTTAGCTTACTGTCCAACTTCTTTTAAGATATGTTCGCTAGTTGACAGCCAAGGGAGTAGACTGAGCTTAAGCCCAGTCTTTTATCCAGCATTAAATGCCAGAATTGATTACTGTAGTGCAAAACTAGCCACACTCTTGAGTTCCTCGTGGGAGGCTGCATCAGACGACTTATACCTTCATGATGATTCACTAGTACATGTTTGTAGAGAGTATCTGTGCAAATGAATCAACCATTTACATTAGGGCGTTGAAGAAGTAAAAAACTTATAATGAATATCCAAATGATAAATCTTTTGGGAGGAGGACAATCAAGTAGTATTGATTGTTTCACTACTTGCCTTTTTCATCAATGGTACAATCTAAAATGTGGACTATGCTCCAAATTGCATATTCCTCACCAGAAGGCCTTAAGTTATCCTGAGATTTCCTTCTCATGATCCTTTACTTCCTATCTGATTTCTACAAACTACAGCATGCAATGAACTATGTGATTATCAGTATATACATACCCATCTTTCATCCATCTTAAATTTTTTGGTTAAGTAATGGTTAGGATGTTGTACCTATAGAAATAGAGAATTAGTTGATACTATTTCATAGTGGTTGATACTAATTATTATGTATTGGCTTGACGGTGGTGCGTAGCAGCAAATGTACCTCTTCCATCTATCCAAGCAACTCTCGGTTGATTGGAACTTTCAAATAAATGAAGGATTGCCTCTATTTCAAAAAAAAAAAAAAAAAAAAAAAGGGAAAAAACTCATATATGCATATATCCGTTAAAATTTTATCAACTCAAAGATCATTTTGTTTCCCAGTATGTAGCTCTATGCATTTGAATTCAATAATATTGACAAGGCAAAAAACATATTATCTGAATTTGTTGGCAATATCTGGTGGTTGGACTGCTGATATCTAGATTTCTACAACTGGAACAAAGTCAAGGTTCGTTACTGTGATGGTTCATCATTCACAGGAGATGTAGAGGGAGTAGATCCTGTGAGTGTGATTGACCTTGCCTCTGCTGCTGCAATAGTTTACTTTGCGCGTAACTTCTGGGATCATATATGGAAGAAGGGGTCATAAATTGGCCTGTTTTTAATTGATTAAAAATTTATGCTTACAAGGTCACAAATCTCCACTACAGAGGAGCCCGGGTATGGTCTGCTGTTATGGAAGATCTGCTTGCAAGAGGAATGAACGAAGCTGAAAATGTATGCATTCTAGATGCAAGTTTTTCTTTATTTGAGTCCAATCAAAATTGGTGATGATTTGTGGTTGCAGGCTCTTCTTTCTGGCTGTTCAGCTGGAGGATTGGCTTCCATTATACATTGTGACAGCTTTCAAATCCTTCTACCAGCTAGTGCCAGGGTTAAATGCCTCTCAGATGCTGGTTTTTTCATAAACGTGTAAGCTGTGCATTCACATTTATGATTCTAACAACAATCCTTTAGATGTCATAATTCACCAAATTCAGACAAGATTTCTTGGCTGTTATTGTCAGGAAGGATATTTCTGGATCCGAATACATCAAGGCCTTTTTCAGTGATGTGGTCATAACACATGTATGGTGCTTTTGCAATTACTTGTAATTACCAACTTCTTCTGCACTGTTTGTGATCTGAGTCTGGATTCTCCTGCTAGTGTTGCTTTTGGTTAAGTGTGTACTTGGTTCATTTAATTAAGACCACCCTTATATTTCAGGGATCAACAAATAATTTGCCTCACTGTACTTCACCAAAGGAACCTGGGACGGCAAGTAGTGCTGAAATATTTATGCTTTGTGACAAAGCTTAGTTCTTGTCCAAGTAATGCTTTTCGAAATGCAGTGTTTTTTCCCTCAATACATAGCCCAAGGGATAGAGACACCATTGTTCATCTTAAATGCAGCTTATGACTCATGGCAGGTAATCACCGACTTTGCTTTCACCAATCTGTTTGGCATAATTAGCATCTGCACAATGTTTAGAATCAAGAATAGGTCATTCTTTTCTGTTATTTTGCATATGTTCATCATACATGCAGTAGTAAATTCATCTCTATACCTGTTATTGCAGGTAAGGAACATTTTGGTGCCAACCGCTGCTGATCCGCGCAGAACTTGGCGCGCGTGCAGGGACGAGATAAAGAACTGCAATTCAACTCAACTTCAAGTATTCCAAGGTCGATAATAAGAATCCTTGTTGCCGCTGCCAAGCTGAACAGTATGTGCAGCTAAAGTGTGTATTTGTTTGACAGCGTTCAGAGTGGAGTTTCTCAAGGCACTGAATGGAACAACAGGAAACTCATCCAGGGGTATGTTCATAAACTCATGCTACTCCCACTGCCAATCAGAAATGCAAGAGACATGGTTTGGCGCCGACTCCCCCATGCTTGCCAAGACAGTGAGTTCCTCAAATCTCTTAATCTGTGTTGCTTCAGCTCTAGCTTAATAATGTGCATGGTAAATGTTAATTGGTTAATGGTAAATGAGCAGCCAATTGCCATGGCAGCAGGAGACTGGTTTTACGATAGAAATGCTTTCCAAAAGATCGATTGCCCCTACCCTTGTGACCTGACTTGTCACAACCGTGTCTTTGACGATAACTACATCTCATGAGCTAGCCACTGATTACCTCCAAAGGTTTTTCATTCTTAAATTATATATAGTTTTGTTGTAATGAAGCAATCTCATCTGGAGCAACTAATAAGCAGTCTATCGCCTACCAATAAGGTGGAGCAGACTATTTACATTGTGTGAAAGAAGCAAATTTAAATGGATATAAACACAACTTTGTGCAAATTTTGCAAACTGAGCCTTATCTACTTATTTAATAAGTTTATAAATAAGCCTCATTTGCAAATGTTTGAACCACTATAGACATATTAAAAAGTTCAAATTATGTTGAAAATTTTACATTTTCCAGTGGACTATGAGAAGTCAATATTGTATCCATGGAGTATGCAGCCCTCTTTGATGATTTTTTTTCCAACAAAAAATTCTAGAATTTTTCATTATTACACTTGCTATGACCAAGCCAAACCATAACCAAGTTCACCATTAGTGCCTCCTCTCCTTAATGTATCATGCTTCATCACCAAACTATAAATTTGAGAGTGTTCAAAGGTTTTATTAGTAAAATAAAAAACTCTCTATAATGTTATATTTAATCATGGTGCATCTTGACGCCCCATTTATAGGATTTCTTCCCCTATAATGTAATGACTCTAAAAGGTTAAAGTAATTCTATTTTTGATTTCTTGATAACGTTTTTTTTTTTATCTCAATCTCTTTTGAAGTTGTGTCCATGTAGTAGCTTTTTCTTAATTTAGAGGCATCCACAACCTCTCATGTGTTTGAAGTTGACTCTCTAATTGCTCCACTATATTTGTCACTTTTTAGTCCACTATGCAATCATAGATAGTTTTTATTATCCACATTAATGACTACAATTATCACTCTATGATCCACCTTTTTTTAATTTCATTATTTTATTACTAAAAATGAACTACAATCACTACGGGTCACCTCCACCAAATTGTTGCACTCACTCAAAGTTGTGATTAGATCTAACTAATCATCTTTGTGGCCCCAAGTTGTAATTTTTCTTCATCAAGCCAATCAATACCACCATCTTGATCCTAATTTGGGCGAAACAAATATTTTCCCACCAATGATCCCTAACAATTGATTTCTATATCTCAATCATAACCTTATCAAGCCTTATTGATTAGCAAAGTTTGATTTGATCTTCTTGAACCCAACTAATCTATGAAGTTATCTAAGTGATTTGAGTAATCTTGACTTACAAATTGTCGAGTTATCTAGGTATTTTGACTAATTTACAATTGAGTGATTTGAGTAATCCTACCTCATTGATTGTTGAGTGATGGGAATGATCCTAACTCACTAAATCTTAAATTGGATTGAGTCAAAAGGCAGACTACTTGCTGTTTGCCTCACAAACAAGCCAAGGTTGAAAAAGAAAACTATTAATTATTCATAATAAATATTAATTAAGAGCCTGTATATCTTCCAAAGAAAATATTTAATCACATTGGACGAGGAATGATCACCGACAATGCATCTATCAAATCACCGACTTTGCATGTGATCGATCATATGCTGCCAAAAAAAAAAAGTAGGAAAATGTATAAGTAAAAAAGCAAGGGGCCTGATCTCTGCTTTGGTGCACATGCAAGCAATTTAATTCTATCAACGACAGTAGAAGTCAACGCTCATTTAAAATGATTTAATGTTATGAATTCGGAGCTCCGCTAGTGAATATAATGATCTCTATATGTTAGGTGTTGGGTTTTTTTTTTTAACCATGAAAGCTAATTAATCCAAATTTAATTATTTGATAACTTTAACAAAATGAATTACAAGTATGTATGTGTTGTCCTTTAGTAAAATTTCACTAATCTCTTTTATAGATGAACTCAAATTAAACACTTGAAGATCTATTAGCGCTTTCTTCATGTGACCAAGAACACGGACATAAAAGTGCAACTTGGATCTCTTTCAAGACATAAAAATAGTTGATAGTTTTCTTTTTTAAAAAAACAAATTCTATCATATATAGTGCTAAACTGGATTTGTAGCGTGTGATCTGATCTTATTCTTTATAATAAAATTCTTAAGATTATCCAAATCAAGGAGAAATATAAGAAAAAAAGCTAGTGAGCTTCATAGAAGATGCATGAGAAGATATTAAAAAAAATATATGAATAGACTATGAGTACCAATTAAACCATGTGGTCCCTAAATTTCAACTCGACAACTCCCTGTGCCATCTCCGTCGCCGTCCAAGTCTCTCAGCGTTCCTGTTGCTAGCCTGCACTCCCACCACTCATGCAATCTCACCGAGTTCCACTCGAAGCCACTTGCACTTGGCACCGACTCAACGCTACCTCCTCTCAGGTTTGTGAGATTATCAATTTAAATTGATTATTATTATTTTTATTTAGTCTTCTTATTCTAAGAAAGTCAAATCTTAAATTTGCTTTTATATTATTCTAGAGTGAATATGGATAATGCGCAAGTTAATTTGAAAAATAATAACAAACTAATAATGAGTTAGAGAATATGAATATCCAAGAAAAAACGGATTCTACCAAAGCAAGGAAAAGTGAAAGAGAAAACACATGTTAACTATGTGGTAATACTATGAACCAACAAAAAAAATTGATGGAGAATTATACTGTAAGTGCAAAAAATATAACTCTTTATTTTTATCTGATAGTAAATATGAGATTGGTAACTTAAAATAACATATTGACACTTGTGTGAGAAAATATACAAAAATATTGGTCAACAGATTTTTAGTCTTAATTTAGCTATGAGAAAAGCAACATTTAATCATATACTCTTTGGCGAGTTAGTAGTTAGTACAATTGTGAAGCGTAATTTGCTATTATCATTTATGGAATTTACTAGAATGATAGCATTATTTGCATACTTACGTCAAAATTGCACTACTTTTACTCAAAACACAATGAAAATTGATTTATTTAACATGCATGAAAGAGAAAAAACTAAATTGAAATATTTTTTTTTTGAGAAAGTACATAGTAGAAATTGTTTAACATCTAATTTATGGACATCGATTGCTACTGATGGATATATATCATTTATTGCACACTATATTGACAAAGGCTATGTTTGGCGTAGCTGAAACTTTTAGCTTTTGCTTGTTGAAAAAGTGCTAGTTGAAAAGTAGCTGGTTGGAAAAGTTAAAAAGTATTTGGCTAAACTGTTATGCTGGTCAATTTTTTTAAAAAAATATTTAAAAATAATTTTAAATTTAATATTTTTATTAAAATAATAATTTTATTATCGTAAAGATATACGAATATTAGTGCAGATATGAGATGCAAGAAAAAAAATAGTTAGAAAGTAGCCAAAAACAGTTCCCTCCCAACTTTTTCAAATCCATATTGCTCCTAGAAGCAGCTTGCCAAACACTTCAGCTTTTTAAAATCAACTGTTTTGACCAGCAAAAGCAGCTGACTAACTATGCCAAATAGGGCCAAAGACTGAGTTTTAAATAAGTAATTACTTAATTTCTCATATACCACCACCACATAGTGGTATAACTTAGTATGAAAAATTAAACTCTTTGTTGGTTGAATCAGGGGATAGAAAAATAAGTTATTTTTTATCACACTTGATAATGCTTCAACAAATGACGCTTTTGTAGTATTGCTAAAACAAAAGCTTATCCTTTCAAGAGCAGTTTTAAGTAATGATACATATTTTCATCAAAAATATTGTACTCACATTCTTAATCTAGTTGTCCAAGATGACTTGAAAGAAGTGGACATTACCATTGAAAAAGTTTATGAGATTGTGAAATATATCAAAGGCTCTTAAGTTAGGAAGCAAAAGTTTCTTGAATGTGCCAAGGTTTTAAATTTTGATGGAAAAAATGGGCTAAGATAAGATGGACCTACTAGATGGAATTCTACCTATCTCATGTTAGAAAGTGCTATATATTATTGAAGTGCACTATGCCACTTGGAGTTGAGTGATTCCAACTATCCATCATAATTTGAATGAGAAAATATTCAAAAGATTATAAAGTTTTTGGCTATTTTTTATGGTATAATTTGTGTTTTTTTTGGAGTTAAGTATCCGATTGCAAACTTATTTTTTCCATCTATTTATAAAGTATGTGTAACATTGAAAGAACATATAAATGGTACATATGATTATTTGAAAAAGATGATTCTCCCAATGTTTGAAAATTTGACAAGTATTGGTCTCAAATTAATATGATATTGTCTATAACTGTCATATTAGATCCTTGATATAAAATCTAGTTTGTTGGTTGAACTTATAAGAAACTTTATGGATCCAATTAAATTTAGTTTGGTGAAGTTTGAGATAGTTTATTCAAGATTTACAATGAATAATATCATGATAACAATTCAATTCCTTCAGTCATGTTGAACCACAACGCACCTACATCGATTACATTTGAAGTAGTATTATCAAATAAAGATAATGACTTATTACAAGTAATAGATAAGTGTTGTTAAGTAATGCATGTTTATAGTGTACTTTTACATATAATTTAACTAATTATTTTGATATGATGGAGGAGGTTGAGTTATTTGAAAGTGAAGAATTTGGTGATGCTTCATGCAAATCTCTTGAGCAATACTTAGATGAGCTTTCTTTAGGTTTGAAGATGGATAGTAGAAATATTAACTCTTTTTTTTTTTGGCTTGTTAACACTTTTTGTAAAGTTGGACTGAAGAGAAGAATGCCAATTTTGCTCTTTTAATATTTGTATATTTACTTGTGACACTATAAATAATGAGGAAGCTAAAAGTCTAGAAGGCGTAGCTCATTTTTGTTATGAGTTTGTGAATAGTATATATTTTGAAGAAGTTGAAGATACATTAATAGTTTGATATTTGTGATATGATGATATGTTGATAGTTTGATACTTTTGATAGTTTAAAATTTAAATGGAAAATTATGTATGCCGAATTATTTTTTTACCCTGATGATACTTTGTATTTGTTTTATTATTTGGTTATGATTATGGTTGTATATGTGATGGTATTTATGATTCTTACAAGATTTTGTTTATATATTGAAGGTTTGAAAGATTGTTATATGATTCATTGTGATGGTTTAGAAGATTATTTTATGATGGTTCATGTTGTTGTTGTGATGGTATGAATTTTACATAGTTTGAACTTTGATACAATTTGAATTGTATATTTGTTGTTGTTACTTGGTAAATCTTGATGGATTTACTAGCATTTTTTATCAATTGTCCATTTGTTTTTATAAATATTTGATTTTTTTATAAATCATAACAGAATTTCTATCAATTTGTTAATTGTGTATAAAATATGAATGATAAATTTATAATCGAGTCATGTCGGGTCACGTAGATTAGGTTGATAAATGACCCAATTATTAAACAAATTATTATGTTGGTACTCGGGTTAATATGTGACCCATTTAATAAATCGATTATTCATGTTGTGTTGGGTTAACTCGGTTATATTTGAGTTAGATATTTTCACCTAATTAATTAAATGGATCATGTTTGAGTTAACTTAATTGGGTCACGGGTCAAAGCTAACATGATTGATGCCTTGTATTTTGGTAGTGATTTTCGGTATTATTTATCTAAAAAAAAGCCCAATTTTGATATTTTTATATCTTATATAAGCTTATTTACTAGTTTGCTTCAGAATCTTCATTTTTCTTTGTCTTTGTGCAATTTCAAGTAAAATCACTCATTTTTGGAGCTTTTTAAAGATTTTAAAGTCATGGAGTGATTTCTAATGAAGAGACAAGTCTATAAAGCAAATTTGGGATCAATCAGAGTTTCATTTGAAAATCACGGCTAGCCCAAGATTTTAATCTTTGGTTGTGATATGCAAAAAGGTCCCAAAATCCACAGTGCACATCACGGCCTGCCCAAGACGACAATATTTGGTCGTGATCATCATAAGGATACCAAAGGTCAACATTTTTGAAATCATGCCAGGCTATGATTATAATCACGGGCGAGATTTCATCGAAGACATTTTTAGAAATGAACAGTACGCTTCACGGTTCGACTGTGATTATTTTCTTCGACTGTGATGAATATCTCTCGGATCTGTATAGTGCACTTCACAGGAGAGCCGTGATTCCCGTGTTCACCCGTGATCACCATTGACTGTTGACATTCCTTACATTTTTCACTCGATTGAAGGTCCAAAAAAATTCAGAAAGATTAAAAAAAATCAGCAAAAATATGTTTTCGATAGCCAAGGGGTAGGCAAATCGACAGGGCAAAAATATGTTTTCGATAGCCAAGGGGTAGCCAAGGGGTATGTTTTCGATAACCTTAAAGCTTAACCCATCAGTCCTAGATTCCTATAACCTATAGCTCCGATACCAAATAAACTGTTATGCCCCGGCGAAAGACTTCACTAGGGACGTAAGAGTTTATAAGAAACACAAACCATCACAATATCATTTCACACTATAACACCACGATATAGCAATTATTAACAAAACTTGTATAAGCATCAAGTCTCACAATCCAAATCAAAAACAAATCCAAGTATGCATTTTTATATCATTTTTCAACAATGCTAAACAAAACTCAAAATTTGGCAAATAATGCCAAGGTACAAATACCACAACACAAGAAAGTCAAACTTTAACTATTTATTTTCCCCAAGGCTCCCATGTCTATCTAGCTATTCATTTTGGGGTTGGACTGAACCTGGACCTGGAGGCAAAACAAAGGAGTTAGCAAGAAGAGCCAAGTAGGAATCACAAAATGCATGTAACAAGGAAACATTATTAAAAATAATTTTACTATTCTACATGTAAACATCACATCTACAGTCGTGTAAATCAAGAGCATAACCACATAATAACCTCACTATCAAGTCCACACTCTTTGTTAGAGTGTTTCCATCGTTGCTTAATCGATGGAACAACTGCCCTCAGACAGCTCGAAGGATGTTGCGTCCAACATCCAGGACCCCAGTTAGTTTAATGACTTCTCGTCAGGTGACCTCTAGCTAGCACCTCTATAGTCGATCCATACTCGGCACCATAGAGTCCACAGTGGTATCATAAGATCAATCAATGCCACGACTACAAGCATATACTAAATGTACTAAAATTTCCATCATCAACATTTAACAAAACAACTAATGTAACTATCAAGTCATGTCATGTCATCATAATGCATCAATAAATGAATAATGCTGAGTGCAAAGGAAATGAAACAATTATCATAGGACAGAGCAATAAGATAATACAGCTTTTAAGTAAAACTCAAAATACTGTATTGAAAGGTGAATGAATGGATTCCTACCTCAATAGTTGATTCTCTTTGTCAAATGTTTACCAAGTCTTTGAATCACCTTAGCTTCCAGTATTGACTTTCTAACTTATCAATTCTTAGCTATCCCCTTTTCTAATTCTTTCAAAGAAAAAATTTACTGTGAGCACATAATTAAAATTACTTTATTACCTCTTTCAAGACAAAATTATGCATGCATTCAATTATTCCTTAATGATATATATATATATATATATATATATATATATATATCTCTTAATGTTCGTTCACAAGGTTCATTTGGACATGCTTCAATTATGTTGGTATATTAATTGTTATCCAACTCTAACCACAACAATCCTATTTATTTCCAGTCACTAATCCATTTGGTTACCTAAACATGTATTTGTCATTCTTTACCTTTTGTAATTGATTCCAAATACTTTCCTTATAATTCTAATTCATAGTACACATATGCAGAAATATAAGGAGGTTCAAATCCAAACAAAATAAATTTTCAACCAAATGAAACAATAAAAACCTTAATGATTAAACTATCCACTTAAGTGTTCAACTTCTATACTTATTTTTATAAAAAGAAAATGTCAAAGTTATCTAGTAAGTTTTCTTCTCATAGTATAAATTCATCAATCTGAAACTTATTCTATTCTACCAATTTTCCACAGTAGTAAATTAATATATATTCAAGAATAGAAATCCAACAGTAGATTTATACATGCATCCTAGTTCCATGATGTAAATCTAATAAGGCAACACTAATAACATCAATTCTTCAATCAAGAGCTTCACAATATTAAAAGTTAAACCACAAGTATTTAATTTCTAATCCTAATTAATAGATTCAATACAAGATGGTACATATGCAATTGAAATGAATTAACACAATACATCTGTATCCCAGAGATCAATAATTAAAAGACTTTGATGAATAATAAAAAAAATGCCATCAGATGTTAGTAGGGGAAAAAAAAGGGCAGCGTTTGATTAAAAAAAAAAAATCAAGTAATATCATTATTTATAACTCAAAGTAGCTCCAGACAATAATAGTCCATATTTCTGGTTGGAATTAATAAAGTCCGGGGGAAATAAGAAGAATAGATTAACCTGACCAAATGCAAAATAGATAGGCATACACTTCATATTATCTTACTCCAGCTGCTTTAACTTCTTTCAAAAATATCACTAGAAAAGTCATTACCCAAATATCATTTTTTTATAAAGACAAAATTGTTGAAAAAGGTTAAAAGGACTTCTAAAAATTTAGGATAAGCATATCCCTTTCAAGAAATGGTCATAAGTATATTGTTGGACACAAATTCAAACTGACCGAGTTTAAAACTCGAACCATAAAAAAAAAAAAAAAAAAAATCCAAACCTCAACTCAAACTATACTACATGACTTCTTATCTCTTTAATATGAAAACAACCTAATTATTAATAAAAAGAACAATGCCATTTTGTTCCTAAAAATATGTGAAACTCTTCTACTTCCTCTTCTTAAAAGTCATCAAGAAATTGTGACAAACTCAAGGATCCATAGTTTAACACAGAAGAATAAAGAAATTAATGGCAGCCAAGTCAAACTAAGATTTATGTACATCTGATCAATACAGGTTATCAAAGGAAAAGAAAAGTTCGGTAAACTAAGGTTTATGTACATCTGATCAATACAGGTTATCAAAGGAAAAGAAAAGTTCGGTCAAGGCAGTGTACATTAAAATAAATAGGAAAGCTATCAATGCCAGGGGATTATGTGGAGAGATATTTTAGTTTCGCATAACCAAACAAGAACCTGATGAGAATTGAATTAATCTTTATCCCTTGCAATTGAATTTGGGCATAATGACAATACATCTTCAGAAGACAGCGAGATTTCACTATAGCGATTCCATCCATGAAGTCTAAAGAAGAGCGCTAACATTTCAAAATTAGAACAAAAGAAGAGGAAGTTCTCGCCACGATTCCAATAATACTTAAAGAAATCTATCTAATTCCAAATTTCAAGGAAGGAGGTGAAAGAGATCAGCTGAGAGATTGGGAGGAAAATTTACCTTGTTGTAGTGAAGAGAAGAGAAATAGGATGGAAGAAGGAAAAATGGCGTCGTCCATGCTTAAGAGATAACCCTCCGTTGCCCCATCGAAGAAGAAGGTGAATGGATGCTGAGATCTAGCTGTTGCCCGTGAAGAGGGATGAGGAGAGCTCGTTGTCGCCTCCGCTCACGAAAGGGGAAAACATAAAACGAGAAAGGGAAAAAGAAACGCTCGGCCAAAGAGAAAAGGGTTTAAAAAAAAGTTTTACGCAAAAGCCCACAAGTTTCTACTAATCATAACTTGGTCCTGCAAATAATAAAAGAAGAAAGTTAATTTAAATTAAATTATAACACAATACCTCTCCGGTTAACATCTTCGGTGTAGTTGCAATTGATTTCCTATTTCTGCTTTAATTTAGTTAGATAAACTTGTTTTCAAAAACCCCAGATTGATTTGCTTAGCTTCTAAAAATTAGAATTGCTAGTAATTGGCCTTACTCCCTATGAGATCGACATCTTATATATTACTGCGATAACACCGTGCACTTGCGGTGCATGTCAATGATCCATTTATGACACACTTACTCGAATTGTTAGGATTAATTTCAAGTGCGGGACGTCTTTGGTCTTCATCGTGCTTGCTGCTACAGCCAACTTCATCATCAATACAATCAGCCATGCACTCGATATCATGTCTTCGCCATCCTCCCCATTTCCCGTCTTTGCTGCCACCCGAACCCTAATTAGATGCTTGCCTCACCACAACCTTTCCGAACACAAATGAAGGCAAAGATCAACGGAACTTGCAAGGCCTCCCAGCCCTGTCGTCGTCAGAACCCTAAGTACACAGCTCTGCCCTCTTCTCCTTTGTCCAAATCCCGATTGTCCACCCTATTTTCTTCTTCTCGGCTTAGATGGGTCATCCCGATGCACCAAGAGAGTTATTAATTAGCCTTTAATATAATTAATCTTCTCCTCCGTCCAATACCATTCATAAGTAATGCCTCGGGCTATGAGCATGTTAAGTTATTAGGGCTGATACACACATTTATATGTATATATATGTGGTCCTATCTTATGCAAATTTTATTAAAGAGATGTGCATTATAGAAATATGTTACTAATGATTGTCAATGTTCTACATAAATAGATAAATTTGAAGAATGATAGATCGACAATAATAAAATTGCGATATGGATTGCCAACACTGTAAGTCCCTATGTTAGCATACAATTTAGTAAGTTTGACAGTACAAATGAGATTTGAAATTTCTCATAACAAGATACAATTAGATCAATTTTGCTCTCAGATATATGTTGGTGTATATGCCCTGAGACCTAGTATTGGTCCACTTCTGTACTGCTTTACTCTGACATTTATATATCATTCTGACATTATCATTATCTCTGTTTGTCTACATCTGCGTTTATGTACTTACATGATAATGTCCCTGGAGACAGATTGGATCTGTGCTCAAATTATTGTCCCAAGTCGATGTACCTTAGTGGATATGGGACAGCTATGGTACTTGTGAGACTGGTATGTGGGCTGGTTAGGCACGCGGTGCTAACACAGACACATGAGTATATCAGTGGTGGATATACTGGACCGACCCGCTGTGAGGCAATGACTTTGTGTTATGAGTTAATCTCACAAGTGATATGAGATACATTGTCCCTTGGACTTGAGGTCATTGACTCTTCTATATGGTTAGGGACATGCTTTGATGCAACCTAACGCCTCACCGTAATTGGGAGGTCATAACGGTTGACATTGAGTATGCCACGACCCATATTAGAAGATCAATGTACAGACAAAGGATTTGCCCCTTCCTTAGGGAAGCATGATATCCATGGAGCTCCTCTATGGTTTATGACTGAAAGTGTATGGCCATACCCAGGTGAGAACCTGATTTAGTCATGACCATGTGATTGGGTAAAAATGAGTGATGACACACTTGTCTAATCGGATATTAGTTCGGCAAAGGGACTGTAATGTATCTGTACTTAGTCGAGATGATGAGGATGTCGATGTCGATATCCATTCTGATGACTTGGGTAGCAGCGATGCATTGCTTGGTGCCACTCACTGCTTTTGGTGACCTTCGGTTAGCACTGCCAACGTCAGAGGAACCTACAGGGTCACACACCAAGATACTCGAGTTCTCGTATTGATCGGGTAGCCTTTAGATCGAGTTATTGGATAACTCAGATCTATTTGGGAGATTTCGTCAGCGCCAATGGGCCTGATGAGATGGAAGAAACTTATTAGAGCCAACTTCCATTTTTGGCATATTTACCAAATTAACCATGGTTAGGCTCATTTGACCTTGGGTTAATTTGGATTGGATCCAATAGCTTGGTTAACATGCAAAATGGACTTTAGGCTAGGCCCATTGCTTAGTTGGGCTTGCTAATAAGTTGTAATGAAGAGCTAAGAGGCTTAAAAGATATAATGGGGAGAATTTTATCATATAGGCGCATGAAGACTCCTAATTGGATTAGAAGTGGCACATGCTTCTTGATTAGGTATCTTCTTGTGATTAATTTGATTTAGAATTTGATCTAATCACATAAGATATTAATTGAGAAATGATTTAAGCAAGTGGGGCTGATTATTTACTTAATTAGAATCCTAATTCAAGTAGGATTTTCGCCCAAGCCAATTTAGGCAAGGATTCATGATGGCTTGACCTTGTCATTACACATGCATGAATCTATTGCCTCATATGGGCTGATGTGGGCGCATATGGCATGAGCTTGCTTAGGCAAGGCTTATGCGCATATGGTACTAGGGATTTGATCAATATATTTGATTGGATAATCTTCTAGAATCATGCCCTAATTGTCAACACTTGCCATACTCCCCAAACCGCCTCTTGCTCTTATAAAAGAGACCCTAGCCGCCCGCTCCTTGAGGCTTATCTCTTGAAGGCGTGGAGACTAATAGAGGGGCGAATGCTTGGAGCCCTTGGAGGGCATCTCTTCTCCTTCTTCCATCAAGGCTGAAGCTCTCTTCCCTTTTCCCTTCCTTGGCGCAAAGGTGTAAGAAGCTAGCGGCATCACCCTCCTTCCTTCTCCTTGGCTCATCACATCTTGGTGGTGGCGCAAGTTGCTTGGAGGATTCTCCTAAGGCGTGGATCTTCTTCCCGAGGCTAGCACCGGGCGTGGAAGAAGTGGACTCGAGTCATCCGTGTGTGTGAGACTGCAGAGGGTGCACGCTTGGGTGCCTACCTCGACATCGGCCTCGTCTTGCTTTAAGGTATTTTCTATCACATCGTGTCGACCCCCTCGCATGACGATCGTCACCGGGTTTTTGGGACTTGCATGTTTCGGGGATATTATTCTGCTGTGTATGTATTCTGTAATGCCAAAATTTATAAAATATCCTCGGGGTTTCCCAACAGTGGTATCAGAGCGACTTGCGAGCTTCGAACGATGTTCTTTCATGCTCTTCCATGCTCACATGCCATGTTTCTATTTTTGCAAATAGCATGATCACATGGCGCATGTTTTTCTTAGAGTAGAAAAATTAAAGTTTCTTGTTCCTATCATCTTTTCAATCTCTTTTGGATTTCTGGATTGTTTTTCTGATTGATTTAAGATCAAAGGCGCACGTAATTTTGTCAAGTAGGACGGGCATTGTGTCTTCGGACTGGCCGAGTCTCTTGATTTGACAAAATTGCCAGCCGATAGGATCTATAAACTCATCATGAAAAATTGATCACAAATAACCAAAAGATTTGTGATAAGAAGATGAGGAAAAGAGGCTTGTTTTATGAGAAACTAAAATTTCAGATTTTGAGTTTTTCATGAGCATGTAGAATTGCATGAGTAAGTACCTTGTTTGTGCATGATGTTGTGATTATGAGTTGATGCATTGCATTTTGGTAGTATTTTTCTGTTGTATTTCATGTCAAATCTAGGCTTATTTTAACACTTTTATACTCATTATAGCCTTATTTCCTTCATATCTTCGGAATCTTCACTTTTTGGTACTTTTATTCAATTTTAGGTAAAAATACCCTTTTTTCGACACATTTTGAAGATTCTGAGGCCATGACACGATTTCTCGTGTGAAGACGAAGTCACACATCAAATTTGGGCTTAAACAGAGTTAGCCTAAAAAATACGGTCAGGTGAACCCCATGGGGTTCACCAGATTCTTTGCCAGGCTGCAGGGACTTCACAGTAAGAATCACGGCCGGGTGAACCCCACCAGGTTCACCATCCCGGTCGTCAGCCAGTAGAGGTCCAGAAAGCATCACGGCCAGGTGAACCCCACCGGGTTCACCGATTTTCACTTTGGCCGAGATCTGTCCAGAGAGAAGCACGGGCGGGTGAACCCCACGGGGTGCACCACACTTCTATTTGCCTGAATTTACAGAATGAATCACGGGCAGGTGAACCCGGCTAGGTTCACCAGTGATTCCAACCTAGGCGCGAACGAGACTGAGTTCCACTCGGTTTTCCCATGATTTCTCATTCGTTTGGATTCCAAATTTAGCAAATGAGGTGTCTATGGAAAGCTCTTTCAGAGGCGAACAGAGGGAATATAAAAGCCCCAATTTTTCATGCACTAACTATCGAGCATTCATGCGAAGAAGCGGCATGGATGGAAGAACTCGGCGATAGAGGTGGTTTTTGGAGATTTTCGGAGATTGAGACACACGATCATCATGATTTCTTCAGGATTCCTTCGGTTCATCATCTCCTTTCCCTTAGCTTCATTTTCTTATACTTTTTATTTCATTAAAAGAGAGATTTTGAGTGTTTCAATGACGATTGTAGCGTAAACCCTATTTCGGGGCTTGGTGGAAACCCTTTGAAGATTTTAATTGCAAACTTTGTATCTATTTATGTTATTTGTGTTGGGGTATGCCCTTAAGGCTAATGTTTGAGGCCTTGGGATTATATCAGTATCATGTATAAACTCAATGTTTATAAAGGCAATGGTTGTTATTCAGGTTGTTGCATTATCTGCTGCCATATGTATACTTCTGAATAATGTCTCAATGCTGTTCAGCTTGGCTGACATGCAGTATTGTCCTTAGTCGAGATATCTTGGTGAACATGAGACAGCCTTGATATGATTGAGACTAATATGTGTTCTAATCTTATAGGATGCTTCGAGCATGGAATAAGATGTAGACTCATGGGTACATTGGATGTACTGGACAGACCCTACTTAGGATGTTCAATTGCTTGTCACAATGTGAATAATCCTTATATGCAAGCAAGTGGCATATTTCCTCTGACTTGAGATCACTTGTGTTTCTAAATGATGATTGGCATTGTTTTGAGGTAGTTCAATATCATTTGAAACATAATGGTTATAGATTATCTTGGATAATGAGCATGAGTCATGTTAGGGCGCTAGTGATAGATATAGGATTGCCTTCTCCTAGTTTGGAGTGTGATGTTATATAGGGGCCCCCTGGATGAGATGGCTGAGAAAGTGTATGGCCATACCCAGATGACTATGTTCATCTGATCTAACCACTCTCATCATATTGGAGTTACAGGCTTGACATGCTTATCCAATAAGAACATCCAGTGGCAAAGGAAACAAGTATGCCTAGTGAATTGAATTCACACTTGTGCTATGGTTTGGGTGTAGTCTTGGAAGACTCTTTCCTTTATATCGGGAGACAGTGATGTGTTGCTAGATACCCCTCTCTGTTCGTGATAACGTAAGTTATCGTTACCGACATTTAAAGGAAACCCTTAGGGTCGCACAATTTGATGATATGGCTTACTTATGTCAGATCGTGTGGACTGAATTGTTTTGGTTCAGTTTAAAGGGATTTAAACTCTGATTGTAAGTGAGATCTGGTCTGATCATGTTTGATTGATTAGGGCTTGAGATCAGTAAGCTTCGATCGAGAGAACTGATGCTAGATCGATGAGATCAAGAGCATCAAGAGATGAATGGTTAGATCTTGAGCCTTTTTGGTTTTATATGATCTAGATCAAGTCTTGGTTTGATTTGGTCTTTGTACTAAATTCAATTGAACCGGTTCACTTAGAGTGAGCGCATGGTTCAAAGGGAGAATGAGTTGCGATCGTTCATATTGGGGTGAACGCATGAACGTATGAGGGCTTACTATATTTGGAAATTGGTTTTCCAATTCGAGAGTAACGCCTCCACGTTCGAGAATAACGCCTCACTCTCGCCCATCTTCTCCTCTTGACGCTCCTCTTTCGGTGTGGTGATTTTTTTCACGCAAACGAGAGGGAGTTCGACGAGCACCAAGACATCTCTCAATCTCCTTCACGCGATTAGCACACTTGGAGAGCTTTGCTAGCACAAGGATCGACAAGGAGTAGGCGATCAATCATCTTGTGTGCGCACGCTTTGGAGGAGAGCCACTTGGTTCTCTGCTTCCAAATCGCCATCCACTCATGGCTATGGTATGATTTTGTTTTGATCTATACAATCTTCAAGTTGATCATATATTCATGCATGCAATCCTAGGAAACCCTAGATTCCGCCCATGCAAATGTTTATATGCGCATGCATTAGGGTTTTCCCCCTTTCAATTTGGTATGAATTGTGAGCATATTTTACTTTGACGTATTTATTTTGTGGTTTTACCTTGGCCGAGTAATATCGCGTGTTAGCCGTTACGATTCATATCGAGAGAAGGATCGTAAAGGTCGAATCTCTGAGTAAAACTTGCGAGACTCCGACACGAGAGTGCTTGGTCTTCGCTCGAGGATTTCATAGTCTACCATAGAACTCATTGGGTTCGTCTTAGAACGATCCACCGCGAGAGTAGGAGGTCGGTTTAAAATGAACACCGGGGTGTATCACTCGAGAGTGGGCACCTTGTACCCTAGGGTTAGACTCCTTGTGCAAAACCAATAAACCAAATAACTAATATCTTTCTTGTGCGATTAAGATTATCATCGTTGTGGAAGCCGTTGCCCTGAATTCTCTCTTATATCTTTTCTCTACCGAATTAGTTGCACTTGTTTGTTTTCAATTTCCGTCTTCAAAAACCCACGTTTCGATTCGTCTAGCTATTAGGACTCGGACTTTCTAGTACTTAACCTTGTTCCCTGTGGGATTCGACATCTTTTATATTACTTCGACATAACCGTGCACTTGCGGTCGTGTCAAGTTTTTGGTGCCGTTGCCGGGGAGCAACGGTTGATATTAGTGTACTTCTGAGAATTGGTAGACTAGGCCTTAGATTAGATTTTTCTTACTGCACTGCTATTTTCTTTTTCTTTTTATTTACTTGCTGTCTTAGAACTTTATAATTTTGACTGACCGTTTTATGCGAAGAAGTTCTAGGGCAGGTACATTCTTTGACATTAATCTAGAGATCGAGCGCACCTTCCGGACAAGAAGGAAGCAAAATCAAATTCTGAAGAAAGAAATCATGAACCATCCAGGAGGAGAAAATCAGATGGAACACATTCAACTTGAAGTGAACAATGACCGAGTACAACAACCAATGAGCAACAACTATAACAACAACAGAACATTGAAGGATTATTCCGCTCCCTACGCACATGGTTTTGAATCTGGAATTGCTAGGCCCGCTGTTGAGGCCAATAACTTCGAAATAAAACCTGCTCTTCTTTCTATGGTGCAACAAAACCAATTTGGTGGTTCTCCTCTTGAGGACCCCAACATGCATCTCTCTATTTTTTTGGAATATTGCGATATGTTGAAAATTAATGGAGTGTCTGCTGATGCTATCAGGTTGCGACTATTCCCCTTCTCTCTGAGGGATAGGGCGAGAGCTTGGCTGCACACACTACCTGCTGTTTTGATAAGAACATGGGCAGAACTTTCTCAAGCCTTTCTCTCCAAGTACTTCCTTCCATCAAAGACAATCCAATTGCGAAATCAGATAACGAGTTTCATGCAAAAGAATGGAGAGTCTCTATATGAAGCTTGAGAGAGGTTTAAGGAGCTCCAAAGGATGTGTCCACATCATGGTGTTGAGACTTGGGTTTTGATCCAAACGTTCTACAGCAGTTTGGATTACAATACGAGTGGACGCTGCAGTAGGAGGTGCTTTGATGAATAGGAGAGTGAAAGATGCAATGAACCTTCTCGAGGATATGACAATTAACCATCACCAATGGACATCTGAGAGAGGTACTTCTACCAAGAAGTCAGGTAAGTATGACCTTGACTCTCTTACTGCACTCACGGCTAAGGTTGATAATCTGACTAGAAAGCTTGATTCTTAGTCTGTTAATTCTATGGATGTTAACGCTATTTCTTGTGAGGTCTGTGGAATTGTAGGTCATGCAGCGGCAGATTGTCAGGTGGGAGATGGACAGATGGCTGCGGCTCATCCTGAGCAATTGAATGCAGTTGGAAATTTCAACCAGACTAATAACCCTTATTCCAACTACTATAATCCAGGATGGCGCAACCACCCAAATTTCTCTTACCAGACAACTCAGCCAATTCAGCTTGGACAAGTTCCACCACAGCAGACTCAGCCCCCACAAGAAAACTTTAGGGAACCCTAACAGAACAATTTCAGACCACCAGGATTCCAGGCCAGAAACTACAATGCACCGCCGCCACAACCACAATAGCCAAGGCCGAACAATGATTCAAATCTGGGCAAGCAACTTGAAGGACTTACAGACATGATGAAGATGATGATGACCAGGATGGATTCCCTAGAGACACACAATAAAATGCTGGAGAGTCAGCTAGCCCAGCAAGCTAGCTCATCATCGAGAGTACCAGGGAAGCTACCATCCCAACCAGAAGTAAACCCGAGGGAGCAGTGCAATGCAATCTCCACTCAGAGCGGCAAGCAATTGGAAGACCCGAAGATGCCGACAGATGACAAGATAGAAGAGTCAATACCAGAACCTGTGGAACCGCATACTGATGTGACACCGGTGGTACCTGAGCCAGTTGAGGAGGAGCGGCCCTATGTGGGACCGCCAGCATATAAGCAACAAATTCCCTTTCCACAGAGGCTTGTCAAGGCTAAATTGGACAAGCAGTTTGGTAAGTTTTTAGAAGTTTTAAAGAAACTTTATATTAACATCCCTTTCGTTGATGCTCTTTCGTAGATGCCGACTTATGCGAAATTCCTGAAAGATATCTTATCAAATAAGAGGAAGCTAGAAGATCAAGGGACCGTTGCACTTACTGAGGAGTGCAGCGCCATCATCCAGAACAAGCTCCCTCAAAAGCTTAAAGACCTAGGCAGTTTTTCTATACCATGCCAGATTGGGGAGATATCTTTTTAGAGAGCTTTGTGCGATCTAGGAGCCAGCGTTAGCCTCATGCCACTATCACTATGTAAAAGGCTAGACTTAGGGGACTTGCAACCAACTATTATTTCCATACAGCTTGCAGACAGATATGTATGCCACCCAGTTGGTATTTTAGAGGACGTACCTGTTAAAGTAGGAGATTACTTTATTCCTGCTGATTTTATTGTCTTGGAAATTGATGAAGATGACAGGCTCCCTATCATTCTGGGGAGACCTTTTCTTGCTACTGCAGACGCTGTCATGGATGTCAAGAATGGGAAACTGTCCTTGAACATCTGTGGCAACGTTATTTAATTTGATTTAACTGATACCTTGAAAAAACCTTCTCTTGCAGGTACATGCTGCAGTATTGACGTTATGGAGGAAGTTATACAGAATGATGTGCCACCCGGGACGAAAGTAGAACCATTGAAACTTGCACCAACAAACCCTACCACGAATGCCAAGAGCTATAAAGCACACACCAAATTTTGGCACGACAAGCGCATAACAAAGAAAGAATTTCATGAGGGAGACAAAGTACTTCTATTTAATTCAAGACTTCGATTGTTTCCAGGAAAGCTTCGAACGAGGTGGTCCGGTCCTTTCACAGTTTAGAAAGTTCAACCTTATGGTGCTATCACGATTTGGACAGAACGAACTGGGAGTTTCACAGTAAATAGGCACCGCCTCAAGCATTACTTTGAAGATGAGCGGGTTGAGAGAGAGGAAGTTTTGGCTCTCTCTAACCCCCCGGATTTGAAACTTTGAAAACTCTTATGGTCGAGCTACCGACCCTAAACTAGCACTCTTGGGAGGCAACCCAAGTTTTTGCTTGATTTTAGTTTTTATGTATAGTTTCTCATTGATGATAGTTAATGTTTTAGACTGTTATTTTGCTTTTCATTTTATTTTAGGTTTTCTAGAGGGAATTGCTACTAATTTGATATCTCTTTATGATGTAGAATGAAGATGTAGCGCATGGGAATTTTTCCAGATTTTTCCAGGATTTTTCTGACTGAACAGTGCAAATCACGGCTTGGTGAACCCCATGGGGTTCACCCGTGAAGTGCACTGTACATAGGCGCCCAGACTTTGTGACCAGTGAGTTTCACGGCTTGGTGAACCCCACGGGGTTCACCAGAATTTCTACACGCGCAGAGACACACCAATGAGCTTCACAGGCAGGTGAACCCCATGGGGTTCACCATCTTTTCGAACTGTAGAAAACAACCAGTGAGCTTCATGGGTCGGTGAACCCCGGCGGGTTCACCCGTGCTTCTGTTACCGTAGCCCGACCACAGAGAACATCACGGGCTAGTGAACCCGGGCGGGTTCACTAGATTTTTAACTGCTGTTCAGCCAAGCTAGGGCACGCGCACGAGTTTCCGCCGCCGCCGACGAATCTCGCCGAGATTCCTTCAATCTCGCAGCTATTCCTTCTTTCCAAACACAAAGAAGATCTCTCCAGGTCAGATCCAAACTTCCTTACAAGCGGGATAGGCCTCATCTTAGTTTCGCCCCTGATTTTTCGCATCACTGGACTTTGCGAGCTTTTCCGCCGCCGCCTCCCGATTTCGACGAAGCCGACCAGATCGCGCCACCTCCTCTCCCTCTTAGCACTTGAGGAAGATCCCCAGAGGTTTGATCAAGTTTTTCCCTTCACCCAGTCAGATTTCTTCTTCGATCGATTCTGGATTTTCGTTTCTCCACAGTTTCTTGAGATTTCGCCGATCCGCCGCCCGCCTGCGTTTTCCATCACGTCACCGGCCAGATCTTCTTCCTCAAAGCTTCCCTGTTGATCTTGATCTATTTCAGCACCATGCCTCCACGAACAAAAGTAATGGCTGCTAAGCGGACCTCACGCCCTCAACAGGCGCTGTCCGATTCGTCCGGTACCGACGATGAGGAGTATGAGTGTAACGCCCTCGATTTTCTGAATTACGATTTAAGGTTAGAAATTTTGTTTCTGTATTTTTATCTGTTAAAATTTTGGGATTTTTGCCTAATTGTAGGACTTTTTCCTACAGGGCAAAAATAATTATTTTGGTTGGGGCTTCGAACCCTCAACCTTGACTATTTGCTCCTGGAATTCTTCCACCATGGTGGCGCATATTTCTGTGTTATTGGAGTGGAGCATGGTGGTTAAGCCCGGGTGAGCCCTTAAAACCGATTTTCACTTAAGTTAATTGGGTTATTGGATCTTGGATCCGTTTGGAGTGGGAGAAAAAGAGAAATATCGTGAGAGCTCCTCTCCCTCACGATTTTTGTTGTTTTCTTGCCCTAGCCGCCTGTGGTTGTCGCCCCTTACTGTGTTTGGCGCCTCCTGCAAATTTCTGACGCTGGTGGTGGCAGACTGGTGGTGGACGAAGTTCCTGGAGATCCCTGACCCTCTGTTGTGGCGTTTTTTTTTCTGTGGGCGATTTTCGGTGAGTAATTCGATCCTAAGGAGTCTAATCCTATTTGCAATAATTATTTGTATGAACCAAAAATCTGCAAGTAGATCCTGTGTTTTTCTATTCTATAGGTCGGATCTGAATATGCATGATGATTCAGAAATTTTGTCTTGCTGAAAATTGTAGTCGCCAATCTGACCTTACTGTGCTTTAACCTCAATATCTCATGATCTATAGATCCAAATCACACGAAACAAATTTTGTATGAAACTAGATTCGCTCAGCTTTGATTCTTATGTAATATCGACCACATCTGAACTATATTCGTGTTGCAATCGGCATTGTTATATAACTTACGAAATCTGTTTTCTGAAAATCTAGAATCTTGACCCTTTTGTGTTCGAACTCTCGTATCTCCCTAGGTATAGCTCGAAATCCTGTGAAACCAGTTTTATTAGACCGTAGGCTTGAAGAGCTTCATTTTGACTCCCATAATGCCTATTTTCGATTAGTTATTGGATCTGAAATATATGTCGTAATTCTGATATATGAATCTGTTTTCTTGAAATCTGAAATTCTGACCCACCTATGTTCGAACCCTTATATCTTCCTGCCTACAATTCAAAATTTTGCGAAACCAGTTTTATTGGAAACTAGATTCAGAGAGCTTCATTTTGAATATAATATTGACTAGCTTTGGTTCGAAATTGGACCAAAAATATATGTTGCAATCTGACAATATAAATCTGCTATGTTTTGGTTAGACGAATATTCCATTGTGAGAAAAATTTAGCCTGTATGGTTTAATCTCTTAAATTGTGGTCTGTAGTTCTTCTAAAATTTATTTGCTTGATGAGAAATTTTAGAGAAAACAAAATTGGGGATTTAACTAAGAACTTAGGAATTTTCGAAAATCATGGTTCGAGCCAATTTTGGGGCTTTTGTCAATTTTCTTCACGAACGTGTAATTAAAATTATCTGTAGTGGGGGACTGAAATTATTTACATGAAATTTGTACGTTCTGTTAAGGTTCTGAAACTGGCACCCCTTACAGTAATTTTATAGCTCACGGTTTTAGGAATTTTGAGGAAATTATTTCATGAATAGTTTCTGTTCTATGTTTAATTGTTTGTTATGTGAATATTTTCTGTTCTGTTTATATGTTGTGAATTTTCTGAAAACTTTGAATGTGTTATAACCTTTGTGAGAACATAGACTGGTCTGACATGAATTAAGGATAGTTGCATGAAATCTAAGGAATTCACTCATATATTACTTCTAGTTGATGGTAAAAATTATGAAGTGTGTTCAGCTTTGATTTTCTGCAAATTGTAATTTGTTAAGGACTGGATATTGGGGTGTGTCATTTTCTGGTTTGTCAGACTTTGGGCATGATGTAAGAATTAAGTAGTGGTTGGTCCTACTCCTCCGTTTCAGTATAATCTGTTCTGTAAAATTATGCCCTAGTGTAGCACTCTTCTGTGTTCTTACCCTCCTTCTGTGTCGCTGTAATGGTGCTGATAGTCTACTACGACCCTTGAGACACTATTTCTGTTCCGTTATAGGTATTGGAGGCCAGAGTGCCACGTCCTGATAAGACGGGGGCCACCCACTGATACCTCCTCTACCATTCTGTTCTGGGTATTGGAGACCAGAGTGCCACGTCCTGACAAGACGGGGGCCACCCACTGATACCTCCTCTACCATTCTGTTCTGGGTATTGGAGACCAGAGTGCCACGTCCTGACAAGACGGGGGCCACCCACTGATACCTCCTCTACCATTCTGTTCTGGGTTTTGGAGGCCAGAGTGCCACGTCCTGACAAGACGGGGGCCACCCACTGATACCTCCTCTACCATTCTGTTTCTGATATGCATGCATGTCTCGTCCTCGGCAGAGGTGGGGTCAGACCTTCTGTGGTCATCAGGCCTTCTGTGGCCTTTCTGTTTCCGATGTAGACTATCCGTTTGGATTCTGAAAATTCTGATTTTCTGTCTGTCAGTTCTGATTTTTGTAGTTCTGTTTCGATCTGTATTATAGATGTGTTAGGCAGTGTGTTTAGTAGGGAGGGGTTGGTATACTTATATCCTACTTCATGCTTGATGCCTAATGTTATAAGTATCTGTATTTGATTATGTTTTGTTTCTGATATGAGTGTGCATGTTAAGTTGATTTATCTTATCTGTTACAAAAATGTATTTCAACTTATGCATGATATTTTTGATGTGTACTATGGATGGCTTTTAGTGTCTTTTACTCACTGAGCTTTTTAGCTCACCCCCGTTGTTTAAATATTTTCAGGTGAGACATTGGGACAGTGATCGCTACAGCTAATTCACGAATTTACTATGATGCTAATGTTTTATTTAATTTCTAAGAGTTGTCTTCTAAAAAATCTGTCAGGCCTGCGTGCCTAACTTAATTATATGATACGTTTTATCTCCTGAGGGCTTATGCCTGTTTTCAGGATATTATATTATAGTTGTCTCGTTTTAATTGTTAGATACGAGTTTTGGATTCGTGAGATTTGAAATTATTCTTATTCTGAAATGTCCGATTTGAGAGTTATTGTTCTTATTCCGCAATATATCTGAATTTGTGTTTTCCACATATGTGTAGTGTGGACATCTGTTTTATTCCAGGATATGCGTGTCTGTGCAGCAGTAAATTATTATACTTGCTGTCGGATTTTCTGGATTTCCGGATTTCTATTTCCTAGTAAATCGATCCTATTCAGTTCTGTGCGGTTTTCAGTTCCGTAGTAATGTCCTTCGATGCCGCTTTCTTCTTGTGTTTTAATGGAAGAGTAAAAATTTTTGAAACCCCGTATTTTACTTGTATGCGTGTGGGGTGTAATTCTGAGGGATGTTACAATGAGCCTATGCCTACACCTCCATCTCGCCGACCATCTTCGGTGGCAACTCCAGGCTCTTCTTCCTCTCGCCATGGGCGCACTCCTTCGAGCCGATCTCAGCCATATGCCTCTCCCCCGAACGAGTTCGGGATTATCTTTCGCGACGCGGACCAAGAGCAACGCTATCAGATATTGCGCCAGCGCCGAGTCCTCAACACGAGGTACCTTGATAGGGGGACATTGCAGATGCTGGGGATGTTGGACGATGTTGACTTGATGTATTCTGCAGTGGGTTTGGAGCAGTTCCAGTGACTATTTTCTCCCACCTATGTTGGCGTGACTTTGGAATTTCTGAGTTCTTTGGAAGTGAAGGCCGATCCTATTCTCGAGAACGATCCTAGACATTTGACATTTTGGTTGGGTAACATCGAACATACTCTCACTCTCTCACAATTGTGTGGTATTTTCGGTTTTCCGGAGCCTTGTGTTCGCAGGGTCCCCACTGAGTTTAGTGAACAGGGTTTTTGGGGCGCGATTACCAACGAGCACATCTATTCCGCTCGTGTGGCCCATGCATCTAGCTTATGCAACCCTGTGCTCAAGTATGTCCACCGCGTGTTAGCCCACACCTTATTTGGCCGCGGTGAGTGTGATGGTATGGTGCGGCAGACCGACCTATTCTATCTGTGGTGTATGCTTCACAGTTTTCAAGTGGACTCTGGGTTTTATTTGGCAAAGCAGTTCAGCCGCGTCGCCCGTTCACTGAAAGGGGCGATAGTGATTGGCGGTTTGATCACACCTCTGGTAGTTTCCTTGGGCGTTATTCTATATGGTACACTGGAAGCTACTAGCAACACGAGGCTTGATATCGAGTCTTGTGTCACTATGAAGCTGATCGTTCATAGGGGAGACTCATACTGCATGACATTTAAAGGAAGCCAGTTTTGCCTACCATTACCGAACCCAGAGCACACGACAGTCAGAGTTAGAGGAAACTGGCGCATCCAGCCAGTTGAGGACGCACAGCCAGATCCAGTCGACACCGCACCACCAGCTCCAGGCGCCTTCTCTTTTGGTGGCACCTCCTCTCATGATTCTATGATATCTGTGTTGCAGGAAATTAGGGAGGAGCCGCTCCATCAAAGGGAGGTGATCGATCACATGGACACCACTATCTCTCACATGCAGTAGGACTACGCTGCTCGATGGGAATCAAATGAAGCTGGTATGCAACGCCAACACAAAATGCTGAGCTCCATTTGGGGAAAGCTATCCGCCATGGATGAGCGCCTCACCTTTGTCTCTGAAGAGCACAGGGCTCAGATGGACATCTCTTCCGACAGCGTTTTTCCTTCAGATGAGGAGGTTGAGCCGGATTATAGTGCGCGTGGGAAGAAGAAGAGCTCGAGCTCGAGAGCTTCTGGCTCTCGCTCGCGCAAAAAGAAGTAGCTGCCCCCAGATATCTATTTCAGCATTCACTTCTCTCACATCATGGTATTGCATAGAGGACTATGCAAACTTTTAGAGTGAGTGAGCTTTCTTTACTCCGGTCTCTGCTTTTTCTTTCTTCATGTGGCTGTGATTTGTTGTGATGTTAGGAATTGATACTTTTCATTTTGAGATGGTTGGATATTATGTGGCATTGTATCTTATATGCCATTATATTCGTGGGCCTGGTCTACATCCTCAGACCCCACTCTATGACAGTTATGTATGACACTTTGCACTTTACTTTCATGCTCATATCAGTAGTTTGCTATGAAGATTGTGATTACATGCTGTGAAAATCTTGAATGATGTTATGATGCTTATTATTCATGAATTCGTGTGTCTATCATGAGACTTGTCCTATGAAAGCTATTTCAAAATTTTGAGTTGAGTGCATGATTGGTTAGGAATAATCAAAGAATTAAGTCTGGAGTAATACCTCCTTGTTAGAGATACTTTTTGAACATGTCCATTTATTCTATGATTTTGAAATTTTGTGATTTGAATTGCTTTTAAGTTGTTCATTAGTGGGTCAAACATTTCTATGATTGTTTAATCAACTCAAGCTTGCAACTTACATGAGAATCGTATTGAGATACATATTCACTTTGTTATTCTTTGAATTCCTTTCTGTTATTGGGGAGACACTACATATGTTCAAAAATGATGTGTTATCAACTGCTGATATATATATAAAAAAAACGAATCACCCTTTAGATTCCTCTACTTGGCATTGCGCAAAATTGGCAGTGGTACCGAAGGATATGAGTTGAAATCTATGGGAAGTGAAGTTGAAATCAATAAAGAGACTCTTCTACTTGGCATTGAGAAAAATTGACAATGATACATAAGGTTATGAGTTGAAGTCTATTGCAATAATTAATGTATCATACCCTGATGGAACAATTGAGTTAACCCCAACGATTTGAATAGGGAAGATTGGAATTGCATGAGTGTTATGTGTAGGCTTGATTGAATCCTATGTTTGTTGCTTACTAAGTTGACTAACATCTAGAAATTGTGAGATTAAACTGCTGAACACTTGAAACAACCATTTACTTGATTTCTCCTGATTTGGTTTTGGATTGTTATTAAATATTTCTCTAACTTGGATGTATGCCTCAACCCAAAAGATTGTTCTTATTCCCATCTTGTACTTCATCTTATTCTATTTGCTTGAGGACAAACAAAGATTTATGTCTGGAGTATTTTGATGCATTGCATTTTGGTAGTGTTTTTCCGTTGTATTTCATGTCAAATCTAGGCTTATTTTAACACTTTTATACTCATTATAGCCTTATTTCCTTTATATCTTCGGAATCTTCACTTTTTGGTATTTTTATGCAATTTCAGGTAAAACACCCTTTTTTTTGACATATTTTGAAGATTCTGAGACCATGAGACGATTTCTCGTGTGAAGACGAAGTCACACGTCAAATTTGGGCTTAAATAGAGTTAGCCTCAAAAATACGGTCAGGTGAACCCCATGGGGTTCACCAGATTCTTCGCCAGGCTGCAGGGACTTCATAGTAAGAATCACGGCCGGGTGAACCCCACCGGGTTCACCATCTCGGTCGTCAGCCAATAGAGATCCAGAAAGCATCACGGCCAGGTGAACCCCACCGGGTTCACCGGTTTTCACTTTGGCCGAGATCTATCCAAAGAGAAGCACGGGCGGGTGAACCCCACGGGGTGCACCGTGCTTCTATTTGCCCGAATTTATAGAATGAATCATGGGCAGGTGAATCCGGCGGGGTTCACCCGTGATTCCAACCCAGGCGCGAACGAGACCGAGTTCCACTCGGTTTTTCCATGATTTCTCATTCGTTTGGAGTCCAAATTTAGCAAGTGAGGTGTCTATGGAAAGCTCTTTTAGAGGCAAACAGAGAGAATATAAAAGCCCCAATTTTTCATGCCCTAACTATCGAGCATTCATGCGAAGAAGCGGCATAGATGGAAGAACTCGGCGATAGAGGCAGTTTTTGGAGATTTTCGGAGATTAAGACACACGATCATCATGATTTCTTCAGGATTCCTTCGGTTCATCGTCTCCTTCCCCTTAGCTTCGTTTTTTTATACTTTTTATTTCATTAAAAGAGAGATTTTGAACGTTTCAATGACGATTGTAGCGTAAACCCTATTTCGAGGCTTGGTGGAAACCCTTTGAAGATTTTAATTGCAAACTTTGTATCTATTTATGTTATTTGGTATGAATTGTGAGCATATTTTACTTTGACATATTTATTTTGTGATTTTACCTTGGCCGAGTAATATCGTGTGTTAGCCGTTACGATTCATATCGAGAGAAGGATCGTAAGGGTCGAACCTCTGAGTAAAACTTGCGAGACCCCGACACGAGAGTGCTTGGTCTTCGCTCGAGGATTTCATAGTCTGCCATAGAACTCATTGGGTTTGTCTTAGAACGATCCACCGCGAGAGTAGGAGGTCGGTCTAAAACGAACACCGGGGTGTATCACTCGAGAGAGGGCACCTTGTACCCTAGGGTTAGACTCCTTGTGCAAAACCAATAAACTAAATAACTAATATCTTTCTTGTGCGATTAAGATTATCATCATGGTGGAAGCCGTAGCCCTGAATTCTCTCTTATATCTTTTCTCTACCGAATTAGTTGCATTTGTTTATTTTTGATTTCCGTCTTCAAAAACCCACGTTTCGATTCGCCTAGCTATTAGGACTCGGACTTTCTAGTACTCAACCTTGTTCTCTGTGGGATTCGACATCTTTTATATTACTTCGACATAACCGTGCACTTGCGGTTGTGTCATGAGTCAATCCCCTTTGCATGCTTGTGATGTATCCTTGTGAGGCCTGTGTGCCGCTTTTCTTTTTGCTTTTAACTAAGAAGAAGATTAGGGTGGCGCATCTACTTGGTGCATTGGCGCATGCAACTACCTTGATGGAGCATGCATACTAAGTGGCGCAAGTTGGCATGGCCGAACCCTTTGGGTTTGAGAGCTAGCGATCTTGGCCCCTTGCATGGTGGCGCATCTGCCTTGAAGGAAGACCATGGCATTGGCCGAACCATGGAGAGTGCTTCTAGGGTTTCGCTAAAAAGTACCTCTAGGGTTTGAGTGCTAAACCATGGTGAGGTAGACCTTGGAGCCAACCTTGAAGATAGAGCTAGAGGTCGGTAGGCTAGGTCTAGTCTTGGGGCTTGAGTCCTAGGTCAAGAGTAGAACCTCCTTTTGACATGAGTTAGTTCAATGTCTTGAATGGGCTATGATCACATCATCCTTTTTCTGCTTTAAAGCAAAGCATGCCTGTGATATTTTATCGTTATGTTATCACTATAGGATTGCATGCCTGTAATGTTAAACATAAGATAAAACTAAGTTGATGAGACCTCAAAAACCCTCAAAATAATATCAAGTCTGAAATAGCCTTCTGACGTATAGCCCTCGTCAAACTATTGATCGATGGTGCTGTGAATTGTTTCCACCCTAGTGGACACACCCATCTATCTTTAGGAGGCGTGTAGTGACAATGTTTTCCCCAGTCCAGTTAAAATCCTGGACGCGCCTTTGCAAGGAATTCGTTGGCCCTGGGCATAATGGTCAGGATAGACTGGAGTAGTTTTTTCATGTGTGGTGGCCACATGATGAAACTCTAGAGGCAGCCTCGAGAAGTTAGGATTTTGTGTTGTTCCAACCCTAGCTGGGCACAAAATGCTTGAACTATCTTGAGAAGGGGAATTGGCAAGTTGCAATTGGCCGGCGCGCCTACCTAGAGATACATGCGTCACCTCGTGCAGTACATCCTGCCCTAGCGGGACGTGAGGCCGTGTGAGGAACAAGGATCCAATCTCACTAGGAAATCTAAGATTTTCCGATTGACTTTGTGGGATGTCAATTCGATTAAAATAGTGGGAGCCATGGTCATTTAAAATAAGTCCAGTTTAAATAACTCGAAGTAGTACTAATCTGTTGTTTCTTAGTTGTTGTAGAACAATAGCTATGAACAATAGCAGTTGGTCACTGCGATCTACCCTGGAAAGGGATAAGTTGGTTGGATCCAACTTACTGGATTGGTATATGAACTTGAGAATTGTGCTCAAGCTCGAGAATAAACTTTATGTCCTTGAGCAGCCTATTCCTGAGTCACTTCCATGCTCGGCCTCAGCGGCTGAGAGAGATGCTTATGATAAGCATCAGGCTAACACTTTGGAGGTCACTAATTTGATGCTAACCAACATGTCGCCTGAATTTAGAGGGCAATATGAATCTAAGAGTGCCTCTGAGATTATTTCTAAGGCAGCTCTTTGATAAATTGGTTGAGCTCAATCCTCCTAAAGTTGACATTCAGTGTGTTGAGCCGAATGGCTTGACCAAGGAACTGAAATCAAAGATGGAAAGGATCTGGAATAATAGGTGCTATTCATGTGGAGGGCCACCTCATATGTTGAAAGACATGGTGCAACTTCAGAATGAGGAGAAGAAAGGCAAGGCCTTGTCTTCAAGCTCAGGTATTTATGTTGCTGAAGTCAACCTATCTACTTATATGACATGGGTATTGGATACCGTATGTGGAGCTCATATTTGTACAAACATGCAAGGGCTCAAAAATAGTAGATCAGTATGGCTTGGAGAGATTGACCTACGGGTTGGTAACGGGGCATAAGTTGCTACTGTTGCTGTAGGAGTTTTGATTCTCTCCCTGCCTTCTCGATTTCAGTTAGAGCTAGACAATTGCTATTATGTACCTTCTCTTACCAAAAAAATTGTATCCATTCCTTGCTTGGCAAAGAAAGGATTTAAGTTTGAAATAAAAGGAACTTATGTTCTTTTTCTTTTGCAAACATGTTTTATGAGAAGGGTACTTTATGCAATGGACTATTTGTCATGAACATGGATAGCTCTATTTGTAACATAAATAGTAAGAGGACCAAATTGAGTGGTTCAGTTGGTGCTCTCCTATGACATTGTCGATTAGCCCATATAAACAAGAATCGTATTCAACAACTCCATGCAAATGGGTTGTTGGATTCAAATTCCTTGGAGGAATTTGATACATGTGATCCTTGTTTATTAGGGAAAATGACAAAGGCGCCCTTCACTATGACTGGTGAGAGGGCAGGAGGTTTATTGGATCTCATACATATTGATGTGTGTGGGCCATTCAATAAACAAGCCAAAGGAGGACACAACTACTTCATCACATTTACTGATGACTTCAGTAGATATGGTTATGTCTACTTGATGAGACATAAACCTGAATCCTTTGAGAAATTCAAGGAGTTCAAGAATGAAGTAGAGAACCAGCTTAGTAGATCTATTAAAGCTCTTCGATCAGATTGTGGTGGAGAGTACCTGAGCGGCGAGTTCTTTGACTGTCTGAGGGAGTGTGGGATTCTATCCCAACTCACTCCTCCTGGAACACCTCAATGGAAAGGTGTGTCTGAGAGGAGAAATCGAACCTTGTTGGACATGGTTCGGTCCATGATGAGTCATGCAACTCTACCACCCTCATTCTGGGGTTTTTGCACATGAGACAACTTCTCTTATACTGAATAACATTCCATCTAAGAGTGTCTCCAAGATACCATACGAGGTATGGAGTGGGAGACTAAATGTGTCTTTATGGGGTACCCTAAGGAAACTAAGGGTTACTACTTCTATGTTCCCACCGAGAACAATGTTTTTGTTGCTCGGGGTACTGTGTTTCTAGAGAAAGAATTTCTCATGAAAGAGGCAAGTGGGAGGAAGTTTGGCTTGGACGAGGTCCAAGTGCAACCACAAGATACAGAGATGGAACCTGAGCCACTTGCACCAGTTGTTGGGCAACCTAAGGCTCAGACACAGGTCCCACATAGGTCTGGAAGGATTCGTGTGCACCTGAGAGGTATGGGTCGCTGCCGACCCAACACGTTAGGATCTTCATTATTGAGGATGAACCCAGGACCTATGATGAGGCGGTCAGATGGCTTGATGCCATGTGGTCCGAGATTGATTCCATGTCGGCTAGCCAAGTTTGGGATTTGGTTGAGCTGCCTGATGGGGTTAAACCCATAGGGTGTAAATGAGTCTTCAAAAGGAAGACTGACATGAATGGCAATATAGTTACCTATAAGGGTAGACTAGTGGCTAAAGGATTCAGACAGGTCCACGGGTGGACTATGATGAAACTTTTTCACCAGTTGCCATGATCAAATCCATTCAGGTTCTGCTTGCTATAGCTGCATATCATAACAATGAGATATGACAGATGGATGTTAAGACAACATTCCTTAATGGGAAGCTGACAGAGGATGTGTATATGACACAACTTGATGGATTCATCCATCCTACAGACACCAAAAGGGTCTGCAGGCTATAGAAATCCATTTATGGATTGAAGCAGACATCTCGAAGTTAGAATCTTCAGTTTGATGAAGCTGTGAGAGATTATGACTTTATCAAAAAGTGAAGATGACGCCTGTGTATACAGATAATTCAGTGGGAGCTTGGTGACTTTTCTGGTCTTGTATGTCGATGACATACTGCTCATCGGAAACATCCCTAGTCTTCAATTTGTGAAGGCATGGTTGGGAAAGTGTTTCAAGATGAAGGACTTAGGGTAGGCCGCCTATGTCTTAGGAGTGAGGATCTACCGGGATAGATCCAAGAGGCTCTTGGCCCTGAGTCAAAGTACATACATTGATAAGGTCCTAGAGCGGTTCAACTTGGAGCAATCCAAGAAAGGATACCTTCTAGTGAGACATGGCTTTACTCTCTCAAAGAGCCAGTGTCCCGCCACATAGGCTGAGAGGGATGACATAGGTCGAGTGCCCTATGCTTCGGCAGTAGGTTCGATCATGTATGCAATCCTCTGTACTAGACCAGATGTGGCTTTTGCTGTGAGCATAACCAGCCGATACCAATCCAGGTATGCAACACTAGATGACATAGATCCCATTGAGCTCTATTGTGGCTTCAATGGGGGAAATGCACAAGCTAAGGAACCACGATCTCATCAAAGGTCCAAACACATACTTAGGAGATTTCACCTTATCAGAGAGATCATTGATCGAGGTGATGTTAAGATTAGCAGAGTTGACACAGAGAACAATCTGGTAGACCCACTGACTAAGGCTTTGGCGTAGTAGAAGCATGATGGTCATACTAGAGATATGGGGTTGAGGTTCCTCAACCTCTAGGTCTTAGTGCAAGTGGGAGATTGTTGGTGTATATGCCCTGAGACCTAGTATTGGTCCACTTGTGTACTGCTTCACTCTGATATTTATATATCATTCTGGCATTATCATTATCTATGTCTATCTACATCTGCGTTTAAGTACTTACATGATAATGTCCCTGGAGACAGATTGGATCTGTGCTCAAACTATTGTCCCCAGTCGATGTACTTTAGTGGATATGAGACAGCTATGGTACTTGTGAGACTGGTATGTGGGCTGGTTAGGCACACAGTGCTAACCAGCTGTGAGGCAATGACTTTGTGTCATGAGTTAACCTCACAAGTGATAGGAGATACATTGTTCCTTGGACTTGAGGTCATTGACTCTTCTATATGGTTAGGGACATGCTTTGATGCAACCTAACACCTCACCGTAATTGGGAGGTCATAACGGTTGACATTGAGTATGTCACGACCCATATTAGAAGATCAATGTACAGACAAAAGATTTTCCCATTCCTTAGGGAAGCATGATATCCATGGAGCTCCTCTATGGTTTATGACTGAAAGTGTATGGCCATACCCAAGTGAGAACCTGATTTAGTCATGACCATGTGATTGGGTAAAAACGAGTGATGACACACTTGTCCAATCGGATATCAGTTTAGCAAAGGGACTGTAATGTATCTGTACCTAGTCGCAATGATAGGGAAATCGATATAGATATCCATTCCGATGACTTGGGTAGCAGCGATGCACTGCTAGGTGCCACTCACTGATTATGGTGACCTTCGGTCAGCACTGCCAACGTCAGAGGAACCTACAGGGTCACACACCAAGATACTCGAGTTCTCGTATTGATCGGGTAGCCTTTAGATCGAGTTATTGGATAACTCGGATCTATTTGGGAGATTTCGTCAGCACCAATGGGCCTGATGAGATGAAAGAAACTTATTAAAGCCAACTTCCATTTTTGGCATATTGACCAAATTAACCATGGTTAGGCTCATTTGACCTTGGATTAATTTGGATTGGATCCAATAGCTTGGTTAACATGCATAATGGACTTTGGGCTAGGCCCATTGCTTAGTTGGGCTTGCTAATAAGTTGTAATGAAGAGCTAAGAGGCTTAAAGAGTATAATGGGGAGAATTTTATCATATAGGCGCATGAAGACTCCTAATTGGATTAGGAGTGGCGCATGCTTCTTGATTAGGTATCTTCATGTGATTAATTTGATTTAGAATTTGATCTAATCACATAAGATATTAATTGAGATTTGATTTAAGCAAGTGGGGCTGATTATTTACTTAATTAGAATCCTAATTCAAGTAGGATTTTAGCCCAAGCCAATTTAGGCAAGGATTCATGATGGCTTGACCTTGTCATTACACATGCATGAATCTATTGCCTCATATGGGCTGATGTGGGCGCATATGGCATGAGCTTGCTTAGGCAAGGCTTATGCGCATATGGTACTAGGGATTTGATCAATATATTTGATTGGATAATCTCCTAGAATCATGCCCTAATTGTCAACACTTGCCATACTCCCCAAACCGCCTCTTGCTCTTATAAAAGATGTTAGTGTTTATGCCCTAGGACCTCAGGATGGTCTATTGGGATATGTGTATCACATCTAGTTGATAGATGAGTTATCCTGGCATTGTTGTTGTCATGCAAGTTTGTACATCTGCGCATATGTACATTTGCATATACAATGTCCCTAAGAGATAGATTTTATCTAGTCTCTATGTTTATCCCTGGTCGAGAATCATGGTGGATATGTGACAACTATGATTTGCTTGAGACTAGTATATGCGCTGGTTGAGCACGGGTTGCTAACGCAGACATATGGGTATATCAAGGGAGATATGCTGGATTGACCCACCGTGAGGATTCATCTCAGTGTCATGAGATGAATATCAAAGTGATAGAGTTGCGCTTGTCCTAGACTTGAGGGCATTGGTATCTCTATATGTGTTTGATGTACTTTGATGCTACCTAACGCTTCGCGTAAAAGGAAAGTCATAACGGTTGTCATTGGGTATGTCATAACCTACATGATAGATTCAATGTGCCAATAGAGGATTTGCCCCTACCTTACGGGGAAGCTTGATTGTCCATGGCGCCCTATATGGATGACTGAAAGTGTATGACCATACCCAGGTGAGAACCTGATTTAGTCATGTCATATTATTGGGATTAACAAGTGTGACACACTTGCCCAATCTGGACATCAGTTGGCAAAAGGACAAGGCTGCACTTGTACTTTGTCGCAGTTTTAGGGGATGTCGATGATGACACCATTATGATGACTTGGGTAGCAATGATGTACTGCTAGGTGCCACTCATTGCTTGTGATGATTTAGTCATCATTGCCAATGTCTGAAGAACCTACAGGGTTGCACACCTTGACACTCGAGTTCTCATACTGATCGTTTAGCCTCTGATCGAATCATTGTGTGATTCGGATCTTTTGGGGAATTGATGCATTGAGACTTTTATAGAGAGGATGATATTTTATTTTAGTTCATGTTTGACCACTAGTTAACTCTAGTGAACCACGTTTGACCTCTGTTGACCTATGTTGTCAAAATAAGTCAAACAAGGGTCTGGGTGCAAGTTTGGGCTTGGCACTTTAGTCACATGAATAAAATAAAATTATTAATTGACAAGAGAATTTTTCTCTTGCCTAATTAATAAGCCTGGGCGCAATTTACAATTAATTGCGTTGCGGGGATTCGATTCCATGATGCTTAATTGTGAGTAGGTGCCTATGCTTGGGCGCATTTACAATTAATTGCGTATGCGGGGATTCGAACCCATGACGCGTAATTGTGAGTAGGCGCCTATGCTCATTATCCCACATGGGAAGTATCTCCAGTGTGCGTCTGACACTGCTATTATAAATAGAGAGGCCTACTTGGGATATTCTTTTGTACCAGACTCTTCTCTTGTCTCTAGTTGTCGCCTCCCCTCTGCTCCTTGGCGTGAGGGTCTAGGAGGTGACAACAATAAAAGTTTTTTTTCGGCATCAAAGGTTGGGGTTGGGACAAGTGGCAGTGCTACCCACTCCTTGTCGCCAACATCCCTTCTTCTCCTTGGCAGTGGCGCAAGTCGAGAAGGCTAGAGGCGTGGATCTCATCTTCCGGGGCTAGCACCCAGCGCAGAGATTGGAGAGGATTCGAGGAGTCCGTGTGTGCGTGATTGCAGAGGACGGGCCCTTGCGTGTCTTCATCATCGGCCGCTTCTAAAAATTGCTTGATAAGGTACTGCCCCTATCACATCCTTTGTATTCTTCGTAAGTCGGTCCTTGTTGAATTAGGAATCTCGTTTCGGGCTCGCTTCCGCTGTTTTCACTTTCTTTTAGCCCGGGGATTCCCAATAGTGGTATCAGAGCCAACTTACGAGATACATCGGTGTATGGGTTTTTTCTAGCATGCGCATGTCATAGAATTTTTTATAAAATCTTTATGCCATGTTTTATGTATAGAAAAATAGTAGGTTTGTTATTTCTCGCTCTTATGAAATTCATGATTTTCGGTTTCTACACATGGTGATAGACCCTATGTGTGAGAATTTATTTCTCCTCATATTCATGGGATAGACCCACGATGTGAGACTTGTATCTAGATTTCGGGGCATGGACTAGGTGATTGCCCTAATCCGTACAAGTTAGGGATTGCAAGTGGCATTGATAATCAGGGTATATATGGCCACTTGTAGACTCCTGAGAGAAAACGAAAGATCTGAATTTTTGATAAGATCGCGGAGATTTAACGAACATGTTTTCTAACGAAAAACTAAAATCTGGTTATGTAGTTTTTCATTGCATATACAAGAGCATGTCTTAAGTGTTTTTCGTTATGCATTTGATATGATCAAAGACAAGCCCTATTGCCATGCCTGTGATGTATCAATGTGAGGCCTGTGTGCCGACTTTCAATCCTGTGTTTTCAATTGTACATTGTAAATCAAATAGAAAGCTTTGATGACATTCTATGGCGTTTTCCTCTCTCTCTCCCTTGCGCATCTCTCAAGGTGGCGCAACTCTCACCTAGCCGAACCCTAGGGAGGCTTCTAGGGTTAAACGTAGGGGCGCATCTAAGGGGGTGGCGGGTAGGGTTAGGGTTGGCACACCTCACCTCCTAAGGTGGCACATCCCCTTGTTTGACCTAACCTTGAAGTAACTTCTAGGGTTACCTAGTTGGTTCACTTAAGGGATGATGGTTGGATAAGGAGATGGTGCAACCTAGTCAAGCAAGCCACCTGAGGGGGCTGATCTAACTCTTTGACTGAACCTTGATGCCTTCTAGGTCTCCTAGTGGCGCATATTGAGGTTCAAGGGTTGAGGAAGAGGATTGGCGCTCCAAGCTTGCAAAGGGCTGGTCTTCTATCATTAGCCAAGAGCTTGAAGGTCCATTGGACGCTTCTTAAGTTCATGGGCTGATGGAGGTAGGTCGAGCGCCAATGATGCTTGATGGCACATCCAAGCAAAGGGGGCGCACCTCTTGGTGGTGCACCTTGCAAGGGATGAGTCGTATCAAGCATTGAGGTGAGATACCTAGCATAGAGATGGCACATGGATGTTTGGCTGAACCCTAGGAGGAGCCTAGGGCTTGCGAGCTATCCTCCAGGAAGAGATATGAGTTGGCCGAATCCTAGGAGGAGCCTAGGATTTGCGAGCTAGCTCATGGAGAAGACTCGGGCTGGCCGAACCTAAAGGGGGTCAAGGGTTTTCCTGGATGGTGCCTTCGGGGTTCGCAAGCTGACCCATGGAGCTGAAGACCTAGGTGGCGCACCTCGGGGCCTTGGAGCAGAGCCCTTAGGGCACTCAGGGATGAGCTAAGGATTTGTTGGCATGGGCCCATGGCTCATTGCCCTTGGTAGTGCTAGGTGGCTAGGACTAGGTTTAGGGGCTTGTTACCCATGCTTTGGGCTTTGATCACATCATATTTACTGTTTTCTGCTTCAGCATGCCTTTACTGCTTTGTTTTATTCCACCATAGGATTGCATGCCTGTATTGGTAGAATAAGATAAAAATTCATGGTGCCGAGACCACAAAAATCCTCACAAAATTATTTCAAGTCTCGTTTTGCCTTCTGACGTGAAACTCTCGTCAAACTGTCGATCAATGGTGTTGCGTACTATTTCCCACCTTCGTGGGATACACCAATTTATCTTCAGGAGGCGTGTGGTGATAATGATTTCCCCAGTCTGGTTAAAATTCTAGATGCACCTTCCGCAAGGAAATCGTTGGCCCTGGGTATAACGGTCAGGTCGGACTTGACTAGACTTTTCATATGTGGTGGTTCACATGATGAAATTTCTAGAGGCACCCATAAGAAGTTAAGACTTTGTGCTGTATCCAGCCTTCGTTGGACACAAAGAGCTTGAATTGTCTTAAGAAGGGGAATTGCCGAGTTGCAATTGGCCAGGGGCCTACCTCAGGAACCATGTGTCACCTTGTGCAGTACATCCCACCTCCGTGGGATGCAAGGCTGTGTACGAAATGAGGATCCCATCTCACTAAGGAAGTCGGGTGACTTCTCAATCAATTTTGAGGATTATCAATTCGAATAAAATAGTGAGAAACAGTCATTTATAAAAGGCGAGAATAAATGATTGAAATGTGATACTGATCTGCTCTTGTTTGTATTGTAGATGGCTTCTACAAGCAATAACAACAGCGGACTGTCATTCCATTCCTTCCTTGAGAGGGAGAAGTTGACTGGAGTTAACTTCATGGACTGGTACCGGCACTTGAGGATAATCCTCAAGCAGGAGAAGAAGCTGTATGTCTTAGAGCAAGCGCTTCCTCCTCAACCGTCATCCACAGCCCGCACGGCTGAATGGGATGCTTTTCGCAAGCATCAGGATGATGCCCTGGATGTTGGCTGCCTTATGTTAGCCACGATGTCGTCCGAGTTGCAGATGCAGTATGAGGATCAGAATGCATTTCAGATCATCTCTCATCTAAAGCAACTGTTCGAGTCGCAGGCTAGAACAGAAAGGTTTGAGACATCTAAGGCTACTTTTCAGTGCAAGATGCTTGAAGGTGCTCCAGTGGGACCACATGTACTCAAGTTGCTTGGGTACTTATCGCATCTCACTAGGCTAGGACACCCGATGGATCAGGATGTGGCTACGGACCTTATCTTGTAGTCGCTGCCTCCGAGTTATAGCTCTTTTATCATTAACTTCAATATGAAAAAATTGCTGGTACTCATGAGGAGCTGCTTAAACTGCTGGAATCGACCGAGAAGGAAATGGTCAGGTCCAAACCCAAGTCCGTTCTTATAGTCTCCAATGACAGTAAGAAGCGAAAAAGGGGTAAGGGCAAGTCCAAGGCCAAGGCACTGAAGAAAGGCAGGGTGAGGGAGAACAAGTGCTTCAACTGTGGCCAAGAGGGCCATTGGCGCAAAGACTGCAAGCATCCTCAGAAAGAGATGAAGAGAAGTAACCCTTCGTCTTCAGGCTCAGGTAATTTTATTACCAAATCCTATATTGTCTATTTCCTTACATCGGTATTCTATACCGCATGGTGAGACTGATATTTGCAAAAATATGTAGGAGCTCCAGAGAAATAGGACATGGATGGTAGTAAGAAGATCCTGTTGGAGCATTGATGCTGCCGAGCTATTTTTTCTTTTGTCATTGATAGGATTGTTTTATTTTTGCAAACATGTAATTGACATTGTATCTATTCCTTGGGAATAGAGATATTTGGAATAAAGGAATTTATTATTCTTTTCATTTGCAAATCTTTTGTCATTACATGTGCAAAATTAATGAGGTAATAAAATAACTTGAATTTAATATGTGGTTCAAATTGAATGCCAATCTTCTGACCAAGACATTTTATCATAAACAAATAATGCATCCACTGACTTCATGCATATGAATTCTTGAATTTGAACTCCTTCTAGGAGATTGACTATCTTAACCTCTTTTGAGATGTTGTAGATGGGCAAAAGACTAGTTTGCTGATAAAAATTTTTCACCAAGTGAGGTGACGTGGACTAAAAGGTCAAAAGATAGGAATTCGTGATTACCAAAATATTTATGGAACCAGCTTATCAAAATTCATCTGTGATCTTCAGTCCAGGTTGGATGAAGAGTACTTGAGCCACAGGTGACTATCATAGTGAGTATGAGGTTTGCTCATAGCTCATAACTCCTGAAGAACACCTTGGCAGGTGGTTCTAGTGGGAGGAATTGAAAGTCATCCATATCTCTACTGAGGTTATGCTGATAGTTTCTTCAACACTGAACTATTTCATCTTAAATGTATCTCCAAGTAAGGAGATGACATGACTATTTATCGGGATCTATAGATGTGAGACTTTGGGGGTCATACGTCTGAATCTAGTGATATAGAATCAAGATCTGATAAGTGTAGGTGAAGTATCCTAAATTGACTTAGGGATACTAATTTTCATAGACCCACAGGAAAACAAATGATTGTTGCTCTTGATGCTAGTTTTCTTGGAAATGTATTTCCTTGAAAATGGCAAGTGGGAGAAAATTATGACTTGGATTCAGTCCAAGGTCAACCACCTAGCACAGATGGTCAAAGATGGAATCTGAGCCTCGTATATAGGTTGTGGGGCAACCTAGGTTCAGAAAGTATGGGAAAAAGGCTGAATCAATTCATGTGTGCCAGTGTTATGGGTAACTCCTAACTTGAACAAAGAATCTTCACCTTATAGTACCTGAGTTCAGTGGGAGCTTGATGACATCTCTGGTCTTGTATGTTGGGGACATACAGATCATCAAAGACGATATCCTGATCCTTCACTTGGTGAATAGATGATTGGGAAATGTCTTGTGATGAATGACTTAGTGAACATCACCTATGGGGTAGTTGTGAGAGTTTTTTTGGATAAGTCAAAGAAACTCTAAGTGCTAAGTCAGATAACATACATCGATGATGGTATGTTATAGACCAGATGTGGTTTGTCTCGAGAGCATAACCAACCAATACTAGGTCCAATCTAGGTGCAAGGCATTGGATAAGGAATGAAGAACACACTTTGGTTCTATGTAGAACTAAAAGGTGGTTCTTGGTCAGTAATGACAGGAAAAGCTCAGTGGATTCACTTGGCAGCTTGTTCCAGTCAGACCAATGAAAGTCTAGCTGTTCCTGTAGTGGTGCTGGAAGCTTTGGGAGCTTCAGAGCAAGTTGCTTGAAAGCAAAGTATGCAAGTGCTTTTGGGAAGTAGTGGGAGTTCTTTGTTGAACCTCGCAGGCATACTCAGAGGCTTATATCTTGTCTTGGGGACAGAGGTACTTGATATATAGCAGATATGAACATTGATACAATCGTGATAGGCCCATAGACCGATGCTCTGGAGCAGCAGGAGCGTGGCAGGTCGTGCTTAGGACACGGTGTTGAGGTTGCTCAATGCAAGGTTCTAGTGCAAGTGAGAGATTGTTAGTGTTTATGCCCTAGGACCTCAGGATGGTCCATTGGGATATGTGTATCACATCTAGTTGATAGATGAGTTATCCTGGCATTTTCGTTGTCATGCAAGTTTGTACATCTGCGCATATGTACATTTGCATATACAATGTCACTAAGAGATAGATTTTATCTAGTCTCTGTGTTTATCCCTGGTCGAGAATCATGGTGGATATGGTACAGCTATGATTCGCTTGAGACTAGTATATGCGCTGGTTGAGCACGGGTTGCTAACACAGGCATATGGGTATATCAAGGGAGATATACTGGATCGACCCGCCGTGAGGATTCATCTTAGTGTCATGAGATGAATATCAAAGTGACAGAGTTGCGCTTGTCCTAGACTTGAGGGCATTGGTATTTCTATATAGTGTTTGATGTACTTTGATGCAACCTAACACGAGGGATTCAATGTGCCAATAGAGGATTTGTCCCTTCCTTACGGGGAAGCTTGATTGTCCATGGCGCCCTATATGGATGATTGAAAGTGTATGACCATACCCAGGTGAGAACCTGATTTAGTCATGCCATATTATTGGGATTAACAAGTGTGACACACTTGCCCAATCTGGACATCAGTTGGCAAAAGGACAAGGCTGTACTTGTACTTTGTCGTAGTTTTAGGGGATGTCGATGATGACACCATTCTGATGACTTGGGTAGCAATGATGTACTGCTAGATGCCACTCATTACTTATGATGATTTAGTCATCGCTGCCAATGTCTGAAGAACAGGGTCGCACACCTTGACACTCGAGTTCTCATACTGATCGTTTAGCCTCTGATCGAATCATTGTGTGATTCGGATCTTTTGGGGAATTGATGCATTGAGACTTTTATAGAGAGGATGATATTTTATTTTAGTTCATGTTTGACCACTAGTTGACTCTAGTGGACCATGTTTACCTCTGTTGACCTATGTTGTCAAAATGAGTCAAACAAGGGTCTGGGTGCAAGTTTGGGCTTGGCACTTTAGTCACATGAATAAAATAAAATTATTAATTGGCAAGAGAATTTTTCTCTTGGCTAATTAATAAGCCTGGGCGCAATTTACAATTAATTGCGTCTGCGGGGATTCGATCCCATGATGCTTAATTGTGAGTAGGCGCCTATGCTTGGGCGCATTTACAATTAATTGCGTATGCGGGGATTCGAACCCATGACGCGTAATTGTGAGTATGCGCCTATGATCATTATCCCACATGGAAAGTATCTCCAGTGTGCGTCTGGGACTGCTATTATAAATAGAGAGACCCACCTGAGATATTCTTTTGTACCAGACTCTTCTCTTGTCTCTAGTTGTCGCCTCCCCTCTGCTCCTTGGTGTGAGGGTCTAGGAGGTGACGACAATAAAAGTTTTTTTGGGCATCAAAGGTTGGGGTTGGGACAAATGGCAGTGCTACCCACTCCTTGTCGCCAACATCCCTTCTTCTCCTTGGCAGTGGCGCAAGTCGAGAAGGCTAGAGGCGTGGATCTCATCTTCCGGGGCTAGCACCCAGCGCGGAGATTGGAGAGGATTCGAGGAGTCCGCGTGTGCGCGATTGTAGAGGACGGGCCCTTGCGTGTCTTCATCATCGGCCGCTTCTAAAAATTGCTTGATAAGGTACTGCCCCTATCACATCCCTTGTATTCTTCGTAAGTCGGTCCTTGTTGAATTAGGAATCTCGTTTCAGGCTCGCTTCCGCTGTTTTTGTTTTCTTTTAGCTCGGGGATTCCCAACAAAAGAGACCCTAGCCGCCCCCTCCTTGAGGCTTATCTCTTGAAGGCGTGGAGACTAATAGAGGGGCGAATTGTTGGAGCCCTTGGAGGGCATCTCTTCTCCTTCTTCCATCAAGGCCGAAGCTCTCTTCCCTTTTCCCTTCCTTGGTGCAAAGGTGTAAGAAGCTAGCGGCATCACCCTCCTTCCTTCTCCTTGGCGCATCACATCTTGGTGGTGGCGCAAGTTGCTTGGAGGATTCTCCTAAGGCGTGGATCTTCTTCCCGAGGCTAGCACAGGGTGTGGAAGAAGTGGATTTGAGTCATCCGTGTGTGTGAGACCGCAGAGGGCGCACGCTTGGGCGCCTACCTCGACATCGGCCTCGTCTTGCTTTAAGGTATTTTCTATCACATCGTGTCGACCCCGTCGCATGACGATCTTCATTGGGTTTTTGGGACTGGCCTGTTTCGGGGATATTATTCCGCTGCGTATGTATTCTGTAATGCCAAAATTTGTAAAATATCCCCGGGGTTTGCCTAGAATATAAACTTAAGATTAATATTCACAATATGAAGCAACAATAAGGGCAGTCTATTTCTAATTTTTATGTTAATATGTCTATTATTTGGGACCAACTTGCACTTATGGAACCTAAATGGACAACAAATGTTAAACTTTATTATAAATATAGATAAGGTTGCTTAGTTTAATTTCTTATGACACTTGACGTTTCATTTGAAACTATTCATACATGTATTTTTTATAGATCTCCATTACCTTCTATGGATGCTGCACTTTCTAAACTAATCATTGATAAAGCAAAAAAAGAATGACTTTAGTTAAACTAATGACTCATTTGTTCTAGATGCAAGCTCTATAGACATGTCTAGGGTATAATGTTACAACTGCAAGAAGTATGGTCACTAGCTTGCAATGGTTCCAAGAATAAATTACAATGTATCTATTGCAAGGGATATGACTATATTGTCAATAATTTTCCAAAGCCATCTTATGGACATATGTGCTATAAGAAATTAAGTTCACATACATTAGCATCAATAATCACTAATTTGGGAATTACATATAAGACATTTACTATTGAAGTTATTTAAGAAATGATCAAATAAGCTCTTGTAATTGGTAATTCTTTTAGCATAATTGTTGTTCCTGTTGCAATTAGTAATCTTTAGCATAGCTATACTTTTGCCCACTTAGGTAATATATCTCCTATGACTTGATTTTTTTTATTCTAGAGCATTAAACCATATGACTTCTAATTTCTTTCTTTTTCAAAAATTATCTCAATTACAATCACATTCTCAAATTCAAATGTCAAATGATAGTATAATTATTGCACCTAATAAAGGTAAAATATGTTATACTAGTCTAGAAATACTTATCTTTGATGCATTATTTGTTCCATAAATTTCTATGAATCTAGTATCTATTGAACAACTTATTGAAAAAGATTTCATTGTTATCTTTTCTTCATCTAGATGTTTTGTGCAACTGTTGAATGGGAAGCTTGTTGGGACAAGATTAAGGTTGGTCGACTATTCAGTGTTTCTAAGCTTATTGAAGATTCAAAATCTCACCATATTGCATATGCCATTTGTGATAATTCACATTTCTTTTATTAGCATAGGAGTCTAGCACATGTTTCTTTTTCTCAATTATATTTTTTAATTAATAAAGGAGCATTAGGTGTTGTTTCTTCAATAAAAGATGCATGCTGTGTACATTGCAAACTATCAAAATAAACTACTTTACCATTTACCTTAAGTAATCTATTTCAACAACTCCATTTGAGATAATACATTGTGAATGCATAGGGTCTTGTATCGATACCTTCAATAGGTGATGCTAAATATTAAATTATTTTTGTTGATGATTTCACAAGATTTACATAGACATATTTTCTTCGATTTAAGTTTCTCTCAAGATATGTTGAAATTTTCACCATAATTAAAACATAGTTTGCTTCTAATATAAAAATTTTATGTTCTAATTTTGGAGGTGAATATCCAATGACTTACATAAATTTCTCATTTCCTAAAGTACTTTGTCCCAATTGTCTTGTGTTAAAACTCTACAACAAAATGATACCTCTAAAAGAAAATAGACATATTGTTGAAACTGCTTAAACTATTCTTAATTTCTCATTTGTAGCTAAGAAATTTTGGGGAGAAGCTTTGAATACAATAGTATAAATCATCGATCACCTACCATCTCCTACTATAAATCAAATGTCTCCTTTTGAACACTTGAACCAAAAGCCTCCAAACTATCATCATATGTTTTTTGGTATCACTTATTTTGTTCTCTTAAACAAAAAAAAAAGAGCATGAAAAACTATATTGAAAATGCTATTTATGTTTTTCTAGGATATAATACTTGTCAAAAAGGTTATTGGTGTTGTGATCCTCAAACTCAAAAACTTTGTATCTCAAAACATATTACCTTTTAGGAACATATACCGCTTTTTACTCTTTCACAAAGACAAACATTAAAATATATCCAATTGTATCATTGATCCATTTCTTAGTAATGATGTTTGTCCATATATGACATTAGATTCTTGTAACTCATGGATAGTCTTCTATAGTACTTGCACAGACAACCAATGTTCTTGTACTTGATGATTCTCTTGTAACTCTTACATAGCCAATTGATCTTCTTGAACTTAATGAAATGAATCCCCCCCCCCTCCCCCGGCTTACCTTAGTATTTTAGTATTATTAAAGTAGTAATACTCTTCATCATATATAACTCTTTCAATAGATCCTGTTTAGCAGAAAGACGGATATTCCTTGCTCATTATCAGACAATCACTTATTCACAAACCTCGTGTGGGGCTAATAGTTTTCATTTCCCATCTCATGGAAAACCCTTTTCGCTCCGCTTAGCCCTATCCCCTTCTAGGGGTATTTTAGTGATAGGTTCTATAGGAACTGGACGATCCTATTTGGTCAAATACCTATCGACAAACTCCTATGTTCCTTTCATTACGGTATTTCCGAACAAGTTCCTAGATGACAAGCCTAAATGTTATCTTATTGATGATATCGATATTGATGATAGTGACGATGCATGAGTTCCAGTATCATAAGTGTTTCCTCATAGGAACGTCCGCGAATCTGATCAATTACACTTCGCGCTTTGAAAACAGACATACTACATATATGTTGAGCTAAAATTTGGACTTCTTTACCCTATCAACTTTTCCACTATCACCCCCAAAAAACCAAGGTAGACATGCGAGACTCAAAATCTCGTGCTAAAGAGCGTGGAGGTTCGAGTCCTCTTCAAGGCATAATATTGAGAATGCTCATTGAATGAGCAAACCGGATTCCAAAAATTAGTGCACCGTTCAAGGCAAGATTCAAGGCAAGACAAGAACGTTTATTTGGAAATCAAAAGAAAGAATCTATTCGACTTGGAAATGAGAGATATTTTGTTACATCATAGAGAATTATTTTGTTCTTCCGTCCCAAACAATTTCCATGAGACATCAGAACAATCATTTACGCGATTTCATAATTCCTAAGAAAGACCTGCAAATAAAGGGGGTTCGAATATATATTCGTTGTACTCGAAAGGTTATGAATCGATTGATAAGTCCAATCCCAATATCTTGATTTCGAGTGGAAAGGCATCGTAAACCAATATATATATCGTTTGCTAATACACGACCAATTAGTGTTGGAACAAAAACTTTTTCCGGCATCCCATTTTGAGGATTCACCGAAATACCTCGGATAGTGCCACAATCTGTTCTACGTACAATAATGTGTTGAACTACTTCAACAAGTCTACGTGTGAGGTATCCAGCATCCGATGTTCGTACAGCAGTATCTACAACTCCTTTACGGGCCCCATAGCAAGAAATTATATATTCTGTCAAAGAAAGTCCTTCACGTAAATTGCTTTGAATGGGTAAATCAATCATTTGTCCTTGGGGATCCGACATTAATCCTCTCATACCCACTAATTGGTGTATCTGAGATGCATTTCCTCTAGCTCCCGAAAAGGACATTAGATGTACTGGATTAGAAGGATCAGTCATCCGAAAATTAGGATTCATTTCTTGTCTCAAATATTCACTTGTAGCATACCATATCTCAATATACCCCAGAACAATACATTTTTGTTACCACAAGATGTATTGGCTGTTGCGGATCATTTGATCGGAATGAAGTTTGGAATGGGTACACTTGATGATATGAATCACTTGAAAAATAAACGTATTATGATAGCACCCAATTTTTCCAATTCGGTAGTTCGATCTATGATTTCTCATTCATGGATGTTGATAAGATCCTTCTATTTAGCAGCACCTTATATTGAAAAATATATTTTCGAAATAAACTTTTCTATGTAGCTGAAAAGAATGGAGCTCGAGCAGAAAGGATTGATTTGAACCACCACATAATAGTTCTGTGCATAACATCATGCCATTACCTTATATGAATCACTCAAGGTAAACTTCTTGAATGTCTTAATAATTATCAATGTCATTGTCCACCATGTTATCTATCGTAGACCATAATCATATCGCGAAAGTTCATCCATATTTGAGTGGTAGCAAGATATTGTTGAGGAATTTGATTCTCTTCAAAAAACCAATACATGAGATCTAGTACCCCTTCCCACTAGCAAAATTGCTATTAACTCTAAATGAATATATAAAATTAAAACAAAGGTTGATAGAACTCCCGAAAGGTATAATGCTTGCCTTGTAGCTAAAGGCTTTACACAAGAATATAGTATTAATTATAAAGAAACATTTGCTCTTGTTGCCCGAATGTCATCTATTACAACTCTTGTTGCTTGCTTGTTGTAAACAATGACCTATTTATCAACTAGATGAAAAATGCCTTCCTTTATGAAGATCTTGAGGAAGAAATATATATGACACCATCCCCAAGATTTCTTCATTATTTGAATCAACTTTGCAAATTAAATAAAGCTTTGTATGGTCTTAAACAAGTTGCGAGAGATCATGGTTTGTAAAGTTCCACACCATCATATGCAAATTTGGATTTTACTAAAGCAATCATGATTATGCTTTATTCATCAGGAATTCTCCACAAGGTATTATTCTTCTTATCCTCCATGTAGGTGGTATGATGGTTAGTGGACGTGATCTTGAAGGAATTCAAAGCACCAAACTTTATCTTCATACCTCATTTGAATTGAAAGATCTAGGTCAACTTCAGTTTCTCCTTGGTATGGAGGTAAACTACACATCATATGAAATATTTTTGTTTCAATCCAAATATGATTTTTAGTTATTCCTCTATGCTGAACTAACTAATAATAAAGTTGTTGAAACTATTCTTATGCCTAATGTAAGCCATAGCCAATTGAAGGAACTATTCTTGCTGATCCTACTCACTGTAGACAGTTAATCGACAATCTCAACTACCTTACGATTACTTGTTTGGATATAAGTTATGTGATTTATCTTGTACGTCAATTCATAGCCTCCCTAAAATCAACATACCACTCTGCTGTCCTTCGAATACTATGATATATCAAAAGAACTTTACATCATGGTTTGAAGTATAAATCGTTAGCTATAATTCTTCAAGCCTTTGTTGATGCAGATTGGGTAGGTGATACTCATGATAAAAATATACTGTTGGATTAAGTATTTTCCTAGGTGATTCTTATCTCTTGGAAGAGTAAAAATAGCCTATTTGTTTCTCGATCTAGTGTCGAAGCAAAATATATATAGCTCTTGCTATATACTATAGCAGAAATAGTATGACTTCGTTCGTTGTTTATTGATATAGGTATGTAAAAGTGTTATTCAAATTACAAAGAATGATGTCTTTCATTAAGAACCAAACACAACACATTTAGATAGATTGTCATTTTGCTTTAGATTGCTGATCTTGTTACAAGGCCACTCATTTTATATCATTTCAATATCTATATTCCAAACTGCATCTGCTTTCATCTCTACTTTGGGGGGGGGGGGGGGGGGGGGGGGGGTTCTTAACATTTGCCCTTGATTGTATCTGATTGCACTTGATTGTGCCTTATAAATTCCTTTGCCAATTATAGATTAGACAACCTTGCTAATTATAGATTAACAGAGATTTCTTCTTCAACAACCACCGAATTATAGTTTCGATGGTGAGAAATCCACCAACGACAAGAATTCCAGCTGCCAGAAAATAGCACTTCTTGTTTTCTGGCAATTTATGCTTAAACCGAGCTCAATCTACCCCTTTTCCAAGAGCTTTTACTTCTCCACTATGTCGGCGAGATAGATCATGAAGAACTAGAGCCGAACAGTCGACAAGGAAAATTTTAGCGGTTGGCGACAACCTCTGCAATCTGCATAGACACTAGCTTTCTTGACCGAGAACGTAATCACAACTGTAATTCTGGGTAGATTTTTTTGAATTTGAATTTTAGCTAGAAATTTATCTTTATTAAGTATATAACTCCTTTTTGTTTAAATTTTTATTATGACTAATCTTTTTGCAGCAACCATGACGCAAATGGTTTGCGTGCCATGGCCAAGGCCGAGACAAAGCACACCAGAACTAGAGTTAGATAATGAAACTAGGTTCCGGAATTTAGAACAGCAAACCAGGATTCAAACGCTACCGGAACAACAATTTGTTAGCACTAAGTACGTAGATCTAGAAGCACTACGCACCTTAGGAATAGCTGAAGATGTATAGTGGATGTTCGAATGGGTTGGCATGACCAAAGCTATGTTTGAAATGTGTACACCTACGGTACCTGAACTAGTTTGGAATTCCTCTCATCTTTGAACATCCAAGTCTCCAATGATAACGACTCCGATCCAGGTCAAACTAAGAAATTTCTATAGATTTATCGCAAATAAACGACATATTTGAATTTCCTAAGGATTGAACTAGGCTCATGCCTAGTGAATTTAATGAACAAGAATTTTGGAGGGAAATTTCTGGAGATGAGCTTTCTGCTAAGAATGCCATGGCCTCCTCACTAAGCAACCCCTACATCAGGTATGTCTAGTGCCCCTTATCCCATACCGTCTTTGATAGGGAAGATAGTGACGAAATGGTAAGATTAAAGGGAAGATAGTGACGAAATGGTAACATAATCTGAATTCTTTTTCACATGGAGTATGCTTTATGGTTGTAGAATGAATATCGCCTTCTATCTAACAAAATAACGGTCTCGAGTTGCCCACTCAATGAAGGGCACTATAGTCATTGGGAGGATGATTACCCCCATAATTTCAGCTGCTTGTATAATTTTTTTTGGGTACGGACTTGTGATCGGAAGTACTAGGATAGACCTAGAAACATATGCTTGGCCATAAAGATGGTGACCAGAAAAGAGGAAAGGTACTATCTTCTCTTCAAGAACAATAGCAATCCCTTCGTCTACCTGATCTCCAAAGGACCATGGTCCGAGATAGAAGAAACTAGATTATCACACCATATGGCAAAGTAGGAGCACCTGAGTCAGCACAAGAACCACCACTGGTGCTACAGTAGAGGACGACAAGATCCTCTTCATCTTCATCGGCAACTACTTTAGAATGAGTGTTTGCAGCACTCAAAGGCCTTGAAATCTCGATAGGCCAAATCCAGAGCGTCTAGAAGTACATGCATAGGTAGATGGCCAACATGATTGGTCAGATTGACAACATGGAGAGATACATGCATGAGAAGCTCAACGATTCAGAAGAAGAGGAAGACAATGATTGAGAGCAGCATGGGATGAGCCCCATAACACTTTGTGAGTACTTTTACTCTTGCTCTCATTTTCTTTTCTAGTTTCAATATGGTTGTATATAATTTCGAAGATGATTGTGATGATGAAAATTTAAAATTTTAATGGAGTTGTAAATACTTTTCTTTATGCTTAACACTTACATCTCTCTGGTGATTGTACTTAAATATTTTATTCCTGTAAAATTCTAAGTCGTGGGTTACCCCAATAATTAATTTAAATGCAATAGAGTTATAACATAAACTTTAAGACACATCATTTATGAATTTAGAATACTTTGTTTCATAAGATCTTTTATATCTTGAAATTGTTTTTGAAAAGTGATGAATGATATGAATTTGATTGCTTGAATAGTAGAATAGACAATGGATTTTTGAGTAATTTTTGTTTTGGTGTATTTAAAATCTATGATCTAACATGTTATATGATGAGATGAATGTACTAAAACATGAAGTTTATTGAGTTTAATTTTTCTAATTTGATAAGAAAGTGAGAATGACATGTAGATAATGGGGGATTATAAGAATGTTTTATTTATATGGGGATTGCTCCAACTTTGCTAGCTTTAAAAAGTATGGTAGTTATGAGTTTGATTGCACTTATCCTAGTGCACTTTAAATTTATTTTTGATTTAGTAACCGGAGGCATTCATTATAAATGTTTGACATTCGTATTAAAAGATCGATAACAATTTAAAGACCTATTACTTGATCAACTCCCTTAAAAAGAGAATACAAATAAAAGGGGAAAGAGCTAGAGGTCAAGTCTACAACTCCAATGACTACAAAGCAACAGCTATGAGTTAAGTTATGCTAAATAAAGTTTTGTATATTTTAGACTAAGTCATTAACATATAAAGTAAAAAGGGTTAATAACGGTCTAAAAACCAAATTGCTCTAAATATTTCCTAATAATCAAAAAATAAATTACAACCCCTGAAGTCATGAAGTGACATTCAAACTAGAAGATTGGTCATGAGAAGATTAAACAAAAATAAAAATCTGGTGAAAAATTGAAATGTGAGTACATAGGCATAGCAAATCTGAATTTTAACTACCATGGACTTGAATATCTTTACATTCTATTTCCTGAATATTTTTTCTTATTTCCTGAGTATGAGAAATTATGACATGCATCATGGATTAAAAACTTTCAATATATGAAAAAGAGAAATTCATAGAAAATTAATATTTATTATTCTTGAAACTTTTATTTGCTTGAGGACAAGCAAAGGTTTAAGTCATGGGTCTTTGATGACACAAATTTTTATAGTATTTTACATGCATATTTATTACAAATTTGTATCATTGTTTCCTCTAATTTCATGTTTTACTATATGAAATTACTGGATTTTGCAAAAAATCTTTCTCTATGTGTTTTTGACTTTTTATGTAAAAAAACCCTAAATGGAAGCAAAATAAAGAGATTTCATCAAAACTACATTCAAAGTATACAGAGGGACCTTCACCAAAGATTTGAAGTCCAAAGCTGGATAAAAGTTATCGACGATGATGAATTTTATGAAAAGTGACACCAGAATAATACTTCGAGAAGAGAGTAGAAGCCAACTTGTGAGCCATTCTAAGCTAGATTGATAATCACTACCCATGATTACTATGAAGGCATGCCTCTCGGCCCATGGCAACTCGGCCACAACCCCATGCTGTCTCAATCAGCGATCTGCACCGGCTAGTTCTACCTGCGCATATTTTGTCTGCAGCAGGATTCAAACCCTTGACCTCCCCTTGTTGTGTCCGCAAGTACACAGATACTCGAAGTAATAAAAAGATATCGAACCACAGAGACCTCGTTGTTAAGTACCAAAGAATTGATTTCTTACCAGCTAAGCAAGTCGAATGCGATGTAGCTAACGATCGGAAATTACAAAATATCAGAGAGAAAAGTTGGGACTAGGGTTTCATCCACCTTAATTTCAATGACTAGATATAAATAAGTGTTCATCAATTTATCCTTGTTGTGATAAAGATACAGTTTACTTCATAAAGAAATTGTCTCACTCTCGCGCAGACAATCTACAAAGAACAACCCTCACTCTCGCGCAAGATTATTTAGTATTAAAGATAAGTAAACCTTGACAAAAAGATTTAAAATCACTTTCGTGCTTAAGTCTGAATATCAATATCTCAAGTGAAAACTAAATATTCTCATACTTTAGTTTCACAGGTTTTACTTAAGGGGTTCCAACAATCCAATACCTAATTTCTTAGCATATTTTCATGTCTAACTCATTAATACTTCCTAGATCAATTTTATCAACAAGAATCAAATTTCATAAATCTAGAAATAAGAACAAACCTAATCTCTTACGATAAGTTCCTAAGTCTCAATTTAAGGGTTCCAAGTTTTGCAAATCACCTTTCAGTCCATATCACAAAACTCTAACACATGCTGATAATTGAAACTAGAAAAGATCAAAGACATTAATCACCTAAGTAAAATTGTCATAACAAAAATATTCTGATGAAATAAAGATTATTAAGTCATCATGAAATTAAGGGGATTACACCCCCTGTCCCATAAGAAGTTTAAGCTAGCATGATGAAGAAATTACAATCATTGTTCAGAATAATCAAAAATCAAAGAAAGAAGAGAAAAGTTACTAAACACAGGACTACAAATAAATTACAGCCCGTAATTTTGCTTCTGGAACGCGATGAACAGTGCTGGCGCCCATATTTTCCTTGATTTCTCCTGCCTTCGACCTCCTTTCACTCTGGAACTTCTGGTGTATGTTCTCCTTCCTCTGGCGTAGCTTTCCCTTAAATTTCATGGCCGATTGTGGTCTGTTCACTTCTCAACGATGAACCCTAGGGCGGCGGTGAGAATCTTGATTTCTCTCTGAATCGTGGATCAAAATTGGGGCTTTTTATTTGGTGATCTTTGCCTCTTTTTATAGAGTTTTCCCCTTCTTACGGTTTTTGAAATGGTGGTCGAAATCACCTAAAATCATCATCGCAAGAATTGGGCTACAATAATTCCAGAAGAATAAGGCAGAGTTGGCCGCCTGAGTTATAAACACAGCCCGTAATTTTGATTACGGCAGTGCTGTAATTCCTTCTATGAAGAAACTGGTAAGAATCACGGGCCATAGTATAAACCACGGTAGTGCCATTTTTCAACTTGCATGCTCAAAAATCTGGTTTGCCAAAATTACGGTCGTAATGGAATTACGGTAGTGCTGTATTTTTCTCTGAACAACATTCAACCAAAATTACGGTAGAGAAAATAAATTATGGTAGTGCCATGGTTTATTCTGTAGGTTCAGTAAAACCATGGCACTGTAATTTCCATTACGGCAATGCCGTAATTTTGGCAGAAGCTCCGATTTGCGTAAAATTTGATGTGTGATCTCCTCTTGATGATTGGAACTTGTCTATGTGCTTGGTTTGCTTGAAAAATCCTTTGAAGTAACACCTTTTTACCTGAAATTGATCAAAAACTAGAAAATGTGTATATTCTGAAGAATTTGATAAATAAGGCATAAAAATAAGCAAAAGAGCATGAATATGACACAAAAAGATCAATTAAACAATACAAAATATACTTTGAATTTTTGTGTCATCACCCCTCATGGAGAGAGTCCCTTTAACCATTAAGCTGCAGCTTAATGGTTAAAGGGACTCTCTCCGTGAGGGGAGCTTAATTTTTTTTTAGGGTATTATAATTATAATCATGGCAGTAATTCTATTTCGAAGGCAAGACCGATTCGGGAGGACGACCTAGACCCAGTTGTTGTCCGATTTCTTCTCCGATACTCTATAAAACTTCTCTAAGCTTAGGCTTTTGGGGGAGCACTTCAACCTATTGGTGTATATGCCCTAGGACCTATGGCTAGTCAGATATGTATCACATTCATTTGTGATATATATCCTAGCATGATCGTTATTGTGAATTTGGTACATCTGCGTTATATGTACATTTGCATATACAATGTTCCTAGAGATAGATTTTATCTAGTCTCAAAGGATTGTCCCCAGTCAAGTATCATAGTGGATAAGGGACGACTATGAAGCACTTGAGACTAGTATATGCGCTGGTTGAGCATGGGTTGCTAATGCAGGCATATGGGTATATCAAGGTAGATTATATACTGAATCGACTTGCTGTGAGGATGTTAATGATAACTCCATTTCGAAGACTTGGGTAGCAATGATGTACTGCAAGGTGCCACTCATTGCTTGTGATGACATAAGGTTATCACTTACAACATCTGAGGAACCTATAGGATTGCACACCTAGACACTCGAGATCTCGCATTGATCGAGTTGCCTATATCGAGTCATTTGGTTGATTCGAGTCAGTTTGAGAGTCCGATGCATCGCGGATGCATATGATGAGTTAGAGATGACATTATAGAGCATTGTTAGGTTTTGACTTTAGTTGACCCCAGTTGACCTTTGGGTGACTATATTTGACTTTGGTGGACTAGGTCCAGTTGATGGGTCAAATGTTGGGTTTAAGCTCTGGATTTATTCGGAGGCTTTTTGCGACTGATTTAAACATAACATGAGGGGCCCATGACACACACCACAAGTGCACGGTGCTATCGCAGTAATATATAAGATGCCGGTCCCATAGGAAGTAAGGTCAATTACTAGCAATTCTGATTTTTAGAAGCTAAGAAATTCAAACAGGGGTTTTTGAAACAGTTTCTCTAGTTACAATTAAAGCAGAAATAGGAAATCTATTGCAACTACATGGAAAGTGTTAATTAGAGAGGTATCGGGACTTTGATATTCACTACGTTGACAGATCTATCTGAACCAGACCTTATTTGAAACAAGAGTTATCATTTTGCATAAGGAATTTTTCCTATAGTATAGGTAGCCCCCTTGCGGTCAGTACAACCTGGTACTTATTTAAATCTATCTCCTATTCTCATGGCTTATCGATTTAAATAAGTCCATTCGTTTTGTGAAAAACCATGGTACCCTCGAATGTACCCTAACTACTTTCGTGTTAGAGGTTCACAAGTTTTACTTAGTGGATCTGCCAACACGATCCTCCTTGCGGTCAGAATTGTGTCAACTAATGCACAAAATTACTTGATCAAGGTAATATTATGAAATCAGTACAACTAAGTAAAATATGCTCAGATAAAACTCAAAATATCAAAACAAGTTCAGTTCACATGATAGATAATGTCAATGGGCTTTAACCGAATCCCGATTAAAGGTTTATGCTACTATAGCTATACAAATCAACACAGATCTTTCCAATCAACCAAGAAAACTACAAAAAAAAGACTAAGGGCCTATTTGGCCCCGCTTTGAAGCTGATTTTAATTAGTTTTTAAGTAGAAAGCAGTTAGAAAAACTGTTTGGTAATGAAAAGTAGAAGCAGCAAAAAGTAGAAGTTATGAAAGCTACAATTTGATGCTTTTACAGCTTCTGCTTCTCTAAAAAAGTAATTTACATAATTTTATTTAGAATTTTAGGTATTATTATTTTAAATAATTTAAAATTTTCACATTAAAAGAAAATAAAATAAAATATTATTTTAAATTATTTAAAACAATATATTTATTTATTATTTTAAATTTTGACAGCAGTTAAAAAGTTATTAACCAAACATCTTATAAATTTTAATAGTGCAGTATAGTACAGTACAGCACAGTTTAGCACAGTTATAAAATTATTAACAGTGGGGCTAAACAGGCCCTAAAGGAAGAAAGGAGAGGGGATTTCAAACATTTCTCCAAAGTTTGGTGAAGAACCGCTGCGAGATTGCCCCAAAATCGCTCCTGAAAGCCTTCATCGCCTGAAGTCTCATCCTAGCCGCATTGTTATCTGATTTCACTCTCCATATGCCACGAAAAAGAGGGTTTTTATGCCTAACTCTTCGTCTTCCTCTTAGCTTTCTATTCCATATTTTTACAAATTTTTCTAAATTTTTTAGAGCTATCAATTAAGTGAAAAATAAGAGGAAGGTCAATAGGCAGCAATGCGATCACGGGTGAATACCGAAATCAAGAGCAGGCTATGAAGCGTATTGTTCATTTCTAGAAAATGTCTTTGATGGAATCATAACTAAAGATTGAAATCTTGGGCCGACCGTGATGTGTACTGTGGATTTTGGAACCCTTTTACGGATCACGAGTGAACACCAAAATCTTAGGCTAGCCGTGATTTTCAAGGAAAGCTCTATTTGATTCCAGATTTGCTGTGTAGACTTGTCTCTTTATCAAAAATCACTCCATGACTTTAAATTCTTTAAAAAGCTCCAAAAATGGGTGATTTTACCTGAAATAGCAAAAAGATAAAAAAATGAAGATTCTGAAGCAAACAAGTAAATATGCCTATATGGGAGATAGAAACATAAAAATTTGCCTTGTTTTGAGATAAAATAATACCAAAAATCACTATGAAAATGCAAGACATCAAATACTCCCACACTTAGATCTTTGCTTGTCCTCAAGCAAGAAACTAAGATGAAATACATGATAGGTGTGAAAGTAGGCATTCAAGTTGAAAGCATGCAACCAAGTCAGACAATATCGATGAGTAGTCCATGATCCAGATATGAGAAATCAAATGATAAGATAATAACCAAAAGTTGAGCAGACAGGTCCACAATCTCTAGAAGTCAAGACATTCAGCTACGGGCATACAAAGAACTCAATTTAGCACACATACTACTCATGCAAATCCAATGCATCTAAAATCAACTTGTTGGGTCAAACACAAATGTATTATTGAGAAACAAGCATTATCACCTTTCATTTTATTCAAGTATAAACACAAACTTTCAAAACATATAGTGATATTAAACTTCAACTCATCTTTTCGGTACCACTACTAATTTTTTGTAGTGCCAAGTAGAGAAGTCTTTATTTATTTATTTTTATTTTTTTCTTTTGTTTTGTTTTGTTTTTTTTTCTTTATAGATCACACTTGTGATCATCCCGATAATAGTGCTTCAGTCGCTGGCCATTCACAATAAAACTTCTTGTATGCTCTGCCCAAATCTTGATAGCTCAATGAGGATATACTTGCTGAACAGTAAAGGGTCCAAACCAACTTTTCCTCAACTTTCCATGAAATAATTTTAGCCTAGAGTTAAAGAGCACAACTCTAACGCCTTCAAGAATGTCCTTTTTTGGTAATGCGCTGGTCATGCCATTGCTTGGTGTATTCTTTGTTTAGATTGGCATTGACTATCATTTGATATGTAGAGTTGTTACCAAGGAACTCATGACAAAGGTTACTAGGAGGGCTCTTGTATTCAATCCTCTTTGCTTCTGCATCCTCTAAAATCTCCTCAGAAAGAACTTCCAACTTCAAAGGCTTGGACTCCATGACTGTGCATGAGTCCAAAAGTTCAGAGTAGTCTTTAGCACGCTCCTCGATGTCTTGATCTTCACCATTAATCAGACTCCGCTCTAATAGATCCACCTCTCTCTTGTATGGTTCAATGTGCTTCACAACTCTCTCAATGATATCAACACTGCAACATGTACCTACAAGAGAGGGTTTCTTTAGAGAATCTAAAAAATCAAATTGTACTATATTCTCACCGATGTTTAAATCAAGTTTCCCATTTTGATATTGACCACTGCTCCGGCTGTGGTAAGGAAGGGTCTCCCAAGAACAATCGGTACTCTATTGTCCTCATCAATCTCCAGCACAACAAAATCCATCGGAACAAAATAGTCGCCTATTTTGATAGGGACATCCTCCATAATCCGAATGGGTCGACGGATCGATCTATCAGCCAACTGTAGTGAAATAGTGGTTGACTTCAAGTCTCCTAAACCTAGCTTCTTGCACAAGGAAAGGGGATTCAAACTACACTCACCCCTCAAGTCACAAAGGGTTCGTTGAAAGGTCATCTCTCCAATCTGGCAGGGTATGGAAAAACTGTCTAGATCCTTGAGCTTTTGAGGGAGTTTGTTCTGGATAATCGCACTGCACTCCTCAGTAAGTGCAATAGTCCCTTGCTCTTCTAACTTTCTCCTATTGGACAAGATGTCTTTTAGAAATTTGGCATAGGTAGGCATTTGTGACAATACATCGACAAAAGACATGTTAATATAAAGCTTTTTTAGAAGTTCAAAAAACTTACCAAATTGTTTGTCTAGCTTGGCTTTGGCTAATCTATGTGAAAAAGGGATGGGGGCTTTGTAGGCAGGTGGTCCGACATAAGATCTTTCTTCTTCAACTAACTCAGGTGCTGCTGGTGCTTTCTCCATACTGGTCTCTGGTATCTGTGGAACTTTAGGTTCCTGCACTTGCTCTTCATTTTTTGGCATCTTGGGGTCCTCGAGCTGCTTTTCACTTCTTGTTGAGATTGCATTGCAATACTCTCTAGGATTGACCTCTGGCTGAGATGGAAGTTTTTGTAAATGTCTAGTAGATGAGCTAACTTGCTGGGCTAACTAGGTTTCTAGCATCTTGTTGCGAGCGGCTAAAGCATCCATCCTTGATGTAACCTGTTTCAGGGTCGCCTGTCCTCAAGTTTCTTTGCATAAAAAGTGGTTAAGCAAGGTAAAAGAAGAAACCAAAACAAAAAGCAGTAAAGAAACATATATAAACAAAAGCTTAGTCTACCAAATCTTAGAAATGCATTAATATTGACCGTTGTTTCCCAGCAACGACGCCAAAAACTTGACACGCACCGCAAGTGCACAATGTTATCGCAGTAATATATAAGATGTCAGTCCAATAGAGAGTAAGTTCAATTACTAGCAATTCTGATTTTTAGAAGCTAAGAAATTCAAACAGGGGTTTTCGAAATAGTTTATCTAACTACAATAAAAGCAGAAATAGGAAATCTATTGCAACTACATGGAAGGTGTTAATCAGAGAGGTATCGGGACTTCAGTATTCACCATATTGACAGATCTATTTGAACCAAAACTTATTTGAAACAAGAGTTTATCATTTTGCATAAGGAATTTTTTCTATGGTACAGGTTGCTCCTTTGCGGTCAGTACAACCTGGTACTTACCCTCGAATGAACTCTAACTACTTTTGTGTTAGAGGTTCACAAGTTTTACTTAGTGGATTTGCCAACATGATCCTCCTTGTGGTTAGAATCATGTCAACTAATGCACAAAATTACTTTATCAAGACAATATTATGAAATCAGTACAACTAAGAAAAATATGCTTAGATAAAACTCAAAATATCAAAACAAGTTTAGTTCACATGATAGATAATGTCACCGGGCTTCAATTGTGTCCCGATTAAAGGTTTATGCTACTATAGCCATACAAATCAACACAGATCTCTCCAATCAACCAATAAAACTATAAACAAAGACTAAAGGAAGGAATGAGAAGGGATTTTGAACATTTCCCCATACTTTGGTGAAGAACCGCTGCGAGATTGCCCCAAAATCGCTCCCGAAAGCCTTTGTCGCCTGAACTCTTGCCCTAGCCACGTCGTCATCTATTTTTGCTCCCCATATGCCATAAAAAAGAGGGCTTTTGTGCCCTAACTCTTTGCCTTCCTCTTAGCTTTCTATTTCATGTTTTTACAGATTTTTCTAAATTTTTTAGAGCTATTAATCAAGTGAAAAATGAGAGAAAGGTCAACATGTAGTAGTGCGAGGCAGGCCATGAAGCGTACTGTTCATTTTTGAAAAATATCTTCGATGGAATCATGACCAAAGATTAAAATCTTGGGCTAACCATGATGTGTACTATGGATTTTGGGACTTTTTTGTGGATCACGGGTGAACACCAAAACCTTGGGCTGTCCATGATTTTCAAGAAAAGCACTGTTTGATCCTAAATTTGCTGTGTAGACTTGTCTCTTTATCAAAAATCACTTCATTACTTTAAAATCTTCAAAAAGCTCTAAAAATGAGTGATTTTATTTGAAATAACAAAAAGACAAAAAAAAGGGAAGATTCTGAAATAAACAAGTAAATAAGCTTATATGAGAGATAGAAACATCAAAATTGGCCTTGTTTTGAGATAAAATAATACCAAAAATTAATATCAAAATGCAAGACATCAGCTCACGACTTAAGCGCTAAATTGAATATTTATATTCAATTTAATGCGCAACTTAAGTCGTGGGAGCCACCTGCAACTTAAGTGAATATTTATATTCAATTTATTAGTAGCTTATGTTGTGGGGCCTGCTTTATATGGGTCTTGGTGCATGGGCTTGGTAGAATTTCGAATTTCTCTTTCCCCTAGCCAAAATTATTCATCTCCTCTCTAACCTAGCCGCCCACCTCAAGTGTCTTCTCCATGGCGCCTCCCTGCATGAAGTTGTTGTCTACATTAATGGATGACATGCTTCATCTCTTCTAGGTGCATGAGAAGACTTTGGAGCATCTTCCTTCTTCCTTGGCGCATCCCTTGGGGGGGGGGGGGGGTGGGTTGGCACTTGAGGAAAATTATATTCCTCCATAGGCGCAACTTCCATGAAGTTGGCACCATACATGAAGGTGAGAAGGAAGGAGGTATTTCTACATAGAGATGGGCTTGAGGTTTCATCTTGGTGCAAGTGGGAGTGCTGCCCACTCCTTGCAGCCAATCCTTCATCTTCATCTCCTTGGCATAATTTCTATGAGATTGCCGCAAGTTGAGAAGAAGAGAGACTCCCACCTCTTGGCGCATCTTGGTGATAGCGCGAGCAAGAGGATCCTCACTTTGGCGCACCTTGGAGGTAGTGCAACAAGAGAGGATAGCATAGGCAGGCATGATCTTTCTCTCGAAGGCTAGCACCAGCCATGGATGGAAGAGATCTCAGGAGCCCATGTGTGCATGATTGTAGAGGGCGAACACTTGGGCGCCCTTCTTCGTCATTGGCAGCCCCTAGGATAATGCGATTCAGGTATACTACTCTATTACATTGAGTGGAACACTCATAAGGATGATCCTGCATAGCACAAGAAACTATTTCCGGGCAATGCTTCCATTGTCAGTTAATTTTTAAATTTGCCCGGGGTTTCCCAATTATGCCTCTAGAGTTGGGCCGCCGAACTTCAATGAAGATATCTTCTGGCGGTGCATCTCCTCCATGTCCACCTACTTGCCAAGAAACACCAGGGCCTCCACCATCTCAAATCCCTGCATCAGATACGCTCATCGCCTGCTTGCACATTCTATCTTTGCAAGGGATGGAGATGGGATAGTCCGTCAGTCCGAGCTGTTGTGTCTGTGGGGGCTTCTCCATCACTTTCCGATAAATGCTGGGTATCATCTTGCTCGGCAATTCATGCGCGTTGCCCACGCACAGAAGGGCAATATGTATCGGAGGAATGATAATGATGATAGCACTTTCTCTTGGACATAACCCGTACGGCCAACTTGAAGCAGTTGGAAGCCGGCGCTTGGATCTTGAGCATCTTCTTTCCATGAAGATGATTGTTCGGCGAGGCGACATATACCATCTGACCTTTGTGGATACCATGATTACCATGGCACTCCCAAATTCTGCACGAACTAATATTAGACATAGCGCCAATTGGCGCCTTCATCTAGAGCCGACTGCACCAAAGGACCAGACTGCTCCCTTAGATGTTGACCCGAACTTTTCTATCGGCGGATAGCCTCGGACCACAGCGCGCCCATCTACTGACGACATGCTTCATTTACTGCGCGAGGAACAACAAAACCAGGGGAAGCAGATAGCCACCCTAGTAGAGACGGTAAAGTCGATTGAGCTCTTCCTACACTGCAACATGTCACAGCCTCCACCGCGGGATGAAAATGAAGATGCAAACGATACCATCCACGTCTCCGACTCCTCAGAGGAAGCTGACGACGAGGACGATGACCTGGCAGAGTGCAGTGAGTTGGACTGCACTTTAGTAAGTCTTCCCCCATCTATTTTGATACATACCTATATGCATCAAGGATGATGCAACATTTTGCTTTGGGGGAGATTTGCGTATTTTTATGGGTCGTTGTGGCTTGAATTTTTATGTTTTCATGATGTGATGATGTATGTACTGTTATGGTAAGCTTTACATTGTGATAAACTGATGCTACTTATGTGCTGTTGTACCAAACTTGCCAAGCTTTAAACCTCCCTTACTGCTGAACATACACCGTATATTATGAACTTTGTTGATATTATGCTCCACTTTCATGATGTTTTCATTACAAGTTACTTTGATGATGTTTTAGCTTTGCAAAGAAACTTTCATGATTGTACTTCTATGACATGCTATACCTTTCTCATATGTTTTCATTATGACTTTGTTGATAAGGCTTCAACTCTACTGATTATTATTGCTTGAACATGCAAAATCCGAAGGAAGGGTCTAGCTGAAATTTTTCAAACTCATTTATTGATATTTTCTCATTCATGATTGATTCTTATTCATTCACCTAATTTATGATTGATTCATACTCCCATGTTACATTGAGAGTAGCCTAAATGCTAAACAATTCACCTAGTCACTTGATTCCTTATACACTGAACACTTAAGGATTAAACTTTGATAAGCTTTGAATCTAGGAAGCATCTGTGTCTCAACATGAGTACTATTTGTTTGGATAATTATAGACCAAACCACTTGACACACACCACTCTTGGTAACTCTCGGTATTGATTTTGGTTCAAGCTCCTCTAACTTGGCAGCGCACAAGAAATAGAGAGAATAAAAAGAGAGGAAAACAAAAGGCAGTGGTACCGAAGTTACAACTTGGCACTGCCCAGCAAAAAGAGAAAAGAAGAAAAAAAGCAGTGGTACCGAAGTCTTGACTTGGCACTGCCACTAAAAGAAAAAAAAGAAAATGAAAGAAGAGAAGGACAGTGGTACCGAAGTTGTGACTTGGCACTGCAAATTAAAACAAGAGAAAAGAAAGGCAGTGGTACCGATGCTACGACTTGGCACTGCAGAAGAGAAAGAAAGCGGTGGTAGCGAAGTTATGAGCAAGGCCTTTACTACTACCTTAGAGTTTACCATCTGGGTGCTTTAAGTAGGATCAGTGCTTCATGTGGTGAGGAACTATTTTTATCCAATATTATCGTACAATTGTTGTCCATAGATTTGACCTAAATACTCTGCTTTTCATCTTGACAATTTTAAAGCCTACAGTGATTTGTGCATCCTCTGACTAGCTGTGATTATTTAGCATATATTGATCGTTGGGGAGTATAACTTCAGTCAATATTGAACAATCCTCATGGAATTTCATTTCTTTCTATTTGCTTGAGGACAAGCAAAGATTTAAGTCGTAGGTATTATGTTAACAAAGATTTATATAGCATTTCAAGTATGATTTTACAGTCAGAATCACCTATATTTCTGGGCTTTCTGCCTCATTATCGCCTAAATTGCTTTACATCTATGGAATCTATATTTCTCTTGGTATTTTCACATTTTCAGGTCAAAACGACCATAAAGAGGGTGGATTCTGGAACTTTTGTGGTAAGGGAACTCAACCTAATTCAAGATGACCTAACTGGAAGTTTTTGGATTCATTGAAGCCTTTGTTAGAAATCACGACCGGGTCGTGAACAGAATCATGCCTGTGACTTGTCTCCACATTTAAGCTGCAACTGATAAATCACGACTAGGTCATGACCAAATTCACGCCTGAGATCGAGGACCCGCCTGTTACGAAATCATGATTTTTATCCAAATTTCCTTGATCTAACCCTAAGGGAAGCTCAGGGGCGCTAAGGACCTTTCTCCCCCGTTGACAAAGAGACTCAAAATAGCTTTTCAGAGGAGAAATCGGCGCAAGGAGTAATGATTCCGTGAAGGATGGGCGGCTGGCAGTGTTGCAGGGCATGGAGGCTAGCAGAAATCCCTTTCGGCTGAAGCTTTGTAGCAGGTTCCTTTTGGCAAAGCATGGGGAAGAGAAGAAGGTGCAGGGGAGACAGGAATAAAAGGCTGAAGAGAAGAGAAAGGAGGCATCGCTCGGCAGAGGGCTCACACGAGGAGGTTTTGCCATAGAGGGAATCGCACAAGGAGAAGTTGCGCATCAGGTACTATTGTAGACTCTTCTTGCGCAGAATATCTCTGGACTAAATTTGTAAAGGGAGATCTTGGAAATACACTTGATTCTTATTGTGTTCATTGTCAAATCTTAGTAGAACATTATATGATCTTACCTTCCTCTTGTAATTGCTGCATAAACCTACATATGTATGAGATGTTTAATGTTGTAGTTCACGCTTTTACCATGAACATTGTAGACTAAGCTCTAAATCAGGATATGGGATAGCCCTTGATGAATTAGTAGTTATAATGGTTTAGCTCTATTAGTCCAAAGTCCTCACTCGACCCTATGAGCGCGCCTTGCCTGCATCACCCTGAAGGGTATGCTTGAATCTTTAATCGCCTAAGTAAGGTTTGTCAATCAGCATCTCTAGGGGGGAACCTCGCTTGCGGATCTATACTTACTACGGGGATTGTAGGAAGCTTAGACGTTTCGGGGAGAGCTTGTCCGACCGAGCATCAGACACATTTGGTTGAGAGTTTATCCTATCCGTTGGCATGTTATGCCTACACTGCCCGTAAGGGAGCGTTTGAGCCTTTAATCACCTTAAGTGAGGTTTATTAATCAGCATCTGTAGAAGAAAAACCTCGCTTGCGGATCTGTACTCACTAACGGGGATTATAAGGAACTTGGATGTTGCGGAGAGACACCCGTCCGACCGTACGTCAGAACCCTATGGATTGGACTGATAATCTGGTTTGTGGGAGCGGACAAGATTATTGGAGGGGAGCTACCTATGTGAAAGTCCCCACATGAAGGGGGGCGAAACCCTAATGGCGCATATAAGAGGTTTTGAAAGCAACGGAAGCTAGGGTTTCTAAACAAAATCGCATGCATATCATATGATTAACTTGTAAAGATTAGACGACTCATACCAGTGCCATTTCTCTAATGGCGTCTTGGAAGCAGAAACTGAAAAAGCTTTCCTCCAAAAGGTGCGCACACAAGATGAAGATCGCCTACCCTTGTCGCTCCTTGTGCTAGCAAGGATCTCCAAGTGTCTTGATCGAATGGAAGGGAGTGAGATGACTTCCTTTTTCTTTTCGAATCCTCTCCAAGGCTTCAACCTTTCACCCCGCGAGAGAGAGCGTAGCCGTTCAGAGAGATGGGCGAGAGAGAGAGACAAGAATAGAATGATTCTATTCCTACATGAGGCGTGATCTCATTTGAGATCATGGTTTCTAAAAATAGAAACCCACACTCGCTCATGTGTTCACGCCAAGTGAACAAGTCGCAACCTCCTTTCCCCTTGAACCATGCGCTCACTCAATGAGCGGTTCATTTTGGTTTGGTTCAAAGACCAATTAACCCAAGCGATTTGGTCTAGATCATATTAAACCCTAAAGGTTCAAGATCTAACCGTTCATCTCATGATGCTCCTGATCTCACTGATCTAGCATCCATTCTCTCGATCGAAGCTTACCGATCTCAAGCCCTAATCAATCAAACATGATTAGACCAGATCTCACTCACAATCAGAGATTAAATCCCCTTAACTGAACCCAAACAATTCAGTCCACACGATCTGACTTAAGTAAGCCATATCATCAAATTGTGCGACCCTAAGGGTTTCCTTTAACTGTCGGTAACGATAACTTACGTCATCACGATCAGTGAGGGGTATCTAGCAACACATCACTGTCTCCCGATATAAAGGAAAGAGTCTTCCAAGACTACACCCAAAACACAGCACAAGTGTGAATCCACTTCACCAGGCATACATGATTCCTTTGCCACTGGATGTTCTTATTGGACAAGCGTGTCAAGCCTGTAGCTCCAATATGATGAGCATGATTAGATCAGATGAACATAGTCACCTGGGTATGGCCATACACTTTCTCAATCATCTCATCCAGGGGGGCCCCTTTAGAACATCACACTCCTTAAACAAGGAGACGGCAATCCTTTATCTATCACTAGTGTCCTAACCTGACTCATGATCATTATCCAAGATAGTCTATAACCATTATGTTTCAAATGATATTGAACTATCTCAAAACAATGACAATCATCATTTAGAAACACAAGTGATCTCAAGTCAGAGGACATGTGCCACTTGTTGCAATCAAGGATTATTCACATTGTGACAAGCAATTGAATATCCTAGTAGGGTCTGTCCAGTACATCCAATGTACCCATGAGTCTACATCTTATTCCATGCTCGAAGCATCCTATAAGATTAGAACACATATTAGTCTCAATCATATCAAGGCTGTCTCATGTTCACCAAGATATTTCGACTAAGGACAAAACAGCATGTCAGCCAAGCTGAACAACTTTGAGACATTATTCAGAAGCACACTTATTGCAGCAGACAATGTAACCAACTGAATAACAACCATTGCCTTTATAAACATAAGAGTTTATACATGATACTGTTACAATCCCAAGGCCTCAAACATTAGCCTTAAGGGCATACCCCAACACTATGTGACAAGGAAGCTGAGTCCCTTGAACTAGACAGGACATTGGCAATAGAGTTTAACCATTCAACTGTAAGAAGTCAAAGTGGTGAACCCATATCCTGATGCATTTCTCCATTAAAATTCTCTCTTGTGAATCTTCTATCTATGTTCTTGTGCATTTAATTAGTTTAACACTTCAAACTTCACAAATTTGGACGTCGTCTAGCTAGCAATTTCGTGATCTGTCGGTACTTGCTCATTAGTCCCTGTGGGATTGATATTTTATTACTTTGATAGACCCGTGCACTTGCGGAGAAACGCCCATCTATACTAGTGGGCGCTATCAATAGTATTGCTCGACTAGGCTTTATTTTATTTTCTGTTATTTTTTTGCATATTTTGAGTTATTTGATTTATCTACTTGTGTATGCGCAGGACTCTTAGATCAAGACCTCTAGTTCCCTTAGATCCTGAAATTAACAAAACTCTTAGATTGCGTAGGAACTCAGATTTGAAGAAAGGTAGGAAGGAGAAGTAATCATGGTAGACAGGAGATCGCTTAGGGATTATGCAGCCCCTAATCAACAGGAGATACATTCTAGCATAGCAAGACCGGCGATCGAGGCTGATAATTTTGAAATCAAGTCAGCTTTCCTATCTATGATCCAGCAGAATCAATTTGGAGGATCTCCACTTGAAGATCCTAATCAACATCTTGCTTTATTTCTTGAACTATGTGATACTATTAAAATTAATGGTGTTTCTAGTGATGCATTAAAACTTAGACTATTTCCTTTTTCTCTTAGGGACTGAGCACGTTCCTGGCTTCAATCTCAACCTACTGGTACATTCACTACATGGGACCAACTTTCAAATGCTTTCTTGATGAAGTATTTCCCACCCAGCAAGACAATCCAGTTGAGGAACCAGATTACTAGCTTTGCACAGCGGGATGGCGAGTCTTTTAGCGAGGCATAGGAGTATTTCAACGAGTTACAATGGAAGTGTCCTCACCATGGCCTGGAAAAATAGATTTTAATTCATACATTTTACAATGGTTTGCTTTATAATACCCGTCTGATTGTTGATGTTGCTGCAGGAGGAGCCATCATGAGCAAAGCTATTGAAGATGCTTTTACCTTGTTTGAAGAGATGACTTTAAACCATAATCAGTGGACTACTCAGAGAGGAGTTTTATATTGTCCCCCTCATAGTAAGAACGAAAATGATAACCGGCAAAAGGTAGATTCTTTGTGTAATAAATTTGACTCTTTTCAAATGCAAACTGCTGTAGTTTCATCTTCTGCTATATGTGATATTTGTAGTAATCATGGACACTATTCTGAAGAGTGTAAAGTAATTGCTGATCAGGGTGTAGAATAAGTTAATGCAGTAGGGGGTTACAATCAAAGTAGAAATAATGACCCCTATTCTAGCACATATAACCCTGGATAGAGAAATCACCCAAACCTGTCATGGAAAAGTAATCAAGGAGCACAACCAGATTCTAGACCACAATTTCAATCTAGGAATTCTAATCCTAATCCACCTAAATCTAGGATGGATAGTATGAGACCCTCAAACAAAATGAAGATGTGAATGAGACCCTCAAACAAATCAATTCTAGGATGGATAACATGAGCGCCCACACCAAAATGTTAGAAAATCAAATAGCACAACAAGCTAGTACTTCTTATAGACCCCCAGGGAAATTACCCGCTAAACCTGAACCAAACCCTAGGGAATATTGTAATGCTATAATTACTAGGAGTGGGAAGCAATTCGATGAACCTAGAGGGAGATTTGAGGATGATGAGGAAGAGCCTGATATTGAACATAGCAGTAGTGAACTAGTCTTAGAAAAACCTCCTGCACATGAGCAGTCCCATGCTAGTTCACCACCTCACTAGGGTGATGAACCTAAAGGTGATGAGCCATGTCAGCCTGATATTCCTAGACCTAGATCACCTGTATCCTATAGGCCACTTATACCTTTTCCCCAAAGATTAGTCCAAGCTAAGTTAGATAAGCAATTTGGGAAGTTTCTTGATGTTTTGAAAAACCTTTATATTAACATTCCATTCATTGATGCTTTATCTCAAATGCTCACTTATGCTAAATTTTTAAAAGAAATTTTGTCAAACAAAAGAAAAATAGAGGACTATGACACTGTGGCATTAACTGAAGAGTGTAGTGCTATCATCCAAAACAAACTGCCACCAAAATTAAAGGATCCAGTTAGCTTCTCCATTCCTTGTTCAATTGAGAGTATGCCTTTATCTATTTGCAGGAAATTGGACATAGGAGAGCTCAAATCAACTTCTATGTCTTTGCAGCTCGCTGATAGCTCGGTAAAATATCCTGTTGGAATATTTGAAAATGTTCCAATCCAAGTAGGTAAGTATTTCATTCCAGCAGATTTTGTAGTGTTAGAAATTGAGGAGAATTCTAAAAACCCGATCATTCTTGGTAGACCATTTTTAGCTACAGCAGGTGCAGTTATTGATATTAAGAAGGGAAAACTCACGTTTAATATTGGTGAAAATATAATTGGGTTTGATTTAGCAGATTCTTTGAAAAAATAATCATATTCAGGATCATGTTGTAGTATTAATGTAATTGATAATGTTGTTAGTGATTTGCATAAGTATTTGTTGAACCTTCTAATTTTGAAAGTTACATTTTTGTTGAGTGTGTGAATAGAGAATTTCAGGAAAAAACTGATTTAATTTCAAAAAATCAAAAACTTCAAAAGAAGAGATAAAAAAGAAAAGAAGGATTGAAATTGCTTAACAAAGGAAGAAAGTTCTTAGGCAAAGTTGGACACTGTTTCTCAAAAGAGCCTTATGTATTCAGGAAGTATGAACAGAATAAAGAAAAATCAGAATGGCGACTCAAGGAACCACGATGAGATCTGAGTGCAAAACGGTCAAGCTAATGACCTTTAAATTAACGCTTCTTGGGAAGCAACCCAAGCAATCTCACTTAGTTTAGTCTCTTTTATTTTAGTTATTTTTTTTAGGACTAATTTTTTTCTTTTCTTTTTATAGGAAAATCAAATTTTGCGCAAAATACGGCAATACCGTAATGCACATTACGGACCGTAATTTTGGTCCATTTTCATCCAGAGAGATTGGTGTTTTTTACGGCAATACCGTAAGCAATTTTTTGTGCCGTAATTTTGACCCGTTTCTTTCCAGAAAGTTTTGTGATCTTTACAGCAGTACCATAATACAAATCACAGGCCGTAATTTTGTGATCGATTTTCTTTCATAAAAAAAAAAATCATTTTTACGTACGACAGTAATATATATTACATTCCGTAATTTTGAGTATTTTTTTTACAGAAAGTTTCCGAATGTTTTGTGAAAAATACTAGGGTGCCATAACGATTTTCACGGTGCCGTAATTTCATCGTATTTCTATCCAGAAAGTTTTTGCAGTTTTACGGTAGTATTGTATTTATATCACGGCCCGTAATTTTCAAGCTGACTAAATTATAGCACCACCGTAATGTAAATTACGGCCGTAATTATGTCGGGCCTACATGATTCTGTTGCCGTATTTCTAGGGTTTCTACAATGTTTTAGGGGTTTTCACCCGTGTTCTTGCACCGACTTCGAGATTCCGACTTTCCCTTGTCCTCAGAACTCACCGGTGACCCTTCCCGTCCAGCTCCGACCGTCGATCTTATGTTTTCCGGCCAAATCTAGATATTTTCAGTTCGCCTGCACGAGATTCTGCCCCTTTCCGTTTTTCTTCTGATTCTTCATCAAATCCAGAAATTTTTGCTTGTAATCATGTCTTGGATCACCGGCGACTCTTCCTAAACATTTTTTTTTTTTTGCAATTTTCGAGCAATATTTTACTGATTTGAAGCCTTGAGCAAGCGAAGCTTGTTGTTGAAGCACAGCTCGTTCGCCAGCTTTGATTGAGTTTCGATTTAGTTGATGTCTGTTTCCAGAAAGCTTTGTCAAGAAAAGAATCACGGCTATGAAGATACTAGGGGAGGTGGTGGAGATGATGATGGAGACCAAGGAGAGGAGTATGATGATCCCATGGATGCGGCCCCTAAGGACACCAAGGAAATAGGATCTGATGAAGATAATTAGAGCACTGTGAGTATTTTCTTCCATACTTGTTCCTTGTTCCTTATTCATCTAATATTTCTATTGATGATTCATGCTTTTATAGGGAAGGATGAAATGATCAAACTTCTTGTGTCCGCTGCTATTGGTCTTCACTACTTTTTCATGATTCCAAACTATAAATTCGATTTGGTTGTATTGAAATATTTTGAACTTGTTATTTTGATATTGAGTTCGATATGGTTGTATGATATTTTGATATTCTGATGGCATTGAGCACCTTGTGTAGGTGCATCCTGATACATGATGATTGTATAACTTTGTTGTTAAACTTGACATATGCAATTCCCTTTGTTTTGGTCATATGCTATAGTGTTAAAGTGTTGTCTGATTTTGTGAAACTCTTGTTGACAATTTAATTTTCTTGATGATGAATATGTCGATGCCTATGATTAGGGATGAACCTATTGTGATGAATTCATTTCTTTAATATATATCTGTCTATTGGAATTTTTCATTGATTGATGCATGAAATTTTGGGTAGATGTATTGTTTAATGAATATGATCTAAGAGTGAATCTACTTCTTTGAATAAAACGAGCATATGAGTATGATACTTGAATTGATATCAATTGATTAACTTAGTTGATGTATAATCTATTTGCCATTTGTTAGGAAGAAAGATTACATGATCCAATATAGAGAGAGGTGACTCCCTTACTTGGCACTGCGTAAAATTGGCAATGGTACCAAAGACATGGATTGAAGTCAAAATAAAAAAAAATATAAGAGAATGACTCCTTATCTTGGCACTGTGTTAATTTGCGATGGTACCAAAGTTAAGAGTTGAAGTCCAAGTAAAAAAAAAGTATGTATCTATGTGGGTACATGCCATGGGGAGAAATCGTTTCACATTAACTCCGTTATCTCAAGTAAGATTTTTCCTACCAAAGAGATATGAGTTCTATTACATTGGTTATGTGATTAGTGTCTAAAATTGTCACCAGAAAAAAAGGTGGTAATCGAATTAGAGAATGTGAACGATACAAAAAGGGAGGAACTAAAAACTTTTGAGCAAAAAAAGATCTTGGAAATCCTATTTCTGTAAATAAAAGTATGGTAGATTTGAACTATAACTGGGTGAAATCTTGAGATTGAAATTCTATTTATGAGTTGCGAAATTTTATTTGATTAAGTTGTAGTACTTAAGGATTAAATTCAGAAGATAATATGTTTATTTAAAATTTTATGAAGTATTTGGTGAAATTTTTCATTGGTGATTATATTTTAGAAGTTAACTCTTTATAAGAAAGTTTATTCCCTTTGATCAATTTTGATTTTGCTTGAGGACAAGTAAAGTTTGAGCTTTATGTATTTGATGACATGAAAATTTATAGTATATTTTGTATCATTTGATTGGTCTTTTTGTGTCATATTCATGCTCTTTTGCTTATTTTTATGCCTTATTTGTCAAATATTATGGAATCTACACCTTTTCTCGTTTTTGATCATTTTAAGGTAAAATGCATTATTTTAAGGAGTTTTCGAGCAATTCCAGTGTATAGACAAATTCCAATCATCAAGAGAAGGTTATATGACAAATTTCACGCAAATCAGAGTTTCAGACAAAATTACAGCAGTGTCGTAATGTATATTACGGTACCGTGGATTTACTGAACCCACAGAATAAATCATGGCACCATCATAATTTATGAGACCTGTCGTACTTCTAGTCGATTTCTGTCCAGAAGGAAATACGGCACTGCCGTATTATAGTTACGACCATAATTCTGTCGGGAAGAATTTTGAAGCATTACATGACACTGCCATAGTTCATATTACGGCCCATGTTTCTTTTTAGATTCTTCACAGAAGGAATTACGGGACCTCCATAAACATTTTCATGGGCCGTAATTATGACCCAGGCGGCCGACTTTGCCTGATTTTCTCGGTGTTACTGTAGCTCGATTCTTGCGATGGCAATTTCGGATGATTTAGACGACCATTTTGAAAACCGTAAAAAGAGAAAAACTTGAGGGGGAGAGGAGAAGATCACCGAACAAAAAGCCCCAATTTTTGATTGACGATTCAGAGAGAAATCGAGTTTTTCACCGCCGCCCTACGGTTCGTCGCTGAAAAGTGAACTGAGCACCATCGGCCGTGAAATTGGAGGGAAAGCTACACCTGAAGGAGGAGAACATACTCCAGAAGTTTGAGAGTGAAAGGAGATTGGAAAAAGGAGAAATCAACAAAAGTGTGGGCGCCGCACTGTTCATCGCATTCAAAAGCAGAGATTATGGGCTGTAATGAAAATTATAGCCCTGTGTTTAGTAAATTCTCTCTTCTTCTTCAATTTCTGATCATTCTAAACAATAGCATATTGTAATTCTTCAACCATGCTATCTTAAGGACCTTTTGGGATAGGGGGTGTAATCTCCTTAATTTCATAATGACTAGATAATCCTTATTTCATCAAGATATTTTTGTTATGATAATTCTACTTAAGTGATGATTGTCTTTAATCTTTTCTAGTTTCAATTGTCAACATGTGTTGGAGTTTTGTGATATTGACTGAAAAGTTATTTACAAAACTTGGAACCCTAAAATTGAGATTTAGGAACTCATTGTAAGAAATTAGGTTTGTTCTTATTTCTAGATTTTAGAAGTTTATCTTCTTATTGATAATCTAATCTAGGAAATATTAATAAACTAAACATGAAAATATCATAAGAAATTAGGTATTTGATCATTGGAAACCCTTAAGTAGAACCTGTGAATCTAAAGTATGAAAATTTTTAGTATTCACTTGAGACATTGACATTGAGATTGAATGCACGAAAGTGATTCTAAATCTCTTTGACAAGTTTACTTATCTTTAACAGTGAATAATCTTATGCGAGAGCGAGAGCTGTTCTTTGTAGATTGTCTGCGCGAGAGCGAGACAATTTCTTTATGAAGTAAACTACATCTTTATCATAACAAGGATAAACTGATGAACACTTATTTATATCTAGTCATTGAAATTAAGGTGGATGAAACTCTAGTCCCAGCTTTTCTCTCTAATATTTCATGATTTTTGATCGTTAGCTACATCGCATTCGATTTGCTTAGCTAGTAAGAAATCAATTCTTTGGTACTTAACAACGAGGTCTCTGTGGTTCAATATCTTTTTATTACTTCGAGTATCCGTGCACTTGCGGATACAACAACTTCTTTCAAGGGTTTGATTTGAACGAGCCTAGTTTATTAATGAAAACAATAGAAAGGTTCTTCACCTTTCAGAGGTGGAAGAGAAAGGGACTTATTGGATCTCATGCACTATAGTGTGTGTGGACAGGTCTAATAAATCCACCAAAGATAGGGTACTAATCCTTCACATACATGTATATAGGATGTGGATGTTGTAAGGAAACCAGCTTGATAAATCCATAAAGACTTTCTGATTTTGTTAGAAAGAATTTGAGCCATAGTTTATGACTATTTAGATGAGTATGAGACTTTCTCATAGCTCACTCATTTTAGAAATCCTCATTGGGAGTGAGTGTCTAAATGGAGATATCGAGTCATGCTTGGCATGATTCGATATAGGATGAGTCGTATAACTCCTCGTTAAAGGTTTTGCAAACAGTTTTTCTTGAACACTGAAATATGTTCCATCTAAAGTGTGTCTTTAGGACTTTGTGGACTGGGAGATGACCTGACCTATTATCAGGATCTATGGATGCGAGACTCTGAGTCATGCATCTGTGTTCTAGTCTGCTAGAACCAAAATCTAATATATATATATATATATATATATATATATATCTGTGTGTGTGTATGAGGTATCCTTAGGGATACAACTTCCATGATCCCACAGGAGAGCAACTCGGTTGCTGCTCAACATGCTCTTTTTCTTGGGAAAGTTTTTCTCTTGAAAAGGGCTAGTGGAAGGAAGTTTGACTTAGATGTAGTCCAAGGTCAGCCATTTGACACATGTGGTCAAAGATGGAATGTGATATTGCCAAAATTAGTCCTCGGCAATAATGACTCCAAATTTCATAGTGTTTTTTATACTTATTTGGTAGTCTTTTGAGCTATAGTTTTACTCTTTTACTTTGCTTTTATACCCTTTTTTACCAAATACCTCGGAATCTACACGATCTTTGGTTTTTGATCAATTTCAGGTAAAAAGGCATTATTATCACTAGTTTTTGAGCAATATCAATGCATGAATGAGTTCTTATCATCAAGAGGAGTCTACACAACAAATTTCAAGCTAAAATACACCATCTAGCTAAAATACGGCACTACCATATTTTCCAGACGAATGCTCACGGTACCGTATTTCTCAGTGGACATTCCTGGGCGAAATACGGCACTACCATATTTGCCAAAGAATCTTTCACGGTACCGTATTTTGCAACGTTTTTGACCAGAAGGTTTCAATGGAAATACGGCACTGCCATGGTCCTTTACACGGTGTCGTATATTCTGATGTTTTTGACCAGAAACTTTTGGAAGAATTACGGCAGTACCGTGAGGTTTTCCACGGTACCGTATTTGTTGCCCAGAACTAACAGAATGAAATATGGCACTACCGTATTTTGGAGAAAAACTCTCACGGCACCGTAATTTTTGTCCAGAACTCGCATAATGAAATACGGCACTGCTGTATGAATAGTCACGGTGCCGTATTTTGGAACTCAGAATTTTGATTTTTTTCGCCCGATTCTTGTAAAGACCATATCTTTTGATCCAGACCTCCAAATTGAGATCCGAAAGAGACGGTGGACTCGTCTTTAAGAGGAGAAAATACAAAAAGTTAAAGCAACGAATTTTATGATCCATCCACGGCGAATTTCAGAGAGAGGTAGAATTGCTAGGGTTCATCAGATTTCCACCTACATACCACCTCCGGCCACAAAATTTGATAGAGAGCTTCATCTGGTGAAGGAGAACATGTACCTCAAGTTTTAGAGCGTTTGGAGTTGAATCAAAGGAGAAATCAATGAAACAGCGGTGATAGTGCTGATTCCAAGCAAATACAGCGCTGTAATTTCATTACAGCACTGTTTTGTAACTCTCTTCTCCTCTTTTCGATTCCTTATCATTCTGAGAACATGTTTTATTCTAATCCTTTCATCATGGTAGCTTAATCTTTTTATGGGACATGGGGGTGTAATCTCTTTGTTTCTTAATGTCTAGAAAACCCTAATTTTGTCAAACTGATTTTATTATGATAATTTTACTCTTGTGATTGATTATTCTTTAATTATCCTTTGTGTCTTAATTATCAGCATGTTCTATAATTTTGTGAAATAGACTGAGAGGTTGATTGTTTGAAATTCGGAACCCTTGGAATTGTTGAGTTTGGAACTATCGTAAGAGATTAGGTAGTTCTTTGAATTCTGATTTTTAGTGATTTTTTTGCCATGTTGAATTTCTGATACTTTGGATTGAGTTAATGTGTAAACTTGATTTGATATTGCAAGACATTGAGTATTGAGTTGTTGGAAACCCTTGAGTAAAGCCAGTGTTGAGATTCGGATGCACGAGAGTGATCTTTGAGTTTCCACTTGAGGTGATCAACCTAGAATTCGGATGCACGAGAGTGATCCTCGAGTTCTTAGTTGATGATTTACTTATTCTCAGCATTGAATAGATCTTGCGCGAGAGTGGGGATCGGTTCTTTATATGATTGTCTGCGCGAGAGCGAGACAATTTATTTAAAAAAGTAAATTTTACCTTTATCATAATAGGATTAGATTGACAAATATTTATCTTAATCTAGTCATTAGAAATTAAAGTAGATGAACCCCTAGTCCCAATTTCCTCTCTGACATTTTCTCCGTGTTCTTTTCGATAGTTTGATTCACTATTTTCTGATTGCCTAGCTAGCGAGAAATCGATTATTCAGTACTTGACAACAAGGTCTCTGTGGTTTGATATCTATTTTATTACTTCGAGTATCCGTGCACTTGCGGACACAACAAGTTTTTGGCGCCGTTGCCGGGGACCTTGGTTTTGTCAATATTGAAGATATTGAAAGTATTTCTAGACTAGGTTTTTGTTTTTTTTTTGTTTTTGTTTACTGTTTTCAAAATTTAGATCGACTTTGACTTTCTCTTTATTATTCTGCATCTTTTGAACTTTTGGATCTATCTACTTTGCATGCGCAGAAATCTTAGGTCAGGACCACTTGTACCTTTTGATCCTGAGATAAACAAGACTTTGAGACTGCGAAAGAGATAGAGATTTGAGGAGACACAAGTTATAGAAGTAGTGGAGATGGCTGAGAGAAGATCTTTGCGCGACTATGCTGCTCCAAATGCACAGGGAGTTCACTCTAGTATCACCAGACCAGCCATTGATGCGAACAATTTTGAGATCAAACCGGCGTTCATATCAATGCTTCAACAAAATCAGTTTGGAGGATCTCCAATGGAGGATCCTAATATTCATCTATCTCTTTTTCATGAACTGTGTGATACCATCAAGATTAATGGAGTTTCTGATGATGCGCTAAAATTGCGTTTATTTCCTTTTACTCTCAGGAACCGAGCACGTGATTGGCTACACTCTCAACCTTCTGGAACGCTCACAACTTGGGAGCTGCTGTCCAATGCTTTTCTCATGAAATACTTCCCTCCCAGTAAGACGATTCAATTAAGAAACCAGATCACAGGATTTGCTCAGAAGGAAGGAGAATCTCTTAGTGAAACATGGGAGCGATACAATGAATTGCAGAGGAAGTGTCCTCACCAAGGCTTAGAGCAATGGGTTTTAATTGAAATATTTTATTATGCTTTGCTTAATCAAACACGCCTCACTGTTGACGCTGTTGCAGGAGGAGCCTTCATGAACAAGACATTGGATGAGGCTTACCAGATGATTGAAGAGATAGCTCTTAACCAAGAATAGAATTCAAGAGAAAGAGGAGTGATATATCAATCTCCTCATGGTAAGGATAATGGTAACGATTTTCGCACCCTAGCTGAGAAAGTTGAATCTATGTGCAATCGTTTTGATACTTTTAAAATGCAAACTCATGCTATTTCTTCTTTTGTCACTTGTGAGATTTGTGGTAATCACGGTCATGTTTCTGAGGATTGCAAAATAATTGTTGATAGGGGTGAGGAACAAGTAAATTCTTTAGGGAGTTACAACCAAAGTAGATCTTATGACCCCTACTCTAATACCTATAACCTGGACGGAGGAACCACCCTAACCTTTCATGAAAAAGCAATAATCATGATAATGGGCAAAACGAAAATAGGGGGTTCCAACAAAGACACTCAAACCAGAGTCAAACCCAAAAATCTAGTTTAGAAGAGATGCTTACTGAATTTATGAGTTTCCAGAAAAAATAGAGTGATGAGATGAATGAGAGACTGAAACGGATCGACTCTAGTATGAATGAGAGGATGAATCAAATGGATTCTAGGATAGATGGTATTATTGCCCATAATAAAATTTTAGAGTCACAAATTGCACAGCAGGCTAGCACCTCTTACACACCCCCTGGGAAACTACCCTCTAAGCCCGAACCTAACCCTAGGGAGTATTGTAATGCCATAATGACTAGAAGTGGAAAACAACTAGAGGAACCAAAGGGGGAAGTTGAGAACAATTGAAAAGAGCCTAGTCTTGATCATGATAAGGATTGTGATTTTGAAAAATCTACTGAGCATGAGCAGTCCCATGATAGTTTGTCACCCCACAAGGATGATGAACCAAAAGGTGATTTTCCATGTAAAGATGATAATTCTAAATCTAATTCTCATTCACCATATAAACCACCTATTCCTTTTCCCCAAAGGATTGTGCAAGCTAAGTTAGATAGACAGTTTGGGAAATTTTTGGAAGTTTTGAAGAAGTTGTATATTAATATTCCTCTCATTGATGCTATTTCTCAAATGCCTACATATGCAAAATGTTTAAAAGAAATTTTATCTAACAAGAGAAAAATAGAAGATTATGGCACTATTGCTTTAACTGAAGAATGTAGTGCCATCATTCAAGCTACTACCCAAATTGAAAGATCCAGGTAGCTTTTCTATCCCCTGTTCTATTGGGAGTGTTACTTTCGACCGAGCCTTATGTGATCTCGGTGCTAGTGTTAGTCTAATACCTTTATCTGTATGCAGGAAACTGAACATTGGAGAGCTCAAACCAACCTCAATGTCTTTGCAACTTGCTGATTCAACAGTAAAGTATCCGGTTGGTATTTTAGAAAATGTTCTTATTCAAATTGGTAAGTTTTTCATACCTGTTGATTTTATAGTTCTTGATATGGAGGAAAATTTAAAAAACCCTATTATACTTGGTAGACCTTTTTTGGCCACAGCTGGAGCTCTCATTGATGTGAAAAAAGGAAAATTAACATTTGATATTTGTGGTGATTTAATTGAATTTGACTTAACTGATTCTTTAAAAAGGGCATCACACTCAGGGACATGTTGTAGCATAGAAATAATTGATGAGGAGGTTGTTTGTGACATGTATATTTTATTTGAAGAACCTTCCAAATTTGATACATTTTCTGAGTATGCTAATCAAGAATTTCAAGAAAGGGCAGGAAAGAAGAAGAAGAGGAGACGAAGGGGGAAAGGAATATCAAAATTGCTTGAAGAAGTAAAAAGGCTCATAAATAAATTTGGATACTGTTTCAAGTTTGAGCCTTATGTTCTTAAGAGCCCTGAACGAGACACGGAGAAATCAGGATGGCTACCAAAGATACAATCACGATCAAATCTGAGTGTTGAACGGTCAAGCTAATGACCATTAAATTAGCGCTTCTTGGGAGGCAACCCAAGAATTTTGTTTTAGCTTGTTTTCTTTTACTTTATTTTTGTTTTGTTCTTTCTTAGAACTAATTTCTCTTTTCCTTTTGTAGGTGAAAAAAAAAATTAAGGCTCTGGTGATTCGAACCCGAAGACACAAAAGATAATTGGATCTGACACGAACTAGTAGAGCTCTGTGAGTATTTTCCTCCCTACTCATCCGCATTCCATCTTTTATATTTTTCTAATAATCCATGTGTTCAAATGGAAGATGAATACTTCAAACTTCTTGTGCTCACATGCCACGGATCCTCGCCTTTTGATTTTATTGATAGATATTTCGATTTGGTTGTGTTGACACAATATGATGATGATGTGTAGAAGGATTTTTCTGAAAATACTACAAACACCATGCCAAAATTTTTAACGAATTATCATGCTTATCAATTTCTGGAAATTAGAAATAGATTTTATATGTTGAATTTATTTCTCTGATATAATCTATTTGTTGGAAATTTTTCATTAATTAATGCATGAAATTCTAGGTAAATGATTTGTTTAGTGAATGCAATCTTGAAGTGAAATAATTCTTTTGAATAAAATTAGCATACTTGTGCATGTTATTGAATTGATATCAAGTGATTAATCTAGTTAATCTTTATAATCTTTTATGTTTTTTGTTGGGAAAAAGAGATCCAAATCCATGAGAAAGGATGACTCCCCTACTTGGCACTGTATAAAATTAACAGTGAGACCTAAAGACATGGATTGAAGTCCACAAAAATAAAAAGAATAACTCCTCTTCTTGGCATTGTGTTCACAATGGTACCTAAGAAAAGAGTTGAAGTTCATTGCAAAAGTGTGTATCTATGTAGATGCATGCCAAGAGAGAGCTCCTTTGACATTGACTCCTCTATCTCAAGAAAATTCTTTCTACCTATGAGATATGAGTTCTATTATGTGTGGTTATGTGACCAACATACTCTAAATTCGTCATCGGAAAAAGGGTGGTAATCGATTTAGAGAATGTCAAGGAAAAATAAAAAAAATGAGTGAAAAAAAAAATTGGAGATCCTATTCCTGTAAACAAAAACATATTGGATGAAAATCTCAAAAACAAGATTAATTCATGAAGTTGAAATTCTATTACCATGCATGTTGCGAACTTTTATTTAATTGAATTATTGAGTCTTAAAGATTAATTTCAGAAAACGATGTATTTACTTGAAAATTTTGTGTGAAATTGATAAAATTCTCTATGGATGATTATATTCTAGGAATTTATTCGTCATATGGAAATTTATGTTTCAATACTCAGTATTGATTTCTTTATTTGCTTGAGGACAAGCAAAGTTTGAGCCTTGTGTGTTTGATGACTCCAAATTTCATAGTATTTTTGATACTTATTTGGTAGTCTTTTAAGCCATAGTCTTACTCTTTTACTTTGCTTTTATACCCCTTTTTACCAAATACTTCAGAATCTACACGATCTTTGGTTTTTAATCAATTTCAGGTAAAAAGGCATTATTATCACTGGTTTTCGAGCAATATCAATGCATGAATGAGTTCTTATCATCAAAAGAAGTCTACACAACAAATTTCAAACCAAAATACACCATCTAGCTAAAATACGGCACTGCCGTATGTGCCGTATTTTCCAGACAAATGCTCACGGTACCGTATTTCTCAGCGGACATTCCTGGGCGAACTACGGCACTACCGTATTTGCTAGAGAATCTTTCACGGTACCGTATTTTGCAACATTTTTTACCTGAAGGTTTCAATGGAAATACGGCACTGCCGTGGTCGTTTACACGGTGCCGTATATTCCGACGTTTTTGACCAGAAACTTTTGGAAGAATTACGGCAGTACCGTGAGGTTTTCCACGGTACCGTATTTGTTGCCCAGAACTCACAGAATGAAATACGGCACTACCGTATCTTGGAGAAAAACTCTCACGGCACCGTAATTTTTGTCCAGAACTCGTAGAATGAAATACGGCACTGCCGTATGAATCGTCACGGTGCCGTATTTTGGAATTCAGAATTTCGATTTTTCTGCCCGATTCTTGCAAAGACCATATCTTTTGATCCAGACCTCCAAATTGAGATCCGAAAGAGGCGGTGGACTCGTCTTTAAGAGGAGAAAATACAAAAAGTGAAAGCAACGAATTTTATGATCCATCCACGGCGAATTTTAGAGAGAGGCGGAATTGCTAGGGTTCATCGGATTTCCACCTACAGACTACCCCCGGCCACAAAATTTGACAGAGAGCTTCATCTGGTGAAGGAGAACATGTACCTCAAGTTTCAGAGTGTTTGGAGTTGAATCGAAGGAGAAATCAACGAAACAGCGGTGATAGTGCTGATTCCAGGCAAATACGGTGCTGTAATTTCATTACAGCACTGTTTTGTAACTCTTTTCTCCTCTTTTCGATTCCTTATCATTCTGAGAACATGTTTTATTCTAATCCTTTCATCATGGTAGCTTAATCTTTTTATGGGACATGGGGGTGTAATCTCTTTGTTTCTTAATGTCTAGAAAACCCAAATTTTGTCAAACTGATTTTATTATGATAATTTTACTCTTGTGATTGATTGTTCTTTAATTCTCCTTTGTGTCTTAATTATCAGCACGTTCTAGAATTTTGTGAAATAGACCGAGAGGTTGATTGTTTGAAATTCGGAACCCTAGGAATTGTTGAGTTTGGAACTATCGTAAGAGATTATGTAGTTCTTTGAATTCTGATTTTTAGTGATTTTATTGCCATGTTGAATTTCTGATACTTTGGATTGAGTTAATGTGTAGACTTGATTTGATATTGCAAGAGATTGAGTATCAAGTCGTTGGAAACCCTTGAGTAAAGCCAGTGTTGAGACTCGGATGCACGAGAGTGATCTTTGAGTTTCGACTTGAGGTGATCAACCTAGAATTCGGATGCACGAGAGTGATCCTCAAGTTCTTAGTTGATGATTTACTTATTCTCAGCATTGAATAGATCTTGCGCGAGAGTGGGGATCGGTTCTATGTATGATTGTCTGCGCGAGAGCGAGACAATTTATTTAAAAAAGTAAATTTTACCTTTATCATAATAGGATTAGATTGACAAATATTTATCTTAATCTAGTCATTAGAAATTAAAGTAGATGAACCCCTAGTCCCAATTTCCTCTCTGACATTTTCTCCGTGTTCTTTTCGATAGTTTGATTCACTATTTTCCGATTGCTTAGCTAGCGAGAAATCGATTATTCAGTACTTGACAACAAGGTCTCTGTGGTTCGATATCTATTTTATTACTTCGAGTATCCGTGCACTTGTGGACACAACAGGCAACGGCGCCAAAAACTTGATAGCGCCCACAGATATAGTAGGCGTTTCCTGCAAGTGCACGGGTTTATCGAAGTAATAAAATATCAATCCCACAGGGACTAATGGGCAATTACCGACAGATCTCGAAATGGCTAGCTAGACGATGTCGAAATTAGTGAAGTTAGGATAACGAAATAATTAAAAGTGCAGGAATGTAAACAGAGGAAATCACACGAGAGGGTTCTAATGAGGAAATGTATTAGGATATGGGTTCACCACTTTGACTCCTTACAGTTGAATAGTTAAACTCTACTGCCGATGTCCTGTCTAATTCAAGGGGGCACAGCTTCCTTGTCACGTAGGTAGCTCCCCTCCAATAATCTCGTCTGTTCACACAGATTAGGTTATCGGTCCAATCCGTAAGGTTCTGACGCGTAGTCAGACTAAAGTCTCTCCGACACGTCTAAGCTCCTTATAATCCCCTCAAGTAAGTACAGATCCACAAGCAAGTAAAAACTCCTAGAGATGTTGATTAACAACCTCACTCAAGGCGACTTAAAGGCTCAAACACTCCCTTTCGGGTAGTGTAGGCATAGCACACCAACGAAATGGATAAACCCTCAACCAAATGGGTCGGACGCGTGGTCGGACTAGAGTTTCTCCGACGCATCTAAGCTCCCTACAATCACACGAGCGAGTACGAATCTGCGAGCGAGTTTTTCTTCCAGTAACCTAAGACTTAAAACACACAGGTTGTGTAGGTTGAATGGATTCATTGGTGTGAGTTATGGGTAACTCCTAACTCGACACAAAGAATCTTCATCCTATGGTGCCTAAGTGTAGTGGGAGCTTGAAGACATCTCTGGTCATGTATGTTGGGGACATACTGATCATCTGAGACAACGTCCTGATCGTTCACTTGGTGAATATATGGTTGAGAAGTGCCTTGTGATGAATGACTAAGTGGACATCACCTATGGGGTAGGTGTGAGAGTTTTCATGGATAGGTCCAAGAAACTCATAGTCTTAAGTCAGAGGACATAATTCGATACTGGAGAGATTTTCCTTGGGAAATTCCTTCTAGAGAGGATTGGCCTTAGTCTCTCCAAGAGATGTGTTTATGACACATGCTGAGAGAGTGATGACATGAGTCAAGTCCTTGATACTTTGGTTGTAGGATCGATCATGTATTCGATGGTATGTTATAGACCAGATATGGTTTGTGTCGTGGGCATAACCAAACTGATACCAAGTCCAATCCAAGTTAATGGCACTAGATAAGGAGAAAGAACATCCTTAGGTTCTGAAAAGAACTAGAGGAATGGTTCTTGATCTATAGAGATAGGAAAAGCTTAGTGTACAGGGCTACACTTGATAGCTTATTCAAGTCTGACTATGATCGCGTCATCAACTATGTGTTATCTTCGGCTGAAGGCCGAGTGTGTTGTGGCTTTTAGGAAGCTGTTTGGATATGAGAGTTCTTCTTTGAACTTCAAGTGGTTGTATGTGCTTCAGGCTCTAAGAGGAGCGATGACACATACAGAAAACTAAGTTTTCACCTAAGATCCAAACACATACTTAGGTGCTTCCACCATGTTTTGGGGACAGAGGTTTTGTCATGAGATTGCAGACATTGACACCGATACAGTCGTGATAGGCCCACTGATTGCCCTGGCGCAGCAGGAGCATGGCTGGTCTAACTAGAGACGTGTTGTTGAGGTGACTCAATAGTAGGGTCCTAGTGTAAGTGAGAGATTATTAGTGTGTATGCCCTAGGACCTATGACTGGTCTAATATGTGTCATATTCATTTGTAATATATATCCTAGCATGGTCGTTGTTGTGCATTTGGTAGATCTGTGTCATATGTACATTTGCATATATAATATTCCTAGAGATAGATTTTATCTAGTCTCAAAGGATTGTCCTCGGTCAAGTATCATAGTGGATAAGGGACAACTATGAAGCACTTGAAACTAGCATATGCGTTGGTTGAGCACGGGTTGCAAACACAGGCATATGGGTATATCAAGGTAGATATAATGGATCGACCAGCCGTGAGGATTTAACTTGGTGTCATAAGTCAAATCTCATAGTGACAGAGATTTTCTCGTCCTTGACTTAAGGGCATTGATATGTCTATATGGTAAGGGATGTACTTTGACACAACCTAATGCTCTGTCGTAGCAAGAGAGTCATAATAGTTGTCATTGGGTATATCTTGAGCTATATGAGAGATTCAATGAGCCAATATAGGATTTGCCCCTTCCTTGCGAGGAAGCTTGATATCCATGGGTCCCACATATGGATGCATAATTGAAAGTGTATGACCATACCTAGGTGAGAACCTAATTTAGTCATGACCATTAGATTGGGTTAAACAAGTGTGACACACTTGTCCAATCAGGATATCAGCCTGGCAAAAGGACTAGAGTGTACATGTACTTTGTCGCAGTTTTAGGGGATGTCGATGATGACTCCATTCCAAAGACTTGGGTAGCAATGATGTACTGCTAGGTGCCACTCATTTCTTGTGATGACTTGAGGTTATCAGTGCCAACGTCTGAGGAACCTATAGGGTTGCATACCTAAACACTCGAGATATCACATTGATCGAGTTGTCTATGATCGAGTCATTTGGTTGATTCAAGTCAGTTTGAGAGTCCGATGCATCGTGGATGCATCTGATGAGCTAGAGATGACATTATAGAGCGTTGTTACATTTTGACTTTAGTTGACCCCAGTTGACCTTCGGGTGACGATATTTGACTTTGGCGGACTAGGTCCAATTGATGTGTCAAATGTTGGGTATAAGCTCCGAATTTATTCGGAGGCTCTTTGAGACTGATTTAAACATAACATGAGGGGCCCATGACTTAAGCGCTAAAATGAATACTTATATTCAGTTTAATGCGCAACTTAAGTCGTAGGGGCTGCCCGCAACTTAAGTGAATATTTATATTGAATTTATTATTAACTTAAGTTATGGGGCCTACTTTATATGGGTCTTGGCGCATGGGCTTGATAGAATTTCGAATTTCTTCTTTCCGTAGCTGAAATTCTTCATCTCCTCTCTAATCTAGCCGCCCACCTGAAGAGTCTTCTCCATGGTGCCTCCTTGCATGAAGTTGTCACCCACATCAATGGATGACAAGCTTCATCTCTTCTAGGTGAATGAGAAAGACTTTGGAACATCTTTCTTCTTCCTTGGCACATCCCTTGGGGGGATTGGCGTTTGAGGAAAATTTTATTCCTCCATAGGAACAACTTCCATGAAGTTGGCGCCACACGTGAAGGTGAGAAGGGAGGAGGAATTTCTACATAGAGATGGGCTTGAGATTTCATCTTGGCGTAAGTGGGAGTGCTGCCCACTCCTTGTGGCCAATCCTTCATCTTCATCTCCTTGACACAATTTCTATGAGATTGGCGCAAGTTGAGAAGAAGAGAGACTCCCACCTCTTGATGCATCTTGGTGATGGCGTGATGACTCAAAAATTCATAGTAAATTTTATATTAATTGTATAATCTTTTTGAGTCATAATTATGTTTTTTTGCTTGTTTTTAAACTTATTTAGTTGATTGTTTTGGAATCTAAACCTTTTCTTTTTTTACTTTTCAGGTAAAATAGCTTATTTTCAATGGATTTGAAGAAATCAGAGGCCAAAAATGGAATTAGGATGAAAAATAGAGTCCGGGGGACAAATTTGAAATTTTTTGCCATCACACCCCTGTGAAATTTGAACTAAAATTTTCACAAGGGCGTGATTCTAATTTTTGGGGGAAATAACATAGTCGCACACCCAAGTCTTCCGCCACCCATATTTCTAATTTTTTTCAAAGTAAAATTAGATAAATCAGAGCCCTAATCGGAAAAACTAAAAATACAAAGTTGTTCTATCAATTGAGGGGAAATTTTGAAGCTAAGAATCATGAGTTTTCATCAAGAATCGGAGGAGAAATCGAGAGAGGCGCCGCTAGGGCTTGGCCTCTTGCCGAGAGGCATAGAGGCCATCTCTAGTGGTGAAATTTTCACAAAAGCTTCGCCTAAGGGAGGAGATACCTAACCAAAAATTTCAAATCAAAAGGAGTTCAATCGAGGGAGAAATCAGAGAAGGAAATTCTCAGCCGGGAGAAAAAAACGCTGAAGATTGTAGTTACTATAGCTATACTGTAGCAGTATTGTAGCAGCTGAAAATTTTCAAAATCACTGGGCTATGATTTTTTGTCACACTCCTGTGATTACAGTAAACCCTTGTTTTCTCTTTTTCTAAATTTTAAATATTTTATATGAATTTTTATCATGTTCTTATAAGCATAGTAGCGTAACTCCTTTTGGGACTTAAGGAGTAATCCCTTTTTTAATTTTGTAATGACTAGATGATTTTTTACCTATTAGTTATTCTTTGAATGATAATTTTAACTCGGTAATTTATTTACTTTGAAATTATTAGTTTTAGAATATTAGCATATTTTAGGATTTGTAATATGGACCAAAAGATGATTTACGAACTTGGAACCCTTTAATTAGATTTAGAAACCTAGACTATAAAAGTAGCTAAGTTCTAGAATCCTGATTTTCTATGCTTATTTCACATATTAATATTTTAATTTAATGATTTCACTATTTAGACATGATAATATGGACCGAAAGGTAATTTTGATTATTAGAACCCCTTAAGTAAAACGTGTAAATTAAAGTCCGAAAGTATTTTATTTTACTTGAGAAGTTTACTTTGAGAGTTAAGCCATGAAAGTGATTTTAATTTTTTTTTGTCTGGTTTACTTTTATTTAACACTGAGCAGTAAGTCACGAAAGTGAAAGCTGTTTTATGTAAATTGGACATTCGAAAGGAGATAATTTTTTTTTAAGTAAAATTTTCTTTATCTTGATTTGAATAACTAATAAAAGCTTTATTATATATAGTGATAAGAATTAAAAAGTGATGAAACCTTAATCCTAGTTTTCTCTCTCCGATTTTCTACGCTAGCTTTCAATTATTCACTCTTATTTTATTCCCATCACACATCGTTCACTTAGCTAGTAAGAATTCAATTATTTGGTACTTAACATGTTGGTCTTTGTGGGTTCGATATCTTTATTACTTCGACGTATCCATGCACTTGCAGACACATCATGGCGCAAGTAAGAGGATCCTCACTTTGGCACACCTTGGAGGTAGCGCAACAAGAGAGGATAGAATAGGCAGACATGATCTTTCTCCCGAAGGCTAGCACTAGGTGTGGATGGAAGAGGTCTCGGAGAGCCCGTGTGTGTACGATTGTAGAGGGCGAACACTTAGGCACCTCTTCTTCATCATCGGCAGGCCCTAGGATTATGCAATTTAGGTTTACTATTCTATCACATCCGGTGGAATACTCGTAAGGACAATCCTGCATATTGTGAAAAACTATTTCCGAGCAATACTTTCACTGTCAATTAATTTTTAAATTTGCCCAGGGTTTCCAACACAGCCAATTTCTAGCTTCTCTCATTAGCTTATCCTCAATAAAGTTATGAAGAGATTAAGGTAAGTAATGTTATGCTTTTTATGGTTAGAGGATGACAAGCATGAATTTCACAAGGTCCCATGGGATGTTATTGTAGCCCTTCATGAACAGAGTGGCCTTGGGCTCTTTAAAGTTAACTAATTGAATCAGGCATGTCTTATGATATATATATATATATATATATATATATATATATATGAATTATATCTCCTAGAAGGAATACTTTATAACTATAGTGGATATCAACTTGTATCTTAGAGATGACTTTATATAGATTTTGTTGATTCCTGGTTCTGCCCATGGTGTTTGAGGAGTATGACACTTTTTGCATCAAATTCATGATGAGGTGAAGCCTAGTACATGGTTGGGCCCTTGGGATCCTTAAGGTCTTCCTGATTATTTGGTGGTGGAAGAGTTTGCTTTGGAAATCCACCAACCATACACTTTTATCTCTCTTTCGTTCAAGACGAGAGATATTATATCCTACACAAGAGATATTAGAAATAAGAAGGATTATAATAACCCATTAAAGTTTTTTTATATTTCCAAACACTACCATTAGGTTACAGTGCCATTCTCTCCATTTATTTATAATATTATACCACAATGATCTTATAAATTTTAAATATTATTTCATATTATTTTAAATAAATATATGTATTTACTTTTACTAATAGTAAATTAGTAATATGTGGCTATGTAAAAATAAATAAAAAAAATTATTATTTTAAATAATTTAAAATATTAATATAAATAAATATATAAATATATAGTTTGGTCATTTTAATATTTGAGAAAAACAAAAATAAAAAATTAATCAATCATCTTAAATTATGTCAGCAAGTAATAGCAATACTAAACAAGCCCCTCAGCCCTATGTATAAAGAAATAAAGTAAGATGAGATGAGTAGAGAAACTTGGACATAAATATGTAAATGGTTTGTTATAAGGCAAATGTATAATGTTTATCCTCAGTCGATGTCATTTCATAAAAAATCAATTATCCATTGACAATAGATTGTGCAATTTGGCGAATATATAACATTAGAGGATGTCTATTATGTAATAAAAAAATCTATTATTTTCCTATGAATTACTTCTAATATTGTAAAAAATGATACTATCATCGTGAAGAAGTAGTTGACCACTATAATAACTTATCATATATGAGTATCATGCTAAAGTAACACTAGTTTCTAATGCGATATTGAGTTTTTGAAATATCATGGCTTCAACCACTCATCAGAGGAAACAACTAACTCGTATGTAATCCTTTGTTTTGATAGGATATATATATATAATAAAAGTATTTAACATGCTAAAGTATGTAATCCTTTGTTTTGCTAGAGAATAAATCATAATATTGGGCAATAATCAAAAATAATAATAAAAGTATTTAACATGAAAAACTCTTCAATGTGATAGAAAAAAATCACAAGATAAATCAAATTAAATAATCCACTAATGAAATATATGCTAGTACAATATTGTTTACACTTTAAGCTTTTGTCCAAAACTTAAGAACTAACTAATTAAAATTACCATAATATATATTCCTTAAGCATTAAATCAATCTAAAAAAAATCACATCAATTAATTAAAAATTTATCTTTCTCTGAGAGATAGGTCGACAATCTCCTTTATTTTCTTTCTCATGTTCTCTTCTCTATTTCACTTTCTTTTTTCTTTTCTTTTTCTTCGAGAGCCTACTGCTGCTTCCTTTTGTTTTTTGTATGAGAGAGAATGAGTTACGAGAGATAGGATAAAAAAAAACTTTTTTAAGTGAGAATAGTTGGGCCCACAAGCCCAATAATCTCCCCCTCCAACTCCATTAGGCATAGATATCTCTTTTGCTTTTCACTTGAAACTTGCCTTGGCCAAGATGTCCATCCCAATCGAATTGTAACTCCACTCAAGTTTCTCTCTTGGAATCACTTTTGTCAACATATTTGCAATATTATCATATGTGTGGATTTTCTTCAACAACAACTCTTGATCTTCAACTATTGTATGTAACCAGTGATATCTAACATTAATGTGTTTAGCTCTTGCATTATACATAGTATTCTTACTTAAATCTAGAGTACTCTGACTATCACAAAATATAACATACTCTTTCTAACTCTACCCCAATTCACTAAGGGACCCTTTTAACCACAATATTTCTTGGCACACTTTAGTTATTACTATATATTCAACTTATGTAGTTGATAAGGCAAGACACTTCTACAACTTAAACTGCTAAGAAATAATACCTCCTGTAAAATTAAATATATATCCTAAAGTAGACTTCCTACCATCAAGATCTCCTGCCATATATGCATTTGTGAATCTCTTTAGTGATGAATGAGAACTTCCAAATGCTAAACACATTTTTGATGTGCCTCTCAAATATATGAAGATCCATTTTATTACTTTCAAGTGAGCATTTCCTGGATTGAAAAAAAATCTGCTTACAACACTACCTATGTGAGCTATATTAAGTGTGTGCAAATATTAAGATACATTAAAGAACCGACTGTAGAGGAATATGAAATAAATGACATATTATACTTCTCTTGTTTAGTTACTAGATTAGATTTCTTACTCTGCTTGAAATAATTTGCTAGGGGCATGTTAACTGACTTAGCATATTACATGTTGAATCTTCTAAGTATCCTATCAATATACTTCTTTTATGATATTCACAGCTTTCTAGCTTTTTTGTCTTGAATAATACCCATACCAAGGATCTGCTTAGCTAATCCTAAATCCTTCATATCAAAAGAGCTAGACAAATCATCTTTCAGCTTTTGAATCCACTTTATATCTCATCCAACAATCAACATGCCATCAATATATAACAAGAGAATAATAAAATCATCATTATCAAATGATTTAAAATAAACACAAAGATCTGTCAAAGTTCTATTAAAAAGTTGACATGTCATAAAAGAGTCAAACTTCTTATACCATTGTCTTGGAGCTTATTTCAAGCCATATAAGCTCTTCTTTAACTTACAAACCAAGTGTTCTTTTCCTTCAACCTCAAGTTGCTTGATACGATCCGCAAGTGCACGGATTTATCGAAATAATAAAAATATCTTTCCCAACGAGGATCTGTCGGTCAAGTACCGATTACACGGTCGATCTATATCTAGACGAATCAAATCTGTGGTTTTTGTTTTGTTTGGAAATTTCTAAGTACAAATAAAAAAAACAGAGATAGCGTTTCGGGTAAAAATTAATTTGGATAAAATCAGGACTAGGGGTTTCACCACATTGACAAATATGAATTTAGTAAGAATGAATCTTTAAATAGAAAATTATAGCATTGAAAGGGATTTTTCCTAAGGTACATATTACCTCCTCCCGAAGCGTAATCTGGTATCTAACTATGCTAACTCCCTACTCTCGTGATAGTTAACATAACTAGACCCATTGAGTTCTATGAAAAAATCATGTAAATCCTTCAAACAAATCCGAACTACTCCCGTGATCGGATTCGTAGGTTTGAATAGAATAGTTCCGACGTTGCGATTCACCTCCCGGTCCTTCTCGCAATGTCTAAGACGTAAACTTACTTGATCAGAGTAAATTACGGAATAACACAATTCTAATCATATCAATTCTATAAAAATCATGACAAAGATTTAAGACAATAGATTGAATCCATGAATCGTCAACGGGCTACACCCCTAATCCCAAAATAAAGTTTACACGTTCATGTTTATAGAAAACAGCATGTTCATCGATGAAAATCATATGAAAACCTAAGAAGATTACAGAAAATCGCTAGACAAGTAATTAGAGAAGCTTCCCCTCGATGTGGAGACAAAGATGAAACATTCAATTCTTCCTTTACGCGGCTTTCCTGATCGAATTCTGCCCTGGAAGTGATTTTCGCTGTCACTGTCGCCTCTATTCGTTTTTTATTTGTAGAAGCCCCCGAAACCCTTCCAAAATCCTTCCTTTTATAGTCTAATCAGTATAGAAAATATCTTGGAAGATTTCTGGAGAGTTTGGTTCAATTCTAGTTCGATTTAGAGTCGAATCGAGTGAGAAACCTAAAGGGGCGAAAACTTTCACCACCTGTAATGTGTTTACGGTCAAGGTTGTAATTGCTTATGTGTCTACAGCACTTTGTACACAGAAAGTTTCATGGACCGTGAAGGATTCACGGCCTCACCCATAAAAGTTTCTATGCATTTCCATACTTAGTCGCTTTTTGCCTTTTGCTCGAATGCCAAAATTACGGCCGACTCATAATTACGGCCACAGCTGTAATTGTTGAAATCTTTATCATTTTAGCTCCAAATTTGACGTGTAAGCTCGTGATCTCCTTGGGAATCGTGATGTGGCTTCAAAACTCGTGAAATCCATCATTTTCATGTGTTTTACCTGTATTTTTAATAAAACCGAGAAAAGTGAAGATTCTGTGCCAAGTGAAGTAAAAATACCAAAATTAGCACAAAATCATGCAATTAAGCCTAAAATTTAGTATAAAATATAGGTAAAAATGTGGTGTAAATACAACGCATCATTGCTCTATCTCAAGATTCAAACTAGCTACCAACCTAAGTATAACTTGAATAGAACACATCTTGACAATCGGAGAAAAAATATCATCAAAGTCAATACCACCAAATGATAATTTGTACTTTATTAATTTATTACCATCTTTCTTTAACTTGAATACTCATATGTTTTTAGGCGGCCTTTTATCTGATGGAAGCCTAATTCATATATATTATTTTTCTGTAAAGAATTCATTTATTCTTCCATTGCTTCCAACCAATATTGTTTATTTGAAGTAGATTACACATCTTGATAATTTTCTGGCTCTCCAACTTTAGTAAGCAAAAGATACATAAACTAGGATATTTGGAGGATGGTCTATGCTCTCTAGTGGATTTTCTAACATAAGACTCTATGACTTTCTATAGGGTTCGCTACTCCCCTATTCAAGACTCTCTACATCTAATTGTGCACTGCCATTCAGACCTTCTAATTCATCACTGAATGTGATTGGCTCATCTATACCTAGTTCTCTCCCATATTCATTTTCATCATCTGTGATTCTCTTGAATAGAATGACTATCAGGGTCATATTATCATACTCATCACTAACCCGACTAGTTTTCTTCTTCTTTTTAAAATCTTCTATTGGCTCATCCTCATAAAAGACAATATCCCTGCTTATAATAGCCTTTTTTTATTCTGGATCTCAAAATTTATAACCAAACTTCTAACTACCATAGCCAACAAATATGCAAGGAGTAGCTTTACTATCAAGCTTTGACCTTTGTTCCTTAGGTACATACAAGAAAGTCTTGTATCCAAATACATTGAGATGTGAATAAGAAGTATTTTTTCCTATCCATACTCTTTCTGGTATGTTAAAGCCTAATGGAACTAATAGAGATTTGTTAATTAGGTAGTAAGCTATTTTGATTGCTTCACCCCAAAGTGCCATAGGTAATTTTGCCATCCTTTGCAAGCTTCTAACTCTTTCAACATGGGTGCAATTCATTCTTTCAGTTATACCGTTGTGCTGAGGTATGCTAGACTTTGTTAATTCATATCTTATCCCATACTTAGAATAATAAGCTTTGAAATCATTAGATCTACACTCACTACCATTATCTAAACGAATACACTTCAAAGGCAATCCTGTTTCTCGCTCCATCATTGAATGAAAATTTTGAAAAGTCTTTAAAACCTGACAATACAGTATTATCTACACCTTAAGCTTTTTCTCAAAACTTAAGAACCAATTAATTGAAATCACCACAATAAATATATTTCTTAAGCAACAAATTTTCTTTTCTTTTTCGTGAGAGAGAGAATAAAATCAAATTGTGTGAGAGAGAGAGAGTTGCGAGAGATAGGGTAAAACTGAGGTTGTACCCGCTGGCACACAAGCCCAACATGTTCCACATTATACAATGTATATGAAAGATGGTAAACAATGGCATCTGAATCTTGTCCAAGGAAGCTGTAAGAACCTTAAGACTTGTTTTGTTCCTGTCTTCAAATTAACCTAGTACTTTGATGTATAGCATTCTTACGACTATAATAATTCCTTCCTTTATAGAACAACCTTGAAATCCTTAGACACTTGATGTGATACCAAGTCCTCACCAATAACACTGTCATGATTCTCTAACATATTCAGAAACTGGTTGGACAACCTCAAACTAGGCTGCCTTTAGCTTTTCTTTCATTCCTCGAGCTTAACATGGCCCAGCATTAATTTTACATGTACCAGCATCCACTTCTGTTCCCTGGAACCCAAGCACCTTGAGACTGCACGCCGACGTTGTAAACCAAACAGCCTTAGCATCAGGAGGAGCTTCAGTTACTACTTTCCTGTGATAACTCTTACCACCATCGTCAAATGCAGAGTATCCAGAACACTTTGTAAGTCTGCAACAAAATTCAAACCTTCATTTGAACTCTTGCGCATCATCCATACTAACAGCCAATTCGTCAAACTGCACGATGCACAGTGTTTTACAGAGGTGATCTGGAAATAACTGTAGTTGGTTGATCCAGAATACGGCCAGCTGAACGCAGTAACAATTTTCACGAGAAAATATGGCGTGTGCCAAAATAGAGGCAGATCAAAAGCTAGATTAAAATAGGGTTTATAGTGAAACCAACCAATTAATTGTGTATATGTAAATGCTTGCAGTAGTGGATTAAATGAAGTGATCGTAAACACAACTGCATAAAATATGTTAGACGTAGAAATGATCACTAATTTATCTATGAAAAAAGAAAAAAAAAAAAACTAATCCTACCACATTTCATTATCAAAATCACTATCTCGATCATAAGCATCGTGCACGATGCATTGCATTTTTTTAATGATTCCAATATTGAATTGCTACCGTATCAAGGATACAAATCAATGTGGATATGAGTTAATCATAAAATATTCTTGTCATATGAGATCGATTGAGATTGAAATTATCATATATTCTTTTAAGATATCATCCACGGTGCACATCTAATAAGATTTAAATATTTTGTTTATTTTTTAATTATAAATCTTACATGTGGTGGTATATGGAGGAGACAAACTAAACTTGAGTCACTTTAAAAATGGATGAATGAAGATTTATTTTAGTATTTATGTGTACTATAAATGATGTAATAGTTGGATTAAAGAATTCCAAGTATAATCAAATGTCAACTCTACCACTAAAAAGTAAATCGAAGAGCTTCCTTGTTGAGCTTGAACTAGTTTGGAATATTATTGATCGGTCACCATCTATTGCAATGACACTTGTGCTCTAACAAATATTTGAGGGTGAAAATCATATTTGACTCAAGAACCTTACTCTCCAGCCACAAATTCTAGGGTTAAAATTTTCTATTTTGGGAAATCCTAACTATGTCTATATATTATATGTCACACCTTAGTATTTGCAGCCTGATTTTATGGATGACCTTCTTTGGGCTACTAACATTTCTGGAGATTAACAATTAACTAAATTTTATTTTCGTACGCTTATTATAAATTAATGATTTAAGTAAATTATCGCTTTGTTACAAATAAATGGTAAAAAAATTCGTATACTAAGAAATCACAGATTGAGTGACAAGAAGAGGTAGGAAAAAAAAAAATTCATGGCGCAGTCAGTGGTGAAGAGTTGGCGCATAAATATCAGCGGCATCTACTGGTTGTCAGCAGTAGTGGCCAGCGATATCGTAATCGCTTACTCATGACTTGGCGTTATTCAAAGGGCGCGACCAGTACTCATTTACGTGTAATTGCTGCGTCACACTGCACGATTGCTACTGCTCCAAACTGGCTATTAATTAATTGATCCATCAGATTTGGCAAGCAATCTCTCCTTCTGACTGGGCTCCTACTCGATTAACATTTAATTTATACAAAATATATGCGTACTCACTGAAGCTCAGGCATGCATCACGCATCCAATTATTTAACAAATAATACAACAATAATTAGAGTGAAATTATCAACACCAACTGTCATCTGGCTGGCCGTAACACTATGCAATGGTCGGATTATATAGCATACATATCATTATTATTTATTTACTTGCTTTTGGATTATACATTAACAGTACTAGTACAAGCATGGTCGCCAAAGCGGAAATAGAATACTCGATTACTTTCAGTTGCGCCCTGTTCTTGACCAGGCTTTCTCGATACAAGAACAGGACTTTTTTGTATTTGTGCTGGTTGCTCTCTGTGGGTGAACTTTTGCCTCACCCGTACAGTTAAATGAAAATACTAGAGTCTGTCTGTCTGTCTGACTGACTGTCTACGGTCGATCGAGGTGCTGCGACAAGGTTTGTTGCAACTAATTTGCTTGCAGTCTCCCCGCTTGTGCTCTATGTATGTATGTATGGTTCCATCTCTTTACTAGTTACTAAACTAAAAGTCTGCAGGATCCTCTGGAATTGTTGTCGCAAACTGAAACGACGCTTGGGAATGCACTCATTTTCCTAGTTTTACTCCATATGCTGCTTGATCCAATACCACCGGGAGGTTGGAAGGGAAATAAACAAAAAATAATAACAATGAACATGGGTGCAGGGGCAGCAGCCATGATCAATTAGGATGCATGCGACTTGAGGGAGAATTTGAGTGGCAAGCCGTTGATGGGCAGCACGAAGGGGCCGAACTGGATTCCACTCTCCGAACCCACCATAGACCACCTGATACGATACAAACAACAACTAATCAGCGAGTCCGTCTGTCATCGTCATAGATGGCTTTTTTGGCCAGGTTTTGTTTACCTGTATTTGGTGGTGAGGTGATGAAGCAGGACCAGCATCTCCAGCTTTGCTAGCTCATTTCCAGGGCACGAGTGGGTCCCATTGCCAAATGGCATGAATGTGCTGGGCTTCGGAGCAGCCTGTGGCCAAGAGCATCATCCCGATTATTAATTCGGTTGTGTGAGTGCGTAGAGTACTCAAAGAGATGGAGAGAGAGAAAGAGGAAAGAGGGTATCGATCGATTGATTGATTGAGATGGACTGAGGACTAGGTGTGCTGTAGCTACCTCAAATCTGGAGGGGTCAAACTTCTCGGGCTCGCTGTAGTTTTCAGCGCTGTGGTGGATGTTTCTGAAGAGCGGCAACACCTTCCACCCTTTGGGGATCAGATACCCTGCAAATGCGCGACAAAATTAATTTGAGACAGTGTTTGCGATGATCAAATTCTTCAATAAAACAAGGAGAATAATACAATCAAATTATCATCAGATGGATTAAAGATTTCTTGCCTTCATACTCTACATCTTCCACAGCTTCTCTAAAGGTGAAGGATAAGATGGAGGCCACCCGCATGGTCTCCTGGATCACCCTCGAAGTAAGTGGCATCCGCTTGGTATCTGCCCATGTAAGGGACTTGTCGTCCTCCTCTTCACCAGATTCCTCTTTGCACTTGATGATTTCCTCTTGCTCTTGCTGAGATTATCAGTTGATTTAGTAAATCAAGATGAACCAGATGTATGTTAAGTTAAAGAAGAAGACGATATATCTTACGATGACTGCTTGCAGGATGGCCGGATTTTCTCCGAGGTACTTGACGATCCAGGTGAGGACGCTGGCGGTGGTGTCCCGAGCGGCGAAGATGACACCGATTACGTTGTCGGCAATCTGCTCGTCGGAGAGATCTTCCTTGGTTTCCAAGAAAGAACCAAGCAGATCAGTGGGCACCTCCGTCTTCCTCTGCATTCTTCTGGAAGACACGATGTTGGCCACAATCTGAGCCAGCTGTCTCCTCGCCTTCATTGCCTTGTAGAAGAGGGTCCCAGGCAGATTGATGGGCATCGAGTTGTACCCCTTCTCCAGCGTGTAGTAGCACTGCTTCAGCTCCTCCAAGTAGGAAATCTCATCCTGCCCGAAGATGGACAGGATTGCCACATTGAACGCGTACTGCATCCACAAAACCAGAGCAGCTATTTTTAGATCGACAATCATTGAATCGAAAGAAAAAAATTAATAAAGCAATTCAATTTTTCGGCCTTTTTCTTTTTTCCTTTATTATTATTATTTTTTTTTTTTTTTTGCGGGGTGGGGGAGGGAAGGGAAATGAATGGATTGGATTGGATTGGTTAGGTTTTGTTACGGACCGTCTTCATCTCCTGGAAAGTGTTCACCAATCGCCCGTCCCAGGACTTGAGGGTGCTGACGGCGACGGCCTCGACGCCGGCGACCTTGCGGCGGATGGCGTCGGGGAGGAAAGCGCGGAGCACGAGGCGACGGAGGCGGGCATGGTATTCGCCCTGCTGGAAGAAGATGGCCTGACGGCCGAGCATGCGCTCCTTGCTGGCGGGGAAGGTGGGCTTGAAGAGGTGCGCTCGGGTCACCAGCACGAACCGCGCCGCCTCCGGGCTGGACACCATGACGCAGGGGCAGCCCAGGATGTGGGTCTTGAAAATGGGGCCGTATCGCTTCTGCTTCTGCGCGAAGAAGGTATTGGGGTTGTTGGAATAGAGCTGGAAGGTCTCGCCCACGTAGGGCCAGCCCATGGATCCGGGCGGCAGGGGCAGCCCTCCGCCGCCCTTGGAGCGACAGCGGAGGCGCGCGGCGCAGACGAGGTAGAGGACGGCGGAGATGAAGAGGAGGATAAGAGTGGTTAGCATAATGGAATCCATTCCTCAAAGCACAAGGGGGGTGAAGAGGAGAGATGCTAGTCCCAACTCCCAATAGAATAGAAGAGAAGGAATAATTAATTGGGGAAAAATGATTGATGTGTTCTTCTTCTTCTTCTTATAGTTGCTGGCTGTGAATCAGTGCAAGAGAGAGAGAAGAAGGAAGAATGTGTGAGTGAGCAAGGAGGCGGAAAGGGGGAGTATTTATAGGCAGAGCAATACTAGGAATGCACCCACGGGAATTGTTTCCAGCTCACATACAATACATCTTCTTAGCTATTTCATTCCAGCATCACCTGTTGGTGTTGGATGCATGCTCATGCTCTGGTGGAAATTTGGGAGGCATTACTTATCAGCGAGCGAGGGATCAGACAAGGATGGGGAAATCAGACCAATACTTTTCTTTTTTAAAAAAACAAAATAAAAATAAAAATAAAATAAATGTCAGTATGCGGGCATGGATTAGGCACGTGGCGGTTCTATTCCCTATGTTTGACTTGGGAATGGAAGCTGTGTCCAAATTTTAGAGCCAAACTCATTTTTAAAAATTAAACCCAAGAGCAAGTCAAAACCTCTTCCTGTTTCATATAAAAAATTGTTTTGCTGGTTGGAATATTTTGCATTTTGGAGGCTCCTCTCCTTTCTTCAAAATTATATTCATATATAAAAAACTCGGTGACGTCAGAAAGTTGGTTGTTTAATTGCCTCGTTATGTCAGTTAATTTCGTAAAGCGTATTACTGCAATCTACAAGTTTTTTTTATTTTATATATTAAGCGCAGTTTGGTTTTATTCTACTGTCATAGCTCTCGTATCACTGGTAGAATTTACTGTTATAGATTTTAAGAGTGTTTTGTTACAACTGCTATATTACTATTATTTTAGTATTATATGTATTTTAAATATTATAATTAGTAACAGTGTACATATATTTTTTTATATATAGATAAATTTTAATATTTAAAAAATAATTAAATTTATAAAATTATTTAATAAAATAATTAATTAAATTAAATTATAATATATAATATAACATCTTACCCATTCAATCCAAATTTGTAAATATATATATTCTTGACTGAATAAATAAATTATGACAGAAAGTGGATATAGGGACGATGTTCAAAGAAAGCGGTTGACAAAGTAAATCATAATTATCAACGCGTAGAATCAATGAGATTAAACGATGCCGACGTTTGCGGGAGCATGGAGTCTCCCTTGTTATCGTTTAGTAACACAACCCATAAGTCAACAGAAAATAAAAAGTCAACCATCTTTATATCATTTCACCTCATTACTCAAGTTCACAGTGCTTTCACTTGAGGGGCAATTAGCTTTGCTTACTGTACTTGGCGGAAGAATGCGTGAGGGGCAATTAGCTTTGATGGTTAATGCTTGTACTATTCGAGTTTGAAGTTTCAAGCAAAAACAGGAGCGCTCATCCATAGCTTTAAACTTGAGAATTAATTAGTCTTATTTGCACTCTTATACTGAACTTGTACTATCGCTTTCTTTTTTATTGAAACCAGGTGTCTGCCATTATTATCCACCTACTAATTTTCAGCTACATAAATGCGTATAGCAAGTAGCTTATTCACTACCATCCATCTTGAAAGCCAACGTTGCACTATCTTATAGAAATGAACCAAGTGTTACATAGCCAAGATGGAGTTCAGTCAGCGTGCTACTCATACGACGATATGATGAGTTGGTATAAAGTTGACTAGGTGCATGCATGAGTTGAGTGGTTGAGTTGCTCAAGAAGATGGACGCATACGTGTCCCTGCAGCGGAGGACACATGCCACATGGACCGAGTCTTGTTTTGTCTTGGTCGCACCACCATGACTCAGCGCTTACAGTTGGCACTCCTAAATGCCAGCAGCCGCCTCTCGTTCCCCTTGAATGTTAGAAGAAGGCGACTCTCCCTCTCTCTCTCTCTGATTAGCTATTCATTGAATATTCTACTCGTGTAACGTGTCCTTGAACATTTATGTAATTTTCAACATAAAATCTTTCAGAGTCCTTCGAGCCGTAGCCTTGTCCAAACACAAAATGCGACGTGTACATTTGCTCATGTCCATGTGAAACATCCTCGTAATTCCATTTCCATCTGCCCCAAAGTCAATTAGCAATGCATCGAGTAGCAACAATGTCAAATGAAATTGTTGAGTTGGTCAATTGCCCAATGTGTCATCCTTGTTGCTTGATCAAGCATTACGAAGGAATCTTCTCTTCGATCTAATGTTTTCCAACCGAGGTGCATGTACTTGGAATCGTGACACTCATAGCGAGTCATTTCGTAATTGATGACGTTGAAGCACTGCTTATATCATTATCCAAATTTAAAGCGCCATTCTATCCATACAACATTGTTTCCTACCTCTCAAGTGCATTGCCCTAAGAGGGCATTGCAAACCATAGAGGATGCTCTTAAAAACAACTTTGAATAAGATAACGATTGATCTTGAAATTAAGATTCATTAACCTAAATAACATGATGATGAGGAATACAATGTAAATGAAACAAACCAACATTTTCTTAACTAAACTAATTTCAATATTAATGTTTGCAAAGTAGTTATTCAGAAAAAAAAAAATAGCTTCCACATAGTATTTAGGATAGTTATCACCAAGTTTATCTAATGAAAAGGTCACCAACAAAAACAAACCCTTCATATATTCAGTTCACAAGCTTTCCTACAAGAGTTTAAAGAAATAGAAATATGCCACCCACATTATTAAGGAAGTCTATAATAATAGTCCAACCTAGGCTTCCCTAGTTGCTATATACTTTAAAAGATAACTACACTAACATCACTATTGAACAAGTGCCTAATAAGTTAACTCCAAATGTTATTGATTTAGATCAAATTTGCATAATATTTCACATTATTGGATGAATTTTACATAACATGTTAAACTCAAACAATAAGGAGTTGGGCATTATAGGAAAAGAATTTGTTCAAGAGAGTTTAAAGTCATGTGACGTTCCCATCGTCTTAATTCCTAAGAGGGATTGTTGCTTGCATACTTGTATAGATTGTCAAGCCTTTAGCAAAATCTAACTTTGAGTCCAATTTTTTCCATCCATTGCATGAAAGATATGTTGGTGGCTTCAAATTTCTACTAATACTTGAGATCTCTACAATGGATATCAATAACATTTTGTCTAAACAAGTAACATACGGAGGATAACATTCAGTACTATAAATGGATTCCATGAATAGTTATTCGTGCTATTTGGTTTTACTAATAACCCTTCAACATTCATAAGAATAATGGCATAAGTGGCAAAACCTAACATTGGAAATTTTCTAGCCACATATTTCTATGGCATAAGTGTCAAGACCTAACATACGGAGAATGCACATTGACTATTAGGTTCTAAACAAGGTGACCATTAGGGCTTGTTATCCTATACAATTACTCTAAGACTTGATGGATAGATTGGTGAAGACTTGGGTATTCACAAAGCTAAATCTATGATTAGGCTACTAGCAGGTCTAAGTCACATTGGGGGAAAGAGCTCAAGGTGACTGGTGTAAGAAAGTATAGTTCATATGATCAAAACAATGCAATTTCTTGGTTTAACACAATGCAATTTCCCATGATCAAAACAATCAAATAAGATTGAAAAAACTCATGTACCACCTATTGACAATTTTAATAGGGTTCTCGAGGAGTAATAACATCACTTAACAAACTCAACCAAACTTATCCAACCAATAAAGATTTATTAAATATCAACTTTCATTTAGACATCCAGTTTACAATGTCACAGAGTGATACCTTAACAAAAATTGCTCAAACTTACTATATACAACACAAAATATAATTACATGAGCATATCTACTTAGCATCACACTAAAACATCACACTAGTTTGGAGCTTATACACAAACATTTCTATTAACACCTCCTCCATTGCCCTAAGGAAAGCAACCACAGATTAACCTATATTATATATAAAATCAAAAGAGTGAGCTATGAAACTCAGCAAGAACTACATTGCCCATACACAAAATAGATTTTTTTATTACCAATTTTAAAATAAGTTTCATAATATGCAAAGGAATATCAAATTTGAATTTGCCCAAATCGATATCTCAAATCCTAACATAATGGCATCTTAAACATATATAACAAAGATGATATCAATGAAAGATGGATATCAAAACATCATAGGAACAAATCACAATATCACTAACTCATGAGTATCCAAGGTATCAGAAAACAAATGCTAATATTATATCTCAAGAGTATCAAAATTATCATGTAAACACATGATAAGATCACAACCTTATGAGTATCAAAGTATCATAGAGGGACTAGTAGGAACACAGCACATCATAGTCTTCCACATCTGGAAGTATGACCTACCCACATCTCAATAAGTCTACACACATAAGCCGGTAAAGGTCTCACCATGGCCCAATCAAGTGTGAATGGAGAGATTCTAGATGAGGCTCCCATGAATTCAAGAGGGCCCTATTAGTTCTAATATGGCACTTTGCTCCATGTAGCATTTGACATCCATCACCTCCATGTAGCACTTAGTTCCACATCCATAGCCACAATTCTCAAAAATGGGGTTAAGTCATTTTCCCACTAAAAGATGTAAGGGCCAAAGAACAATTGTATTATCATAAAATTAATGTAACACAATGGCATTGTTGCCTTCATATAATTTCCATTACAACATGATCAGGAGTACAAAGTTTCAAAGGTCCATATCAAGGTGTATAGGAACATGTTATCAAATATCACATACAATGGGAGTGTCCATGACTCAAATAATAATCACAATGGATAGATGATTATGCTCAAGTTACTATCATCATGACCATGGAGTGTTGCACAAGGATGATGATAATTTGTACCATAATAGTCCTAATTTTGAGTCCAAAGCTAAACAAAACTTATCGGTGGTGATTCTCAGGCGATGAAGGATTTTGTAAAAATTAAAGCCAAAATAATATTTCGAGGAACAAATCCACCCTACGAATTATAAAGCATTCTAACCAAAGTAAAAAATCATAGCCTATGATTACATTGCTTAAGCTAGATTTTGATGGACGAACTTGCATGTTTTTCTCCACCGATTTCTTTGCCATTAGTTTATAAAATGATCTCAAATCTTAGGGCTTTGGGAGAACAATAAATCCACCAATTTTGAGCCACTCTCATCGCTTCCTCGCACTGAATTAAAATTGAGAAGGTGACGGCGGCAATATAACCCTAGCGACACCTTTCATCGTTCATGGCCAAAAGGATATGACGAATTGGACCATGAAATTCATACAGAGGATAGCCACGAGTGTGAAGAAGAGTTCTTGCTTCAAATCGCATTGAAATCTATCAAGGATTGAGAGAGATCTGAGTTGGAACTAAAGCCACCACATGTAGGGAAGAATTGTATTCACAGATACAATCATGATCGTGATTGTAATCATGGCTAAGAGAGAGAAAGTGTAGATTTTGGCTAATTTTCTTCATGGAGTTGCCTAATTTATTATTTTTTTTGTTTCCTAAACTAATTGTATATATTTTTATTTATGTTTCAGATGAATTTCTTGATAATTACTATAGCTTGAAATATTTCAAGCTATAGGGACTAATCCCTTATTATTTCTTTTTAGTAATGTATACTTAGATTATTATTTTATTTAGGGTTTGTTAAAGTTAATTTTAGATGTTAATGTGCCTTTTAATTAGTTGTGTTTAATCCATGTTATTAGGATAGTGACATGAATTGAAAGATGACTCACAACGAACTCATTAGTTCAATCTATAATTTTTAGACTATGAATGTAGCTAGAATGTAGAATTCAATTAGTGAAACTAATTTTGCATGTGATGTTTTAGACATATATTGTACATATATTGTTTTTTTTTTTTTTGGTAAGAAGAAAGGTGGGTATAAAATTATATTTATGAAAGGAAACAAATATATTGTTTAGATAATTTAATTTTATGGCTTGTTTTGATATTGGAATATATGGTGAGCATCTTATCCAAATCTAGAATGAGTGAAGGGTGGTCAAATCATGATGGCGGCTAGGGTTTATAGCTGACAAGTCCGGGGTCGAAGAATAATACAAAGTTTAATTAAGCGATTTTTTTAGGTGGGCAACAAGTAATTGGACAAAAGGAGGATTTAATCTTGTTTTGAATAAGAAAGATTTTGATGGGCTTAATTAAAAAAAAAAAGAAAAAAAAGAAATAGGATAGCAGCGGCAGCTGGTTTTGCGTTGCAAGTAAAAAGTATACAAAGGATAATTGTGGGCGCGAAAGAGTGATGCGGGTTGACGTCTGCCTTGTACAGCTGTTTTTAACTTTTTTATTACAAGCCACATCAATCATATTCAAACTTGCAATTGCATCCGTCTCTCTAAAGCAACCTATCATTCATGCACGTTGGCTTCTCACTTTATTAATTTTTTTTTTACATTTTACATGTATTTAATAAATAAAATAAAAAAAGTATTTTAACTCATCGCCCACACGCACCAGCTGTAGAGGCACATCAGCTGTAGAGGATTCAAGTTTCTTTATTTATAAAATCGAAAACAACAACAATTCTGCTGCGCTGCTCAATTTGTAATTTTGTAACCTTCTGTAAAGCTGGAAATCGTCATAGATCCGTCCATGTTGCCGTCCAATGTCCATGCATGTACTATTATGGTACCATACCCTAAAACCACACTGCTGACTGCACTCCAAAATACCTTTTATTATTATTGGAGTTTAAAAATTGACGGCCAGTTAAAATGAATTTATTTAATAAAGCGTGATGCTTCTCCGGATGCTCAAAAGGCCACTACTCTGCCCCCTGAGTGATTCAGGGGTGGGTGCGGACTGCGGCGGGATAATGAAGAATGGTGGGCGGGTGGGGCCGGCGTCCCATGACTAGCAAGGAAGGAAGGAAAGCGCGGGTGGATTGACGGTGTCTGGCATTTGTAATAAAAAAGAGCTAGTACTATGAATGTGCGGCTGGCACCACCACTCCCGTCTCCAGTTCCGGTCCAGTCCAGTCCAGTCCACCGGGGTTGAATTGGATTTACAGACGATGATGAGTTGATGATGACTAGACTAGTATGCAGTTAGTTGGTTGCTCCAGTGACCCAGTCCAGTAGTAGATATATTTATTAGATAGTAACTGACTAGTAGTGAAGCAGCTCTTCCCCTTTACAGCTCCTGCTATTCTAATAAATACTGCCTACTAAACGTGTCGCTTTCCTTAAAGCCAAAAAGCTCTTTTGCCAACGGACAGCTGCATCATCTTCAGCGTCGCTTGTTTTTTTGCTTTTGTTTTTTGCCTGCCACACACCGCACCGCAGAGGAATCGGCCCGCATGCCTGATTCAGCAATTGAGCTGTCTCTCAGCTTCCCTCTCATTTATATGCCACCTTCTCCGTTCGTCTTTTCTTGTTCCCACGCCACCGGTTGCCTTAAAAGAATCTTAGGCTGAGTCGTCTTAAGATTCGACTACTCGATGACTCTGCCATACGCTCACTCTGAGATGCCTAGTCAACGAGTACTTATTATAATTTTTCTTTTTTTCAAAAAAGAAAAAAAAAAAAGATCACCATCTAAAAATCTCTCATCTCCTGATCCGAACATAATTCTATGTTCCTCTTGATAAACAAGTCTAACGATAAAAAAGAAAATATCCAAACTAGCTTTTGGCTTTCAAAGGTACGGGCAATCATGTCCTTGGCATATTGAAAAGGAGGGCGGGCGCCTAGTATCAATAAAGTGGACCAAACAAGGCGCGGTTTGAATGATTGGCACCCTTGGTCAACTCAACTCTTATTACATGGAGACCTTAATAACCCACATGATTTTTGGTCTTCAAAAGTGGGAATATTTTGGTCACAATCTATACATCACTTTTTAGAACATGTCAAATAGGGCAAATTAGATTTGCTAGATATTGCCCCCGCACCCACTTTGGACTCGTTCATATATATATATATATATATATATATATATATATATATATATAGTTTTTAATTTAAAAAATTAAAAAGAGAGAGAGAGGGAGGGAGAAAGAGGTGTATATTTGTGAGAATTAAAAATGTACACAAATAAATAGTATACGATTATGAGCAAGAATACATAATTTACTAGATATTGGGCCGGCCGTATTAAACGTAGCCCAATTGAGTAAACAGTAGTAACCCACTGAGCCCAAAGTTTATTCTTTCTTGTTTACTTTCGAGTGAAAGGAAACATAATTAACTTTTTTTTTGTTTAGGTCAACCGTCAAATGTTTATTTGAGAAGATGGACCGCAGCTTCTCGTGCCAAGCCAACCCACATAGTCAATCCACACGTCCAACGCACCCAGCCGTTGACTTGTATGGATTTGTTATTTTATTGAATATACATATATATTGATATCTATTTATTTATCAAGTCATACTCCCCCAGATGTCGGCAGAGGAAGAGACAAGTACCCCCGTTCTCAAATATACGTATGTATGTTGGCATATGAAAAAGTCAAACGAACATGCCCGCCGAGCACGAATTCAACTCACCAGTTCCAGCTCCTGGATTGCGTCCGGACCAGGTCGAATCTCAAAGATTTGACCCCCAACCACCGCTGCTCAGCTAGCTGTGTCGCTGCTGCTGATGAATGCTGACTTGACGGGCAACAAAGTCAATGCCAGGCGATGTGACTGCTAGCGTCCCTCTACCGAGAACTTTGCCGCGTCAACGGATTGCAATCGCCAGTACATAATGCGAATCAAGTTTGACATTCATTCGGGGGAAGAATCCATCAATGGAGGTTCAACAACTGTCCGAGTCGTCCATCGTCTCTTCTCCGGCTAGCTGTTAATTTTACGTTTGTCTAGACACGGCGTTTACGTCTGAATATTCAATTATTCATCCCGTGGGGCAATCTTGATTGTTTGATCGCGGCGACTTTATGAGCAGTTAAATTTATCTCAAGTCAGAAATCAAAATATAATTAATTTCAAAAGTTGTTGTTGACTTGAAGATATCTACGCCACGATTTCATTAATTAATATGCAGCTGGGTCTTGGCCTTCAATGTAGCACCTAGACTTTGATTCCATCTACAACTCTACTCGGAGGCATGAATGACATTTTTCTTTTTTATATATGTATAAAAATAACAAAAGAATTGACACTAATAAATCTCAACTGACGATAAATACTTTGGAATAAAAAGTGTCACTAAAAATAATTTAAAAGAGTATGCCGGATATTGTTCTCAATATCATTTTCAATTATTTTAAAGACACTTTAAGCACCCCTAATAGGGTTGTCAATATCTATAATTTAGTGACAAATTATTCCCTAATTATAGCATTAATAATTTAACGGTAGTTGCGGCATCTCTAGATAGTTTAGAGGTGCTTTAAGCATCCGGAGACTTGAAAATGTTGAGAAATAATTTAATCATGTTTTTTTTTTTCTTCCCAGTATATGATTCGGTCAAACTATAATTTTCAAACAAGTAGCACTATAGATTCCTATGTTTGATTAAGTGTATCCAAATGTCCTTGTTGACTTTAACAAGTATCGTAGTAATTCTTAGATATATTTTAAAGATTTTGATCCCATTATTAATTACTTTATAACTACATTAAATTGTACTATATTGTTATTGTGCTATTAAAATTTATAAGATATTTAGTAACTAATTTTTTAATCATGGTCAAAATTTAAAATAATAAATAAATATATTATTTTAAATTATTTAAAATAATAATATATTTTTTATTATTAAAATTTTAAATTATTTAAAATAATAATAGTTAAAATTTTAATCAATTATTTTTTTACGTTAACTCTTTATTATTAAATATTTTTTTACTAATTTCTGCTTTAAAAAATTATTTAAAATCAGCTTAAAGATAAGGCCGAATAGCCTTAGTGTTTTTATTTCTCTAAATTAACCTTTCCCGTAATGAGATTATGACATTCAAAATCTAACAAACCCTATCTCCTTCACTACTCTGCCTATTAAGCACACGCTCTCCTTTTTCATTATTTTTTAGTAATTACACATTCGTTTTGTCCATAATTTTCTTTACAACACAAACAACATCATTTAATGATAATTATGAACCTATAATCAATTTCTCTTATGCATTATTTGAGGTAAATTGAGGGTACCCAATGTTTATTAGAATTGATTAATTACTTGGTTTTATCGAGGGCGCCTCACATCAATGTAGACTTATTTTTGAATACTTTACCTTGGCATTTGATGCATTTATATTACTCTAATTATTTATTATTTTTATAATTAAGTGTTCTTTATTAGGAAACGTACCTATTCACCTGACCTCATCCATCAAAATTTGCAATTAGCTGATAGGATAGGATTGGATCAATGTGGATTACGAGTTTTAAATCTACCATCGACCTGGGTTCATCCCAAATTCTCCACCATTTGTTTTGTTTTCGCCTATAATATATGTTGGGGAACAAGCACCATACAATACAACAAGTAATGTTTTTGTTCCTCCACCAACAATTTATACGAATATGAAGCCAATTAATTGATAAAAAATATACCTTATATAGCTTATAAGGTTGAATATCTATAGTAAAGAGTGCATGGATACCTTGCTATCAACACCTGATTATATGGAATCTCTCCTTTTACTCTTTAGCGCTAGCTTTGAGAGGCGAAGGCTTTCTCCTTGGCAAAAGTAAGAAGGCAGTGCAACATAAAGAGGAGACAGCGACACTCCAAGGTTTCCATGCAAGACCAAAATCTCCAAACTTTTGGACAGGTCTAGTGTTGATTATGTTATTAGGAAACCTATTGAGAGTGTTACGGGCTTATCCAAGCTTAGGGCTAAATTTTCTTGATAGGTGTGCTTTTCTTGAGCCTTTTGAATTTGGTCCCAAACCTTCTCAATTTTAGAATACAGGTTCATAATTTCCACCATGCTTTGATGATGCAAGGAAGGTCAATGCTCAGTTCATATTGTATCTGTTAATACTCGCTGTTAACGTTTAAAAAGTCAATTTCAGAATTGCAGCTTTAGGTTCTACTATGCACAAATGATATAATAAATCAAACGGTGTAGTAATCTGAAACTAGGCAGCAATATCAAAATTGATTTCAGCACTACAAGTACAGAATATGAATGCAGAAATGCTAGTAGACCAGGAACTGTCACTACTGCACCCAGTCTAAAATGTTGAAGAAAGGATTTTTCAGAAATCCAGCAGCTCAATTTCAAAATTCACAAGTCAGTAATGTTTAGATAGAAAGTTGAAAACCATACAATGCAGAGATTAATGCGCTCAAGTATTCAGAACTAAAATGCAGATTGCTTCAGATAAAAAAAGTCAGGTACATAATTAGGATTTGCAAAATGGTGTACTAAAATCAGAAAATTTCAGATATGTAATATTATTCAAAATATCATAAATGCTACTGTGGCATCAGGCTTTGAAAGCATAGTGTCAATTCAAATGCTGAAAAGTTTCAAACGATTCAGCTCTTGAAAATCAAAACTAAACAGTGCTGTATTGGATCAGATTCATCGTAGTCAATTGCTCTGAGTCTCTATTAAGAAAACTAAAATAAATTCATATTAATAAATACAACTCTTTTGGATCATGCCATTGAAATACTGGTTGTTCATCTAAGTAGAGGTCTAATTGAAAGTGACTTATCTTATAAATTGATCTATTGTCTAGTTTAAAGACTAGCAACTTTTGGCAAAAGAGCCCACAAACGTGTGTTATACATGCATCTCTGCATTTTATATAACTAGATTCACAATAAATCATCAGAAATATTTAAAATCAAGATTTTGAAAGGTGTTCTCGTACGGAATTCCTTTTAAGGCCTTAGAAATTCCAACTAAGAATATTGTTCTTTTTATCATTGACCATGTGAAAGCACAAACAGTACAAGCTACAATCAGCATAAGTCGTTTACCTTTAGCCAAATCTTTTTCCTTGTTCTTACAGATCTCCTAGCCATAAACTCAAAGGTCCTTGAGGACTGCTTTTTGAAACAGGTCCCCAACCAGTTGATTGGATGATTTATCTATTACCGATCTGTCTTGTAATCCTGCATTAGTGGTTTGAGCATCAATTGCTTTTGATTAGCACTCACTCCAAGATAGTGCTAGCTACTTTCCGTAGTCTGTGGGTGAGCGTCGAGCTCCTTTTGACTAGTCTTGAGCTACCTTTCACAGCAAGCAGAACCATATTATCAGTGTGAGTAGGCTTATCACCAACATGTGTTCCCTTACCTTTATATTCCAATCTTTTGCCATAAAGTTTGTCTCCTCTGACATTTTCACTCCAATGATATCAAACTCAGCACTGTGGGTCAACATTCTTTATTCTGTGGTATCCAAGATTTTTTTATTAAAAGTTCTTGGATTGTATCATAATATTTATATAAGATCGTTTTAAAATATTCAAACTAAAAGAAGCAATAGTTCTTGGTGCACATAATTTTCTTAAAATTATTCAACTCCATTTTGTGATTAGTAACAATGATGTTTATAGAAAAGTCATTTATACCAAAATGTTATTCAGAGATGTTTATCTTATTACAATGGATAATTATGATGAGTTTTCTTATATAATTTACAATTTTTTTTTTAAAGAGTTATTGATGATGCCATTGACCTGACTTACTACCTCTATCTTTAGTCTGGTCTTCAAGTTCTATTCCTCAATATTGTATCATATAGGATAATTAGACTCATATCATAGTAACATATAGATGTTAAAAACCTATCTATTTTATTGACTACTAAATAAGGTGTTGAGAGATGTGACTTAGAAGATATATTTAATGTACTAGTAAGATGGTTATAGAATGATCGCGTCTATGTTGTACATCATGAGGCTTGTGCAATTAAGCTCGATGGTTAGTGTATTAGGTTTTTCTTCGTTGACCATTATGATACCTAGTCTAGATTTGATAGGTTATTATTGATTTTAATGATGCAAGCTATTACAAATATCCCAATGAAAGTTAGGTTGCCTTATGGTAGGTGGATATGATTTATAATGCCATATGCAGATGATACCAAAATTATAATATAATGTATTATATGATGAGTCTTTACAAATTGGTGTATCTATTGATAGATATTCTCCTTATTCATCCTTTACTCAATTTATAGACACTATCGTAGAGGGACTAGACATTGTGCAAGTTATTGATGACTTGCTTCCAAAAGAAGTCTAGGCCCTGGTGCCTTATTAGAGATGTTTGGGACTTTTGAAGGCAAAAATGGTTTTTATCTAAATAATTATAGGGTTATTTTTGGTCATGTTTAAATGTGATTAATCTTTTCAAATTCATCTTATATAAAAATAAGACTTTTTCTTTAATGGGTTCTGGCTTCCAATGAGTGCAAATACTTATTATTAATTACCTCTGAAAAATTAGGAAACCTTTAATTGAGAGATCTATATTATGAGATAAAAAAAACTGATCAAAATGATTTATTAAACATTATAACAAAAATACATAATTGAGTTCAGAAAGAAAATGACAAAAGAGAAAAGTCTTCGTCAGCTTGGATAATTTATGTATGAGAAGATATCCAACCTCGCAATGACTTATTGAATACTTTGGATTTAGAAAATATTCGGCCTCAATAGCTTATTGGATATTTAATTTAGAAAATACTCAGCCTCAACGGCTTATTAGATATTTTAATTTAAAAATTATCCGGTCTCAGCGGCTTGTTGGATATTTGATTTGAAAGAAAAACATCCAGCCTCAACAACTTATTGTATATTTTAATTTGTGAATTATCCGGCCTCGCAGCTTGTTGGGTATTCAATTTGGAAAATATCCGACCTCAATGGCTTATTAGATATTTGAATTTGTGAATTATCATACCTCAACGACTTATTAGATATTTTAATTTGTGAATTATCCAGCCTCAGTGGCTTGTTGGATATTTGATTTGAAATAAAAACATCTAGCCTCAACGGCTTATTGGATATTTTAATTTGTGTATTATTCGGCCTTAGTGGCTTGTTGAATATTCAATTTGAAAAATATTCGGCAGTTATGACTATTGGATATTTCAATTCCAATTGTCTCATATTATCTTCAACCGTCAAATATTTGATTTTCTTATAACCATCCATTTAAATTCATAGATCTATTTCAATTGAAGTCTCGGATCAAAAATATAATATCATGTTTACAAACATCAAGTTTAATTTAATAGGGATTAACTTCTTGATCATGTCAAAAGTCATCCAATTGACTTAGATATGCTCAAATCATTTTTAGCCGTTGATTTAAAATTTAGATCTAAACCATCATGACCATTTACTTAAATTCATAGATCAACTTCAATTTAGGTCTCGAATAAAAAATCCAATATCATAGTTGGAAAGATTAGGTTCGATATAGTAGAGATCGACACTTGGATCATGTCAGAAGTCATCCAATTAATCTAAAAATGTTTTAATTATTCTCAACCGTTGAAATATTGACTTGTGGATCTATTTTGATCCAGGTCTCTGATAAAAAAATCCACGGGTATATTTGGAATAATCTGACCCAAATTTGTAAGAATTGACACTTGAATCATGTCAAGAACTGTCCGAATAACTTAGATTTATTCAAATGAATATCAACCATTGGTTGCATTGAATCTGGATCAGCAGATTTTTAAATTAATTCTTGACTATTGATTTCATGAGGGTTAATGTTGTAATCCGTAAGTGCATGGATACTTCGAAGTAATAAAATAGATATCGAACAACAGAGACCTATGTGTTAAGTACCAAATAGATGTTTTCTCACTAGCTAAGCAAACCGAATAGTGTTAAACAATCGATCGAAAAGAACACGGAAAAGTATATCAGAGAGAAACTGGGACTAGGGGTTCATTCACCTTAATTCTAATGACTAGAAGGAAATAAAGGCTGTCAGTCAAATTTCATTACGATAAAGATTTAATTTACTTCATAAAAGGATCATCTCGCTCTCGCGCAGACAATCATACAAAGGACCAATCCTCACTCTCATGCAAGATCTATCCGATGCTGAAAATAAGTAAATCATTGAACAAAGAACTCAAGGATCACTCTCGTGCATCCGAATTCTAAGTCAAACATCTCATGTGGAAACTCAAGGATCACTTTCATGCATCCTGAAACTCATCACAAGTTCTACTTAAGGTTCTCCGACCATCAAAAATTTAATCTCTTACAATTTCGAATCAAGTCTAACACATTAACTCAATCCAAAGAATCAAAAAATCAACATGGCAATAAAATCACTAAAAATCAAAATTCAAAGAACAAATCTAATCTCTTACGATAAGTTCCAAACTCAACGATTTTTAGGGTTCCAAATTTCACAATCAACCTCTCAGTCTATTTTGTAAAATTCTAAAACATGCTGATATTTATAAAACTAAGGATAATTAAAGTAAAATCATCACATAAGTAGAATTATCATAACAAAATTATCATGACAAAAATAATCAATGTCTAGTCATTAAGAAATTAAGGGAATTACACCCCCATGTCCCATAAGAAAATTAAGCTAGCATTGAAGAAGAAATATAGTAATCCATAGTTTAGAATGATCAGAAATTGAAAGAGAAGAGGAAAAGTTACAAAATAGGGCTGTAATGAAAATTACAGCCCATAATTTCGCGTGTGAACAGTGCCGACACCCGCTCTTTTGTTGATTTCTCCTCTGATCGATCTCCTTTCATTCTGAAACTTCTGAGGTATCTTCTCCTCCTCCAAGCGAAGCTCCTTGTAAAAATCGCGGCCTGAGGTGGTCTCTACGCCTCTAGGCGTGAGGCCGAACCCTATGGAAGCCTCCCTCGATTACTCTCTGGAGTTTTGGATAAAAATTGGGGCTTTCGGTTCCTTTATCTTCTCCTCGTTGAGACGAGTCCATAGCTTCTTTCGGATCTGAATTTGGTGCCCGAAATCTCGAGATATCATCTTTTTAATTTTTTGACGAAAAAATCGAAAAACTGGGGTGCAAATTACGGTACCGTAAAAATAATTACGGCACTGCTGTAATTTCCTCAAAAACTCAGAAACTTTCTGGTCAAAATTGCCCGAAAATACGGTACCGTAAAATTCTAGACCAAAATTACGGTAATGCCCTAATTTCTCAAACTTGCTCCGATTTGCATGAAATTTGGCAAGCAGCTTCGTCTCAACGTCTGGAATCCATTGGTGTGTTCAGATCTTTTAAAATCCATCAAAATATGGTACTTTTTACTTAAAAATGATAAAAAATAAGAAGTGGTGTAGATTCTGCAATATTTGACAAATGAGGCTTAAAAACAAGCAAAAGAGCATAAATATTACACAAAAGACACAATAAATGACACAAAATATACCATGAATTTTGGTGTCATCAAACACATAAGGCTCAAACTTTGCTTGTCCTCAAGCAAATAAATAAAAACAATACTAAGTATGGAAAACATATTCTTTTATAAAAAATAAATTTCTAAAATATAATCACTCATGAAATATTCCACCAACTTTTTGCACAAAATTTCAGATAAATACACTGTCCTCTGAATTTAATCTTTAAGATTCACAACTTTGATCAAATAAAACTTCGCAACTCGCATAATAAAAAGAATCTCAATCTCATGATTTGACCCAAGTTTTAGTTTAAATCTATCACACTTTTGTTTACAGGAATATGATATCCAAAATCTTTTTCCACCCAAAGTCTCTTTTCCTCTCTCTCTTTTTATTTTTTATTTTTTATTTTTTATGGCATGTACCCACATAGATACACACTTTTTATTTGGACTTCAACTCTTATCTTCGGTACCACTGTCAATTTTACACAGTGCCAAATAGAGGAGTCATTTTCTTTTTCTCTCTTTTTTTTGATTTACAGACTTCAACCCATATCTTTGGTACCACTGTCAATTTTACACAGTGCCAAGTAGGGGAGTGTCTCTCTCTTTTTGGATCTTGGATTCTTTCTTCCCAACAAATAGTAAAATAGATTAAACATCAACTAGGTTCATCAATTGACATCAATTCAAAAATTACACTCATATGCTAATTTTATTCAAGAAAAATGTTTCACTCTTAGATTGCATTCATCAAACAACATACCTACCCAAAAACCTTATGCATCAATAAATGAAGGATTTCAACAAGTAGATATATATTGAAGAAATAAATTCAGCATAATAGGTATATCTCCATTCATTGACATTAACATGCATAAACATTCATGATCATTGAAAAATTCACACACCTCTCATGGAATCAAGTCATAAAAATTTTAAGCATCAAAAATATCAATATCAATGCAAAAAGGTGTGAAGCATGAAACTCAAGTAGTCAAAAGATGTAAAGTGATAGATCCATATAATCACATAAAATAGAAATTTTTAAGAGAAGAAAAGTGTAAATAATCAAAAGTGCAAACAATACTCACAAAACTATATAGCAAGCTCAATCATCGTCAGAGGTGTAGCGTCAGGCTAGATGCGGCTGAGTCCAAAGATGTGTCATTTCAAAATTTTACCTACACAATTTAAGGTACATAAGGCTTAAATCAAAAAAATAGTCTCTTACTAAAAAAAAAATAATAAAAATAATTCTCTCAAAGGAAAATCAAAAATATCGCTGGAGGTCCGAAGAAGGTGCCGATGGAAAGAGCTGATTCAAGCAAGAAGCAAAGGTGGAATAGATGCTAGCTGAAGAGCTGCTAGCAATGATGGTGCTGATGCCGACAGTAGAGTAATGATGAAGAGTCTCCAATGGTCTGTTGGTGACTACAGTCGTGGTGGCGAAGTCGTCGGGCAGTGGATGCAAAACATAGCACTACAAAAATAAAAAATCAGAGTCACTATATGAAGATTCTACTGCAAAATAAATAAAATCAAAAGAAACAGAGGCAGTAGAAGAAGTAAGAAGCTACTGGTGGCGCTCAGCAAGAGGTGGAAGATAGTTGCTCTTGAAGATTTCTGGACCTGGAGGTAGAAGAAGCAGTGACAGGTTGAAAGCAAACAGAGCAGCCAATGAATTTTTTATGAAAAGTAGCCATACCCAAGAATAAGATTTATTGATCCAAAAAGAAAACAGGTAGAACCATGAAGTAGAATAAAACTTGTTCTTTCTGGGTGTATGAAAATTAAAGGATCAAAATCTATTAGGAATTTAGGGTATCAGCAGAAAGAGGGCTAATCAGATTACTAAATCAAAAATTGCATAGAAGTTAATCAGATTTAAAAAGTTGTCATGCTTCCTAGAATTGTCAGAAAATATTTTCATGAAAACAACAAATCCAAGAGATAGAACTAACATGTTCTTCATATTCCATGTGAAAGATCAGGGTTACAACTCGTTAAAGCATCTTAAAAACCTGCAGCAAAAACGCTAATCAGATTAGTAAAAAAAAAAAACTACTGCAGAAATTAATCATTTACCAAAAGATGCTATGTGTTATAGGACGATCCATGAACTTTAAAATTCAATAAAAATATCCAAATAATAGTAAAAGATGAGTACTTCCATGTTGTGCCAAAGATCAAAAATTTTACTACTCCAGTTTCTTAAAATCAGTGCGAGAAAACACCTAATCAAATAAGCAGAAAGTAGATTTTAAATTACGGTGCCGTAAAAATAATTACGGTACTGCCGTATTTTGTAAAGAATTCAGAAAACTCTCAAGTAAGAAATCGACCAAAATTATGACACCGTGAAAAATATTACGGCAGTACCGTATTTTGCGTAAAATTCAATTTTCCCTGCAAAAAGAACAAAAATTAATTCTAAAAATAAATTAAAATAAAAGAAACTAAGCTAAGTAAAAGTGTTTGGGTTGCCTCTCAAGAAGCGCTAATTTTTATGTCATTAGCTTGACCAAAAATCAAATATCATGGTGAAGCCGGTGGATCAGTACCATAGTAAATAGCATGTAATTTTCTGCATTTCCATTGTCCAAAAAGCTTAGCCACTAATCTAAACATCCAAAATTTTATGTAAATCAAGATTGACATGGCTTTCTCAAATATGCAGAAATTAAAATCAAAATTTTTAATTCCACTCAAAGGATATTCAATGATCTTTCTAAATTTGCCAGTAAGCAAAATCATTAGTCCTTTCTTCAAATTTATATCTTCAATTGCAATAAAAGTAGGACTTCCATCAAATGATTCATACATTGGATCATCAAAATAGTTTTTCTGTCTCAAATTAGATTCCTCAATAAAGCATAATTTTTTAAATAAATCACAAGATTGAATAGTAGATATGGGCAAAACATCAGAGTGAGATTCATCAGTGTTTGTAATTTTCAAATCATTTTCTAATTCCTCATGTTCTTCATCAAACAATTTATCAATTTCAAAATTATCAACAAATTCAGAGTGAGATTTTTCAAAATCAATTTCCTCATGTTTTTCCACAAATAATTCATCATCAGAAGAATCAAAATCAAAATCGATCTTAGAATTACAAGAGTCAGATTTAACCATAAATAATAAAAAGAATCAATTTCATCACTATCACTAGAATCAAGAGGGGATTTTTCAAATTCAATTTCCTCAAATTTTTCTTCAAATAAATTGTCAAATGAATCAATTTTACAATCATCAAAATCAGAGTGAGATTCGTCAATGTTCACATAAGGTTCAATTTCAAAACAATCATAATCAGAGGGGGAATTTTCTAAATCAATTTCCTCAGTTTCCAAATCAAACTCAAATAAACAATCTTGTTGTGCTATCTGGGTTTTTAACATTTCAGTATGAGCACGCATATTATCCATCCTATGTTTATGGGTCTCATGTGCCTCCTCACTTTGTTTCATGAATTTTTCAAACATTATCTCTAAGCTAGATTTTTTAGTGTCCTGAAAGCATGGTTCAGAAATATGATTTGAGCAATCACCATAAAAAGAAGTTTGATTTTCCCATCTAGAATAATATTGATCATCTTGATACCATGGTGAATTGGGATTTAAAAATTTGCAGCCAGAAGTATAATGATCAAAACATCCACAAATATCACATCTAATAGAAGAATAAGATGTCCTAAGAGGGTGCATATAGGAGTCTAATTTATAAGACAAATAATCTAACTTATCTTCAAGGGTACACAATGAATCATCTTCATACTTACCTTGTGGCATGTATACCTCACCTCTTTTAGTTGCCCACGAGTTATGATTAAAAGTCACATCTTCAAATCTATCAAGAACAGAAAGATTATCCAACATTAATCAATCAGAATTTTTTTTTAGAATATAAAAAAATAGAAAATATAAAACACAAGCAAATTCACAAATTTCAAAAGTCACAGTTCTGTCACAACTTGTGAAATCCAAAACCTGCAAAAACAGAAAACAAAGTTAAATTTAAAACAAATAAAACTTAGTCTAGTAATACTAACACCTATTTTGATATTAACAAAACTAAGGTTCCCGACAACGGCGCCAAAAACTTATTGTAATCCGCAAGTGCATAGATACTTCGAAGTAATAAAATAGATATCGAACCACAGAGACCTACGTGTTAAGTACCAAATAGATGTTTTCTCACTAGCTAAGCAAACCAAATAGTGTTAAACAATCGATCGAAAAGAATGCGAAAAAGTATATCAGAGAGAAACTGGGACTAGGGGTTCATCCACCTTAATTCTAATGACTTGAAGGAACTAAAGGCTGTCAGTAAAATTTTATTATGATAAAGATTTAATTTACTTCATAAAAGGATCAACTCGCTCTCACGCAGACAATCAAACAAAGGACCAATCCTCACACTCGTTCAAGATCTATCCGATGCTGAAAATAAGTAGATCATTGAACAAAGAACTCAAGGATCACTCTCGTGCATCCGAATTCTAAGTCAAACATCTCATGTGGAAACTCAAGGATCACTCTCGTGCATCCTGAAACTCATCACAAGTTCTACTTAAGGTTTTTCGACGATCAGAAATTTAATCTCTTACAATTTCGAATCAAGCCTAACACATTAACTCAATCCAAAGAATCAAAAAATCAACATGGCAATAAAATCACTAAAAATCAGAATTCAAAGAACAAATCTAATCTCTTATGATAAGTTCCAAACTCAATGATTTTTAGGGTTCCAAATTTCACAATCAACCTCTCAGTCTATTTCACAAAATTCTAAAACATGCTGATATTTATAAAACTAAGGAGAATTAAAGGAAAGACATCACATAAGAAGAATTATCATAATAAAATTATCATGACAAAAATAATCAATGTCTAGTCATTAAGAAATTAAGGGAATTACACCCCCATGTGCCATAAGAAAATTAAGCTAGCATGGAAGAAGAAATATAGTAATCCATAGTTTAGAACGATCAGAAATTGAAAAGAAAGAGGAAAAGTTACAAAACAAGGCTGTAATGAAAATTACAGCCCGTAATTTCGCGTGTGAACAGTGCCGGCATCTGCTCTTTTGTTGATTTCTCCTCCGATCGATCTCCTTTCATTCTAAAACTTCTGGGTATCCTCTCCTCCTCCAGGCGAAGCTTCCTTGTAAAAATTGCGGCCTGAGGTGGTCTCTACGCCTCTCGAGATATCATCTTTTTAAGTTTTTAGCAGAAAAATCAGAAAATTGGGTGGGTGCAAATTACGGTACCGTAAAAATAATTATGGCACTGCCGTAATTTCCTCAAAAACTCAAAAACTTTCTGGTCAATATCTCCCGAAAATACGGTACCGTAAAATTCTGGACCAAAATTACGGTAGTGCCCTAATTTCTCAAACTTGCTCTGATTTGCATGAAATTTGGCAGGCAGCTTCATCTCGACGTCTGGAATCCATTGCTGTGTTCAGATATTTTAAAATCCATCAAAATATGGTAATTTTTATCTGAAAATGATCAAAAATAAGAAGTGGTGTAGATTCTGCAATATTTGACAAATAAGGCTTAAAAACAAGCAAAAGAGCATATATATGGCACAAAAAGACACATCAAATGACACAAAATATACAATGAATTTTGGTGTCATCAGTTAATTAGGACCATTGAGTTTGGGACAAATCTAGATTCATACCGAAACTAGGTAGATCTGAGTCGTCAAACTGGAGTTAGAAAATCCAGGCTGTTGGATTGGAATTAAAGGATCTGGATCATTGTTTGTTTGATCAAATCTAAGCCATTGGATCGAATCTGGAAAATATGAACCATCATATAAGATCGTAAGATCTGAGGCGTCTAATTAAAATAATAAGATATGGGCTGTTGAAAAGATCTAGCCATTTGGACCATCAGATCCTCGATGATCAAATCTGAGCCATAATTTTTTTTAAATTTAATCCGAGCCTTTTGATCTTGGATGATCAAATTTGAACCGTTAGTTCTAAATTTAATCTAGGCCATCAGATCATCTCTTGGACAAAATTGGATCGTTGGAACCGATGATGATTTTTTGTGGCACTCATGACGAATGGGAATAGAGTTCATCATTCGTCGTTCATCTTCGTTTTTCCATCGCATGTTGTTCATTGTCTGCCGCTCGCCTACTCTAGCCGAGGTCTCCCTGCACCATGCTGGACCAATGGCCAAAGTCTAACGCTGGCCGGGAATGAGTCGACATCGAACAGAACTTCAAATGTGTGATTTTTGTCCGAAACAGAGATGAAAATAGGTTTGCTGGAAAATCTTTTGGTTCTGGTGATCCATACGTCGGATAATGACTTATCTCCCTAGGCAAGGATTACAGCAGCACCCAACAATTCACACAGAATTTTTCAAATTGCTACACTAGTGGGGATAAAGAGCCGCCGAGCAATTTTCTCTAAAAATTTATTTTAAGTTATGATTTGTTTCCGAGTTATCTCTCCATCAAGATAAAAAGTTTATTTCGAAGTTGTCTCTCTATTAAAGTAGATGTTTATTTCAGAGTTGTCTCTCCATCAAAGTATACGTTTATTTCGGAGTTGTCTCTCCATCAAAGTAGATTGAGAAAGAATAAGAGATAGGAACATATACTTGTGTAGCCAACAAAGTCTTCTCATAGGGTTTTTTTCTTAGTGTTAGTGTCTGGACATTGCGATCTCTGTGTATCCTCTTCTAGGGACAGATACCCCCTTTTATATAATTTTCCTTGCTACTTTTGTTGGGCTTTTTTTTTTTTAATTTTCCCATTATTTTTTATCTCGCCACTTTGTAGTCGTGCCCTTGTTCCATGATCATTATTTACTTCTTATCGTGTTTTAGCTACCCTAATTTTAAACTCCTCTTTCTATTTTTTATTTTTTTTTCACCATATTTGTTTCCTCCCTAATTTTAGCCCAAGGTGTCATCTATTTCCTTTGCCACGTCTCTGTTATGCACGACATTGCATTATGGTCCAAATTCGAATTTTCAATTGGATTGTAAAGGTGAGAGATTTTAGTCAATTGCATATATCTCGTCTGATTTTTGCTTAGTCACCTATCTCTCATCTGATTTTTGCTTAGTCAAAATTACACATCAAATTTTCATTAAAAAAAATCATCTACTAATTGATTACTATTTCTTAGAGACAAAAATACCCTCAACAAATGCCCCCAAATGGATTTATTATAAGCGATGTGATGCGCATATAAATCCCTTGCAATGCACTTTTTCTATGCATCTCATCAGTGTTTTTTTCTTTTTCTTTTTTGAGTTTAGATATTCCTCTTATCCTTCCATAGCAAAGCATGCAAGTAGAAAGTTATATCGAGGAGCTATGCCCCGATGATGAGCATCGACATATATATTTCTCAAATGATATTTCACTATGTTGCTCTTTTTTTTTGTGCTCATGTGAGGAGCTTACAATTTTTGGTATATTGTTAACCATAAACGAAATTGAAATTTACGATCTCATAACCGTTCGAATAAGATCGAATTTTTGCTCGTGTTAGAAGCTTATAATTTTTAGTAAATTGTGAACCATAAACAAAATTAAAATTTACGATCTTATCACCATTCGAATAAGATTGAATTTTTGCTCATGTTAGGAGCTTACAATTTTGGGTAAATTGTCAGCCATAAATGAAATTAAAATTCGTGATCTTATCACCGTTCGTTTAAGATCAAATCTTCGCTTGTGTTAGGAGCTCACAATTTTTGGCAAACTCCAGCCATGAATGGACTTAATGTCATGATCTTATTGTCATTTGACTAGGATCGATTTTCACTTGTGTTAGGAGCTTATAGTTTTTGGCAAACTATCAGCCATAAACGGACTTGATGTCATGATCCTATTGCCACTTGACTAGGATCAGCTTGCAGTTTTTGGCAAATTGTCAGCCATGAACGAACTTGATGTCATGATCCTATTGCCGTTTGACTAGGATCGATGTTTGCTCGTGTTAGGAGCCAGTTTTTGGCAAACTACCATCCATAAATGGGCTTGATGTCATGATTCTATTGCCGTTTGACTAGGATCGATTTTTACTCGTGTTAGGAGCTTACAGTTTTGGCAAACTGTTAGTGATGAGTTGCATTTACACCATATTTTTTCCTGTATTTTATATGATATTTTAGGCTTAATTGTATGATTTTATACCAATTTTTAGTGTTTTTATCTCCTTTGGTATGAAATTTTTATTTTTCTTAGTTTTTATGAAAATGCAGGTAAAATTATACAAAAATGATGAATTTCATGAGTTTTGAAGTCATGACATGATTCCCGAGGAAAAGACGAGGTCGTAGGTCAAATTTAAAGTGAAACTGGGGTCAAACGAGATATTCACGGTCATGGTCGTGAGTTTCGTCTTGCACACAGGAGCGTTTCTACGACTAAGCCATTTTCTTCATAAAGACTTTCACAGTCACGGCCATGAATCACTCATGGGCCGTGAATGCCTCGGCGCTAAGTTATTTTAAATTCACGACCGTAGCTGTGAACGACTCACGGGCCGTGGGTACTTCCACCCAACTCATTTTTTTACTCGATTCAACCTCAAATCGAGTCGAAACATAACCAAACTTTGTAGAAATCTTCCTTGAGGAGTTCTAAATCGATTAAAGTATAAAAGGAAAGATTTTTGGGGGGTTAAGGAGGCTTTTACAGACAAACATGAACAGATACAACAGCTAGGGTGAAAATTGATTTCTGAGCGAAATTCAAGCAAGAAGATCACGCAAAGGAAGAATGTGACACTCCATCTTCGTCTCCGGATCGAGGACAAGAGTTTCCAATTACTTTTCTAGTGTTTTCTTGTAATCTTACTAAGTTTTCATGCAAAGTTCATCAATATACATGCTGTTTTCTATAAACATGAACGCTTAAACCTATTTTCGGGATTTGGTGTATAGCCCACTAATGATTTACGGATTAATCTTGTTATTCTATAAACATGAATGTTGTATGCCTAGAGCTCTTAAGACAGGTACTGTATTTTCCGAAGATCCAGAGATTGAATGCACCTTTTGCCTTTGGAGAAAGTTATAATTTCAAACTCAAAAAGCTGTGAAGGAAGGCACGATGGTGAACAATCAATCACTTAGGGATTTTGCTGTACTTAACATTCAAGGTTTCAATTCCAGCATTGTTCACCTAAATATGGAAGCGAACAACTTTGAATTAAAGCCTGCATTGATGACCATAGTTCAGCAGAACCAATTTAGGGATTCTTCGACAGAGGATCCTAACTTACATCTTGTTATTTTCCTAGAATATTGTGACACCGTAAAGGTAAACGGTATATCTTCAGATGCTAATAGACTGATATTATTTTCATTTTCTCTCAGGGATTGTGCGCGCCCTTAGCTTTATTCTCTTCCTCCAAGATCGATTACTACTGGGGAGGAACTTTCACGCACATTTCTGACAAAATATTTCCCACCTAACAAGACAATGCAGCTGCAGAACATGATCACGTGTTTTGGCTAGAAGGAGGAAGAATCAGTCTATGATGCTTGGGATCGCTTCAAAGAACTCCAGTGCATGTGTCCTCATCATGGGCTTGAGTGATGGGTCTTAATCCATATTTTCTACAATGGATTAGACTACGGCACAAAGCTGATGGTGGATGCTACAGCTAGGGGTACTATCATGAGTAAGAACATTAAAGATGCGATGACTTTGCTTGAGGACATGGCTATGAATCATAATCATTGGTCCAATGAGTGAGGTACTACATCAGCAAGTATAGGTAAGTTTTGCAATGATTCGTTGACATCCCTTGCTGCAAAGGTTGATTCTCTATCTCAGAAATTGGATTCTTTTACTTTTCCTTTTGCTTCAGTTAACTCTATTTCTTGTGAGGTTTGTGGCACTACAGGTCATGTTTCTACAGATTATTAGCTTTTAACCTTTCCACATGATGAATCTTATTAGGAGAAAGTGAATGCTTTAGGCAACTACAACTAGGGCAGGTGAATGATCCATATTCGTCAACCTATAACCCAGGCTAGAGGAACCACCCTAATCTATCTTATAAGAATAATCAAGGGCAAGTTCCTCAATAATATAATCAGCAGAACAATAGGTCATCACCAAGTTTATAGCTCAGGCAATATAATCAGTCCCAGAAGTCTAATCTGAAGTCCCTCTTGGAAAATTTCATTGTTGCTTAGAAAAAGAACAACGAAGATGTCTCTGATGCTATTAAGCATCTAACATCTCGTATGGACTTTTGGTGACCCATGACAAGATGTTAGAGAGCCAAATAGCTTAGTAGGCAAGCACTTCCAATAGGCCTATGGGTAAGCTTCCAAGGCAACTAGAGATGAATCTTAGGGAGCACTATAACACAGTATCAATCATAGGAGATGAACAATTCGAACCTAGGATGCCTGACAAGGAACCTACACCTAAAGCTAGTGAGGAAAAGTCTAGAGAGTTCCTACCTGATAAAGAGATGCCCGTGGAGAAGGAGAAGGAGCAGGTTTATGTAGGTCCTCCTGCATATGTCCCACCTATTTCTTTTCCTCAGAGGTTAGAAAAAGTAAAGTACGATGAGCAGTCAAACAAATCTCCTAAGCGCAATATCAAAGAAAACGACACTGTGATACAATTAGATCAAGTTAAAACAATTCGAAAGTTGAAGGATCCTAGGAGCTTCTCAATTCCTTACCAGATTGGTGATAGGGTGACCGCAAGTGCACGGTTTCTATCGAAGTAGTAAAAGTTATCGATCCCACAGGGACTAGGTATCAAGTACCAACATATCGTTTTATTGGTAGCTAGATGATTCAAAATAGATTAAGAAATATAAATTAAATTAATAAAACTAAATCGAAGATTCAATGACTAAAATGGGAAATTGCAATTTAGGAAATATCAGGACATCAAGTTTCACCACATTGATAAGCTACATATAAAATGTTAAACAATCCAAGTTCAAAAACTTAAACTGCTCAAGGCGATCAATCCACTTGTATAGATTACCTTCTCTCGAAGCGTAATCTAGTATCTACCTAAGCCAATCTCCTACTCTCGTGGCTTATTGACTTAGGGTAGACCCAATGGGCTCTATGAAAGATCGTTAATCCTCGAGTGACTTTAAATGACTCTCGTGGTTCAAGTCACAAGTTCAAAATAAGTGGGTCGAGTGTTATGATTCACCTCTCAGTTCATCTCGTAACACCTAACACGGGTAGAAAGCCGAGCCGAAGTAATCACATGAAATATGCATAACAAATATTGAATAAGCAAGTTTAAGTATATTTCACTTAGATTTAAAAAGCATTCAAGACATGAATTTGTTCAACAGGCTATGCTCGAGTCCTGAAATAGAGTTTACTCTACAAAATACATCATGTAACACATAAAAACTCTAAAAAATACAATCAAAAGGTGGGGAAATTACAGATCTTAGGTAGGAGACGATAAATCTTTGGTCTTCTCTCGATAGCCCCGAAGAAATCCATCTAAACAAGCCCTCGAACGCAAGTTTCGCCCAACTTTTGCCCTAGTCCATGCCAATGAAAAGTTTGACCCATATAACTGCCAAATAATCCTCTTTTTATAGCTTAATCTCTCCCTTAGGCAGTTAGGAAGGTTCCCCCAAAATTTTAGCAAATTCCGACTTCAGAATCATCCAAATCGGGTAAAAAACCATTGAAAGGTCAAATCTGGCGAAAGCTGTCATGGCCGTGATCATCCCATCGCACAAATTTTTACCTCTTCATGGTCATGAACATGATCACACCCTGGCCGTGACTGTCTTGTAGCATGCTACAGAGTTTTGCCGAGATGATCATGGCCATGATCATAATCATGGTCTACCCGTGTTCTCTGCAGAAAACTCTGATTTGCCTCAAATTTGACCTGTGACCTCCTAGCACTGTGAGGAATCTTCTCATGACTTCAAATCTTTAAATTCTTCATATAAAATGAGGAAAATACCCTATATTTCACAAACAATTGAAAATAGTGAAGATTCTATACTTAAAAGGAAAAGAATCCAAAATAAGGTAGAAAACAATAATTAAGCATGAATAAGTCATAAGAGTAAGACTTTAAATCCAATAAAAATAAGGCTCATCAAAATATCACAGATTTAAATCTTGCTTGTCCTTAAGCAATTAAACCATTTAGAAAATCAATGATAATGAAAGAAGAATGTTCTAAGGTCAAAGTATTGTCTAACATGAAAACCATTATACTCAATCCACTATTTAAGAATAAAATTGAGATATAATCAGAACTGATAACAGAAATAATTCTCAAAGTTAAACCTCAAATCTGAAAAAGGATTAAACACTATCACCATATTGAGACCATGCATAATCATTAATTCTTTATGTAGTTAGCCAATCTAACCAAGTTAGACCAAAAGAGCTTTTCAAATTGCAATAATGGAAGCATGAATTATAATCGGTTGGCTCAAGCTACTTCCCTGAATTCACCTTTAACCTTGTATCATGAAGGACAAACACTTGTGATGAATGCACCCCTGGTACTTAGCTAGAAAGCAAATTCAAAGTGTGTACATCACATAATGCACACAAACTCATTTTTTCACACTACAATTAAAAGAAAGCGGAGTTGTTCACCTTTACCAAACTCTTTCTTTTCTCATGACCCTTTTATTCTCTGTTTTGTTTTTTGTTGACAGTGCCACGTTGGATGAATCTTTTGGTTCATCGTCACTTACGTACCACTGCCTCTTTTTACTTTCAAACACTTTTGTTTTCTTTTTAGTTTTTTTTTTCATTAAGCAAATTTATGCAACCAGATTAAAGGGCTGAAACAAGAAATAATATAATGATGACCAATCAACAATATAGTTTTGTGCCAATAATTAAGTCAGAAAATAAGGTTTAACCCCATGAATATCATTCATGCTACAGTAGAATCATACTCAATAATAATCTGAAAATTCAAATTAAATGCATAATAGTAGACATAATAAGAACTACTTTAACACAAAGAACAAACTAGACTTTCTACATCATAGCTCTAAATAGCTTAAGAACCGAAAACAAAGTGAGAATCACTAGAAAAACCATCACAGATTTAGAGTTTTGCACTATCACAAGATCACAAGCAATAATATATCATCAGCATTCAACGTAACTCAGTGCAACCAGAATCAAGCAATGAGGGATACCTTCCTACCCACAGCAAAGAACTGCATAGTCTCCTATGCAGCATCAAAATAACAGTAATGGCTGAAGATAATCTAGAAACTTACTAAAAAGAAAATCAGTAGCCATCACAAGAATCACTAGAAATCACCAATGCTAAGGGTTAAGCTTCGACAATGTAGGGAGAGATAACTGGAAGGACGCACACTGAAGGCAACTATGGAAGAATCTTAGACAATAGGAGGACAGGGCAGAAGGTGGTCAGAGGCGTGAGGAGCAGACGACGGCGAAAATCTTTTAGCCAAAGATCTTCGGTGGAAGATCTAGAACGCACACGGAAAACCCAAGAAAAGGAGATTCGAACACAAAATGAGAAGTAGTGGACGTTGCTGGAGGAAGAATCGCTGGCGGAGGGGAGATCTTGGAGAATACCAAAGGCTGGAAGTGTGGCAAAGAGGCGGCGGTGGAAGCATCCCCGGCGTGAACCCTAACACTGTGTTTAAAAGAGCAGACGGAAAGCAGGAAAGGGAAAACTAGAAGGAAAGTCGTCTTATTTTCCTTCTAGAATTGATCCGTTTGATTCGGATGGATCAACACCCTCATGCGCTCGCGACTACTATTCTCACCCCTCACGCTACACTGCTGGACAACGAAACCCTGCTTGCCTTGCCGCCGCCGATCTCCTTCTCCTGCTCGCCTTTCCGCCACCGCCGAACGAAACCCTACTCCTGCTTGCCTTGCCACCACCGCCGAATCGCCTTGCCACCGCTGATCTCCTTCTCCTACTTGCCCTACCGCCGCCGCCGCTGATCTCCTTCTCCTGCTTGCCCTAGCACCGCTGCCGCTGATCTCCTTCTCCTTCTCCTGTTCTTCCTTCCGCCCATGATTTTCATCGCCGTCGTCTGCGATTCTCCTGTTCTTCTTTTTATTCCCCTAATTGATTATTAGAAAATACGTTGGTTCTTTGCTTTTCTTATTTACATGCTCAGGATCTCGATTTATTAGAATCATCATACTAAATAGTTATTTTGTATCTTACTTAAGAATATTTATATAGTATGAGTATAAAAAGAAAAATAAAGGGTGTCTATAACAATCCTTCTTAATTTCCTTCCCTCTCACTAAACACAAAGGAAGAAATTTTTCTAATTTTTCTTTCCTTTTTATTTTCCTTTCCTTCTTATTTTCCCATCATTCTCAGTTTCCGTCCACCTTGCTAAACACAGCGTAAGTTCTGCCGCCCACCGCTTCGAGAAGACAAATGAAAGCACACGCGGGCATGGAGACACGACCTAGCCATGATTATCCCGGTGAAAAAGTCCTTTGGAGAACACGCCTGTGAAGAGACACTCGGCCCAAGTTGTGACAGTGTCGTCAAAAATCTGGTCATCCAAGATCACGGCCGCGAATATCCCAGCAAATTTCAATCATTAATGCTCACGCTCGTGATGGAGGACACGCCCCGCTCGTGTCTACTTCGGCAACTCCACGCAATGATGTCTGTGAAGCGATCATGGCCGTGATAACCATCACAGCCAGGCCATGAACGCTTCGGTGATGAGCAAAAATTCTCTAAAAAATTACAAAAATTGCCACTATCAATAGGATGCTATTCAATAAATAAAAGATGAGACATAATCCTATGGAACATCACAAAATAATATCTAAACAAGAACAACAACAACAAACTACAAATAAGTCTTGTCTCAACAAATACAACACAAAATAAGATAAATCCTTGGGGTGCCTCCCAAGAAGCGCTTGTTTAAGGTCAGTAGGTTGACCAATGTCTGTGTATCAATGCACGTCTCATGGATCAGAGGCAGAAGAAATGGCATGTAGTTGCCCCTTTTTTCGTCACCTAAAAATTACACCTGTAGAGATGAGCATCAAATATAATAAGTGTACAATAAAAAATGTCCTCAAATAGCATAGAATAGGAAGATATTTAAACTCATAGTCTTTCTCTCCAGCGCTTAGTGGTTCCTTGTCTTCAAGCCTTTCGTGTAGCACTTTCTTAAGATCAACTTCAGGGCTTGTATCGAACAAGTCCACATAAGTAATCACCTCTTGCCTCATCTGTTTGGCACAGCCATCCAGATTGTATAAACGATAGGTTGCAAGAGGATTCACAACAGCCCTTGAAAAATTGACAAGCTCTGCTACCACCTCAACACTATAGCATGAACCTGGAAAAGACAATTCATCTATATCAACTGAAAGAGCAAATTCTAAAATGGTCTCACCAATGTTTAGAGATAGCTTCTCATTCTTAATATCAATAACTGCTCCAGCAGTAGCAAGGAAGGGTCTACCCAATATGAGTGGTAGTCTGGAATTCTCTATCATATCCAAGACTACGAAGTCTACCGGAATAAAGAATTCCCCGACTTTAATTAGCACATCCTCCAAAATGCCCACTGGGTGGTGTATAGAGCTATTAGCAAGCTGAAGGGCTATGGTTGTTGGTTTCAGGCCTCCCAAGTCTAGATTTTTGAAAAGGCAGAGAGGCATGAGACTAACACTAGCCCCCAAGTCACAGAGTGCTAGCTCGAATGAGAAGTTGCTAATTTTGCAAGAGACAGAAAAACTTTGGGGACAGGGGATAGGTGGCTTGTAAAGTGGTGGTAGAATATAGACTGGCTCTTGCTTGATCCCCGACTCTATAGGTATCTTCTTTAAATATTGAGCATCTTTACTTTCATTTTCAGACTCTCCAACAATATCATCTCTAGGTGACATCGGGGGATCTTCCATCTGGGTGCTACCGCATATCAAAATCGCACTATAGTGCTCCCTTGGATTTGCCTCGGGTTGAGAGGGAAGCTTCCCTAACGGCCTAGAGAATGAACTAACTTGTTGAGCAATCTGGTTCTCAAGCATCTTTGAATGGGAAATCAAGGCATCCATGCTTGAGTTCAACAGCCTGATGCATTCGTCCACACTCTCATTATACTTTGATTGGGTGGCGATGAAATTTTTCAATAGCAGCTCCAAGTTAGATTTATGTGGTGGATTAAACTGTTGTTGCTGAAACCCTGGTGGTTGCCAGAAATTTGGATGAGAGAACTGATTGTTGGCATTTCCTTCCTGAACCTGACTAGTAAAGTTTGGTAAGAAAGCTGGGTTCTGATTGTTTTGGTAGGAGAAATTGGGATGATTCCTCCATCCAAGGTTGTATGTGCCTAAAAATAGATCATTCAGGTTCCTCTGATTCACAATGCCTACCACATGAATCTGGTCTAAAGATATATCAAAAGAAAAAGAAGAAGCCGTAATCTGGCAGTTAGTAGCACCATGTCCAACATTTCCACAAACTTCATAAGAAACTGAATTAATTAATGCTGAATTAAAGTTCATTGAAGTAGCAAACATGATTAGTAATACCAAAGAATAGCAAAAGCTCGAAGAAAGGTAAAGGAAAAAAATATAAAAAAAGAATCTAAAACTAAAAGCTAACATAAATAAAAAAATATCTAGTCTATCAATTCTACGAGTTAAGTCAATATTGGCTAAGCCAAGCTCCTCGGCAACGGCGCAAAAAACTTGATAGGGTGACCGCAAGTGCACGGTTTCTATCGAAGTAGTAAAAGTTATCAATCTCACAGGGACTAGGTATCAAATACCGACATATCATTTTATTGGTAGCTAGACGATTCAAAATAGATTAAGAAATATAAATTAAATTAATAAAACTAAATTGAAGATTCAATGACTAAAACGGGAAATTGTAATTTAGGAAATATCAGGTTATCAAGTTTCACTATGTTGATAAGCTACATATAAAATGTTAAACAATCCAAGTTCAAAAACTTAAACTGTTCAAGGCGATCAATCCACTTGTATAGATTACCTTCTCTTGAAGCGTAATCCAGTATCTACCTGAGCCAATCTCCTACTGTCGTAGCTTATTGACTTAGGGTAGACCCAATGGACTCTATGAAAGATCGTTAATCCTCGAGTGACTTTAAATGACTATTGTGGTTCAAGTCACAAGTTCAAAATAAGTGGGTCGAGTGTTACGATTCACCTCTCAGTTTATTGCATACACCTAACACGTGTAGAAAGCCCTACCAAAGCAATTACACGAAATATGCACGACAAATATTGAATAAGCAAGTTTAAGTATATTTCACTTAGATTTAGAAAGCATTCAAGACATGAATTTGTTCAACGGGCTATGCTCGAGTCCTGAAATAGAGTTTACTCTACGAAATACATCGTGTAACACATAAAAACTCTAGAAAATACATTCAAAAGGTGGGAAAATTATAGATCTTAGGTAGGAAACGATAAATCTTTGGTCTTCTCTCGATAGCCCCGAAGAAATCCATCCAAACAAGCCCTCGAACGCAAGTTTTGTCCAACTTTCAGCCTAGTCCATGCCAATGAAAAGTTTGACCCCTATAACCACCCAAAAATCCTATTTTTATGGCTTAATCTCTTCCTTAGGTAGTTAGGAAGGTTCTCCTAAAATTTTAGCAAATTCCGACTTCAGAATCATCCAAATCAAATGAAAAATCGTCGAAAGGTCGAATCTGGCGGAAGCTGTCACGGCCGTGATAGCCATCATGGCCTAGCCATGATCATCCCATCACATAGATTTTTACCTCTTCACGGCCGTGAACATGATCACACCCTAGTTATGACTGTCTTGCAGAATACTGCAGAGTACTGCTGAGATGATCATGGCCGTGATCATGATCATGGCCTACCCGTGTTCTCTGCAAAAAGCTCTGATTTGCCTCAAATTTGACCTGTGACCTCCTAGCACTATGAGGAATCTTCTCATACTTCAAATCTTTAAATTCTTCATGAAAAATGAGGAAAATACCCTGTATTTCACAAACAATCAAAAATAGTGAAGATTCTATACCTTAAAGGAAAAGAATCCAAAATAAGGCAGAAAACAAGAATTAAACCTGAATAAGTCAAAAGAATAAGACTTTAAATCCAATAAAAATAAGGCTCATCAATTACCGATATGTTCTTTGAGAGAGCATTATGTGATTTGGGCGCAAGCATGAGCTTAATGGCTTTATCGATTTGAAGAAAAATTAACATCGGGGACATGAAACCAACCACTATTTTGCTCCAGCTTGCTAACTGTTTTGTCTAGCGTCCTGTGAGAATTTTGGAAGATGTCCCAATTAAAGTTGGTAATTTCTTTATTTTAACTGATTTTATAGTTCTGGACATGGAAGAAGATGAGAAACAACCTATCATTTTGGGTAGGCTATTTTTGGCTATTGCAGGCTCTATTATTGACATGAAGAACGGGGAGCTAATATTAAACATTAGTGATAATAAGTTAGAATTTGACTATTCTACATCTCTAAAGAAATTTTCTTTTGTAGAATCTTGCTATTACATCAAGGTCAAGTATAATGTAGAAAATGATAGCCACACCACCGACGATGATAAGGATCCCTTAAAAAAGATATCTTATGAATAAAAAGAACAAGAATAGGAAGGATTACACATGGGCACCGTTACAAATGATAGACCCTTGCCCATCTATCAACTCAAAAAGGCGCAAGGACAACAAATCTCATAATGTGTACTATGCCTCGGATCCACCTGAACATCTATGATTGCAGCTATGGTCGAGCTAATGACCTTAAACAAGCATTTTTAGGAGGCACCCCAAACTTTCTCACTCTTATAGTCTTAAGTTTTAGATTTTCTTTAGATTTTTAGAATTTTTACAGCGTAATTTGATGAATCTTTTATTGGTGAAAAGTCTCTAAATATGTTGTTTTATATGCAGGAATTTTTTAAAAATTTTTATTTCAAGTACAGACGTCAGACTAGATATTCATGTGCATGGCCATGAGTTTTATTTTGCTAAAAAAGACTTAAGGCACAGAAAGAATCACGGCCATAGCCGTGAACGACTCATGGATCGTGAAGACTCAGTTTTAAAATTAATGAGCGAGAGTTAGGGTTGACGCCTACGCTCGTAAATCCTGATTCCTCGCCAATTCCTTCAACCTCAGCCGACGAATCCCTCTTCCCGACCTTCCTCCATCACCGGCAATTGTTTCCAGTGATCTTCTAGTCAGATTTCATGGAGAAGCACCAAACGACTTCAAGAATTCAATTTCATCGCCGACGCTCGTTTCCAGCCAAAAATTCGCGTAAATCCATGAGCAAACTCTACCTTAGAGCAATCTTTGACTTCTTTACCATATTTGCTTACTTTAGTGTTGATTTGAGAACGGATTTCATTGATTTTGAGTGGGATTTTTGTTGATTCGTGGACGAGGGTTTTTCCTTATTACTATTCATACACTGATATCAAGTTAAAATCTATATTTGTGTAAATTATTGAGAAATTATGGCACCAAGAAGAACGATGAGATCTAGACCCTATGGGGCAGTTAGGAAGATTGGGGTACAAGGACCGTATCTCCCGATTTATCCCAGATATAGATTGGTTCACAGAGTTATTCCTGAGCGATTAGAGCTAGCACAGATGTCAGCTACAGAGTCCCCGATCCCGTTTGGTTTGTTTCCTCCTTCAAACATACCATGGGAGTATCCGAGTGTTTCAGATGAGGAGGATCGATTGGAGAGTACACCAAAGGCTCCGAGTACATCCGTAGGGCCGAGTACTTCACAGTCGGCTGACTTACTACCCACCTCGCCATAGTTGGAGATTATCTCAGAGCGGCCCGTTGATAGGCCAGAGAGTAGAGATCAGTGTATCCCGCGGCGATACACGAGGAAATGCACTACGCGTTCCTCATCTATTTGGGGCGCGAGGCCATCACAGTGAGCTAGGATGTCCCCTCTAGAGCGTATAGTTGAGGAGACAGTAGCTCCACAGTCCTCAGAGTCTGAGATACCACTGATACCCCCAGAGCTAGCTCCGGTCATTGTTGTGGAAGGTGGAGGAGGCTATCCCATCTGAGCCCCCTTCTGATTTTCCAGAGTCTGCCATATCAGTTGATATGGAGTCCATGGAGGTTGAGGATGTTGTTGTTCTTGATTCAGCTCGGACTCTTGAGATAGCATTCTCACCTTCAACTCATGAGGAGGCATCTACAGACTTGCCATTAGATATTTTACCGGAGATTCCAGCTACTACGCCAGAGTTACGAGAGGAGGATGAGGGGCTAGCTGAGATTTATGATGATATACCAGATATACTGCCCTCACCTCAGTCAGTTTACGTTCCAGCAGATTTACCATCAGATTTGCTAGAGTCAGTACCTCCAGCACCTCAGACAACAAACATATTAGAGGTGACTATACCAACATCAATACCATCTGTTTATTCTCTGAAGATTGTGTTGCCATCTCCGATACCATCTTCGGAGCCGTCTCCAGCATCTTCACCAGCTTTCTGATCATCACCGGTGCAGTCTCCTCCTTTGCCAGAGCTCGCTACAATCGAGAGGAGACAAGCATGTTCTCCACCTCCTACCTCTGTTCCCTACCCACGACAGATCAGATATAGGAGCAGGGACCAGGAGAAGAGATATAGACCCATGACGACTAGAGGAGTTGTCAGTACTCGATATTGGGATGATCAGACTTTGCAGATGCTGGGATTGTTCGATGATATCCAGTGGATATTCTTGAGCATAGGGTGGTAGAATTTCTACCATCAGAGGCATCCCACATACGTCCAGCTTACTTTAGAGTTTTTCAGCTTTGTCCAGGTTACTATGCATAACTATGATGATAGAGATCTAGGACGTATTTCATTCCGGTTGGGGAACTGTGACTTGTCGTCACCCATTTGAGTATACTGACCGGACTTTTTGGCAGCAGATTTTGGGAGAGACTGGTTTCGACCTAGGACCTCCAGAGCTATATATTTATCTTGCCCAGCCTTCAGATATACTCACCGGATTCTTGCACACACCATTTTTGGGCACGCGGAGAGCGACGGGATGGTCAGAGCTTCCTAGTTATTTTTTTTGTGGACCCTGCTTACCAATTTTTGTGTCAGCACCTAGTTCCACCTCGTGAAGCAGATTCAGAAGGTAGCGAAGGCGCGGAAGGGAGTCTGAGTGATAGGTGGCTTGGTTACCATGATTGCCTTAGCTCTTGGGATCGATCCTTCGGGGTTAAACGAGGCTAGGGGGAATCCTAGATTATATTTGGAGGCTTGTATTGCAGTCAAGATGATTACGAGGATTGGTTACTCATATCATCTCATTTTTAGGCATTCAGAGGCTACTGTGAGCCTGTTGAACATGAACCGTACTACGGTTCGTGTTCAGCAGAATTGGATTTATGGATCCCACACAGGGTGGGGGAGGTCCTAGTGAGGCAGCCACTCCTCCATCATCACCGCCTAGAGCTTTAGAGTCTATTCCTCCAGTTGAGCCATCATTTACTATTGGATCGTCTACATCAGCCGGACCATCTACTTTAGCTCCGATGGACACTTCTTATTATCAGATTCGAGCTGAGTAGCGGAGGATGCGCGACGACATATCGTGCTTAGAGCAGGGGCAGACAAAAGCATTAGAGTCTCTTCGCGCGATTGAGGAGCTTTTGCGGTAGCATCTCCTAGGCCTATCTACGCATCATACTAGAGATGATGAGGAGGAGAAGGACTCCAAGGACACAGAGACCGATTGATATACTTTGTGAGTATTTTTGTTGCCTTTTTTTTTTGCATTGAGGATGATACTTCTTACATTTTCGTGATATCTCACATGTATCTTCCCTTTGATTAGGAGTTGATATGAGTTAATCGATGCCGATGCAGCGCACACGTTTCTTTTATGCTTTTGTTGTGTGTATGCGTTGTATCTTATGTTTGTAATGTGGGATTTATTACTTTGTGATATGGTACTAGATTTTTACATTTTTTTGAGATGGTATTGTACATATGTCGCGATATTTGGTATTTTGGATATGGTACATGGTATGTTTGATTTGGTACTGAGTGTATTTGATGCTTACCATGTATATGTGATACTTTGTGATGATTTGTGATGGTATGATGGTGGTATGGATAGTTTTTAGATGATTTTGATATATGAGTTTGAAATTGTGGTGAATAGTGATTTTCTAAATGTCATTTGAATGATGAAATGTGACGGTATTTGATATCTGAAGCTTGATAACATTGTAAAATGATAATATCTATGACGTGATGTAGTTTTTGAATTTTTCTGATATATGGATTGATGTTTTGCTATTATTGCACAGGGAATCGCTCATATTTTAAAGGGAACTCTTGCAAATTTTTTTCTGAAATTTGTCATAACTTGATTTAATGTTTAAGTAGATGCAATAATTTAAGTCTAGGGTATTTGCATGTATTTTGACTTTTTTCGAGCTTTATAGATATGTATCTTGAATGTCTATGATTTTTAAGGATATACGAGTTTGTTTATCCTTGATTTTAGAATTAGAAAGTATTTTGAGTAATTAATTTGATGACTTAGGGAGTTTTAAAATTTCATATAGAATAAATTTTTGGGTAAACTCAATTCTGGTATAGATAAAATGCATATATGAACTATTGTACATTCTTGCGACACATGCTTAGTAGAATTTACTCAAAGTTTAATTTATCTATATATGCTTGATGGATAACTTTTCATGAATAGAAAATTGGTGACAATATTTTAAATGAGACTTGCTCCAACTCCTCTGGTTGAAGGATCTGAAGTCTAGAGTTATATTATACCATTAGTTAGTATACTTTAAATATATTGCGATCAAATAACAGAGGGAAAACTTTAAAAATAAATATTTATCCCTCATGCAGAAAGATCGATAACGATTTAAGTACCATGCTCTTGACCGGCTCTCCCCAGAAATGTTATGATATGTTATTCTAAAAAAAATAGAGAAAAAGAGAGAGAGCTGTAGGTCAAGTGGACAACTCCACTGACTTTTCATGATTGAGATTATGAGTTATATTATACCACTACGCAGTATACTTTATAGAATGTTATGATGCTAATAGGAAAGGGCATATAACCGTCTAAAGACTAAATTGCCATAAAAGTCTCTGTACCTTAAATATCACCAAAATTCTTAAGATGAGAAATTCACCTGTCAAGTAAAGTGGATTTATTAAGGTAAGAGTATTTGATATCTAGTAAGTGAAGATTGAATGACATAACATGAAATATGACTTTTCTCTATCTTGGATTGTAAAGACTTGAGAGTTTATTTCTATCATGATTTTCTTTTAAAATTTCTTGAGTTTTGAAAAATTGATTGCTTAAATTGTGGACTAATGACTTAATCGGGGAAAGAATGAGCAAGTATTCCTTATCTTTACATTCTCTTTACATATTATGGTATTGCTTGAGGACAAGCAAAATTCTTAAGTCTTGGGTATTTTGATAAGTTGCATTTACACTATATTTTTTCCCTATATTTTATATGATATTTTAGGCTTAATTGTATGATTTTATACAAATTTTTAGTATTTTTATCTCCTTTGGTATGAAATCTTTACTTTTTTGGTTTCTGTGAAAATACAGGTAAAATCACACAAAAAAGATGAATTTTATGAGTTTTGAAGTCATAGTACGATTCCCGAGGAAAGATGAGGCCGTACATCAAATTTGAAGCAAAATAGGGGTCAAACGCGATATTCACGGTCACGGCCATGAGTCATTCATGGGCCGTGAGTTTCATCTTGCACACAGGAGCGTTTTTGCGGCTAAGTCATTTTCTTCACAGAGACTTTCACGGTCACAGCTGTGAATCACTCATGGGCCATGAATGCCTCGGCGCCAAGTTATTTTCTATACAGAAACATTCATGGCCACAGCCATGAACGATTCACGGGCTGTAAGTACTTTAGCCCAACTCATTTTTTCATTCGATTCGGCCTCGAATCGAGTTGAAACTTAACCAAACTCTGTAGAAATCTTCCTTGAGGAGTTCTAAACTAATTAAAAAAGATTTGGGGGGGGGGGGGTGGGTTAAGGAGGCTTTTATGGATGAACACGAATAGAGGCGGCAGTTAGGGCGAAAATTGATTTCTAGGCGAAATTCAAGCAGGAATATCACGCAAAGGAACAATTTGATGCTCCATCTTCATCTCTAGATCTAGGATAATGGTTTCCAATTACTTTTCTAGTGTTTTCTTGTAATCTTACTAAGTTTTCATGCAAAGTTCATCAATATACATGTTTTCTAAAAACATGAACGCTTAAACCTATTTTTGGGATTTGGGGTGTAACCCACTGATGATTTATGGATTAATCTTGTAATTCTAGATCTTTGTCATGAAATTTATTGAGTTGATTTAATTATAATTGTGTTTATTTCGTATTTTACTTTGGCCAAATAATTGTACGTTTAGACGCCACGAGAAGGACTGGGAGGTGAATCGCGACGTCTGATCTATTCTTGTCAAACCTATGAATCCAATCATGAGAGTAGTTTGGATTTGTTTGAAGTATTTTCTTGATTTATCACAGAACTTAAGGGGCTTAATTACAATAACTGTCATGACAATAGGGAGTTGTTGTGGTTAGGTACCGAATTATGCTTCGGGAGAAGGTAATCTGTACATTAGGATAAATCCCTTTCAACACTTTAATTTTCTATTCAAAGATTTTATTTTTACTAAATTCATATTTGTCAGTGTGGTGAAACCCTGAGTCCCGACTTCTCCATATTGATTTTTTACCCTAAACGCTCATTTTTATTTCTTCGAACTAGGAGTTTCCAAACAAAATCACACTTGAATCGTCTAGCTATCGATAAATCGTGTAATTAGTATTTGACCACCAGATCCTCGTTGGGAATGATATTTTATTTTATTATTTCGATAAAGCTGTGCACCTGCGGTGGCATCAGCCAGCCATGAACGGACTTGATGTCATGATCTATTGCCGTTTGACTAGGATCAATTTTCTCTCGTGTTAGGAGCTTACAGTTTTTTGGCAAACTACCAGTCATAAACGGACTTGATGCATAGGTTATGAATTGCGACTTTCGGGTCAAGACCGGGCATTTCTTTGTATGTCCATGCAAAGCAATCATTGAATTCTTAGAGAAGTTCTTTCAATTGCCCCTTTCCTCTTTGGAGAGTTGAGCACTTATATGGGTAGGCTTGATATCTTCTGTTAACCCCAGATTTATTTCGATCAACTCATCATAGGTGGTTTGTCCCCCATCTTTAATTCCTTTGGTGCTTTCTTAAGTTCTTCTTTGTCTTGTTTGTGCACTTCTGCTTCCACCTCACATATTGTCACCATATTGCAAGTATGTGTGCATGTTGTTCTCTCTCTTGATTCACAAATTTCTTCATTCGACTCTTCATACCCCAAACCACGTGTATTGGAGATTATTCCATCTAGTAAAATTATGCTCGTTAAGCAAGGGTTCCATAATTTTTCAAATTGAGAGAACTGACTTTTTGATTGTGGCTTCAGACACCTGAATTTATTGATGAGCACTGTTAATCTTGGCAGGTAATAGGCAAATGGGAGGATCTCCTCTTATTCTGCTAATCCAGGGTTAACCACTTGACTTTCCATAGCATTGTGGTTTTGCTCTAACCAATAGAAATGTATGGGTTTATGGATAATAAGTTTTTCCCTTGCATGTTCTCTTTCTGCAGGGACAACAAAGATTTTCATTTCATGCACATGAGACGTCCTTGTTGGGAATCCCCGGGCTATAAGAAAATGAAAATAGCGGAAGCGAGCCTGAAACGAGATTCCTAATTCAACAAAGACTGACTTACGAAGAATACAAGGGATGTGATAGGGGCAGTACCTTATCAAGCAACTTTTAGAAGCGGCCGATGATGAAGACGCGCAAGGGCCCGTCCTCTGCAATCACGCACACACGGACTCCTCGAATCCTCTCCAATCTCCGCGCTGGGTGCTAGCCCCGGAAGATGAGATTCACGCCTCTAGCCTTCTCAACTTGCGCCACTGCTAAGGAGAAGAAGGGATGTTGGCGACAAGGAGTGAGTAGCACTGCCACTTGTCCCGACCTTTGATGCCGAAAAACTTTTATTGTCGTCACCTCCTAGACCCTCGCGCCAAGGAGCAGAGGGGAGGCGACAACTAGAGATAAGAGAAGAGTTTGGTACAAAAGAATCTGCCAGGTAGGCATCTCTATTTATAATAGCAGAGCCAGACGAATACTGGAGATACTTCCCATGTGGGATAATGAGCATAGGCGTCTACTCACAATTACGTGTCATGGGTTCGAATCCCCGCATACGCAATTAATTGTAAATGTGCCCAAGCATAGGCGCCTACTCACAATTAAGCATCATGGGATCGAATCCCCGCAGACGCAATTAATTGTAAATTGCACCTAGGCTTATTAATTAGTCAAGAGAAAAATTCTCTTACCAATTAATAATTTTATTTTATTCATGTGACTAAAGTGTCAAGCCCAAACTTGCACCCAGACACTTGTTTAACTCATTTTGACAACATAGGTCAACAGAGGTCAAACGTGGTCCACTAGAGTCAACTAGTGGTCAAATATGAACTAAAATAAAATATCATCCTCTCTATAAAAGTCTCAATGCATCAGTTCCCCAAAAGATCTGAATCACACAATGATTCGATCAGAGGCTAAACGATCAGTATGAGAACTCGAGTATCAAGGTGTGCGACCCTGTAGGTTCTTCAGACATTGGCAGTGATAACTAAATCATCACAAGCAATGAGTGGCACCTAGCAGTACATCATTCTACCCAAGTCATCAGAATGGTGTCACCATCGACATCCCCTAAAACTGCAACAAAGTACAAGTGCATCCTTGTCCTTTTGCCAACTGATGTCCAGATTGGGCAAGTGTGTCACACTTGTTAATCCCAATAATATGGCATGACTAAATCAGGTTCTCACCTGGGTATGGCCATACACTTTCAGTCATCCATATAGGGCGCCATGGACAATCAAGCTTCCCCGTAAGGAAGGGGCAAATCCTCTATTGGCACATTGAATCCCTCATGTAGGTTATGACATACCCAATGACAACCGTTATGACTTCCCTTTTACAGCGAAGCGTTAGGTTGCATCAAAGTACATCAATCACTATATAGAGATACCAATGCCCTCAAGTCTAGGACAAGCGCAACTCTGTCACTATGATATTCATCTCCTGACACTGAGATGAATCCTCACGGCGGGTCGATCCAGTATATCTCCCTTGATATACCCATATGCCTGCGTTAGCAACCCATGCTCAACCAGCGCATATACTAGTCTCAAGCGAATCATTGATGTACCATATCCACCATGATTCTCGACTAGGGATAAACACAAAGACTAGATAAAATCTATCTCTTAGGGACATTGTATATGCAAATGTACATATGCGCAGATATACAAACTTGTATGACAAACGACAATGTCAGGATAACTCATCTATCAACTAGATGTGATACACATATCCCAATGGACCATCCTGAGGTCCTAGGGCATAAACACTAACAATCTCCCACTTGCACTAGGACCTTGCATTGAGCAACCTCAACACCGTGTCCTAAGCATGACCTGCCACTCTCCTGCTGCGCCAGAGCATCGGTCTATGGGCCTATCACGATTGTATTAGTGTTCATATCTACTATATATCAAGTACCTCTGTCCCCAAGACAAGATATAAGCATCTGAGTATGCCTGCGAGGTTCAACAAAGAACTCCCACTACTTCCCAAAAGCACTTGCATACTCTGCTTTCAAGTAGCCTGCTCTGAAGCTCCCAAAGCTTCCAGCACCACTATAGGAACAGCTAGACTGTCATTGGTCTGACTGGAACAAGCTGCCAAGTGAATCCACTGAGCTTTTCCTGTCATTACTGACCAAGAACCACCTTTTAGTTCTACATAGAACCAAAGTGTGTTCTTCATTCCTTATCCAGTGCCATGCACCTGGATTGGACCTAGTGTCGATTGGTTATGCTCTCGGCAGAAACCACATCTGGTCTATAACATACCATCATCGATGTATGTTATCTGACTTAGCACTTAGAGTTTCTTTGACTTATCCAAAAAAACTCACACACCTACCCCATAGGTGATGTTCACTAAGTCATTCATCACAAGACATTTCCCAATCATCTATTCACCAAGTGAAGGATCAGGATATCGTCTTTGATGATCTGTATGTCCCCAACATACAAGACTAGAGATGTCATCAAGCTCCCACTGAACTCAGGTACTATAAGGTAAAGATTCTTTGTCCAAGTTAGGAGTTACCCATAACACTGGCACACATGAATCGATTCAGCCTTTTTCCCATACTTTCTGAACCTAGGTTGCCCCACAACCTATATACGAGGCTCAGATTCCATCTTTGACCATCTGTGCTAGGTGGCTGACCTTGGACTGAATCCAAGTCATAATTTCCTCCCACTTGCCATTTTCAAGGAAATATATTTCCAAGAAAACTAGCATCAAGAGCAACAATCATTTGTTTTCCTGTGGGTCTATGGAAATTAGTATCCCTAAGTCAATTTAGGATACTTCACCTACACTTATCAGATCTTGATTCTATATCACTAGATTCAGATGTATGACCCCCAAAGTCTCACATCTATAGATCCTGATAATTAGTCATGTCATCTCCTTACCTGGAGATACATTTAAGGTGAAATAGTTCAGTGTTGAAGAAACTATCAGCATAACCTCAGTAGAGATATGGATGACTTTCAATTCCTCCCACTAGAACCACCTGCCAAGGTGTTCTTTAGGAGTTATGAGCTATGAGCAAACCTCATACTCACTATGATAGTCACCTGTGGCTCAAGTACTCTTCATCCAACCTGGACTGAAGATCACTTATGAATTTTGATAAGCTGGTTCCATAAATATTTTGGTAATCACAAATTCCTATCTTTTGCCCTTTTAGTCCACTTCACCTCACTTGGTGAAAAACATTTATTAGCAAACTAGTCTTTTGCCCATCTACAACATCTCGAAAGAGGTTAAGATAGTCAATCTCCTAGAAGGAGTTCGAATCCAAGAATTTATGTGCATGAAGTCAGTGGATGCATTACTTGTTTATGATAAAATGTCTGGGTCAGAAGATTGACATTCATATTGAACCACTTATTAAAGTCAAGTTATTTTATTACCTCATTATTTTTACACAATGTAATGACAAAAGATTTGCAAATGAAAAGAATGTCAAATTCCTTTTATTCCAAAGGAATAGATACAATGTCAATTTCATGTTTGCAAAAATAAAACAATCATATCAATGACAAATGAAAAATAGCTCGGCAACATCAATGCTCCAGCAAGATTTTCTTACTGTCATCCATGTCCTATTTCTCTGGAGCTCCTGCATATTTTTGTAAATATCAGTCTCACCATGCGGTATAAAATACCCATGTACGGAAATAGACAATATAGGATTTGGTAATAAAATTACCCAAGCCTGAAGACGAAGGGTTACTTCTCTTCATCTCTTTCTGAGGATGCTTGCAGTCTTTGCACCAATGGCCCTCCTGGCCACAGTTGAAGCACTTGTTCTCCCTCACCCTGCCTTTCTTCAGTGCCTTGGCCTTGGACTTGCCCTTACCCCTTTTCCACTTCTTACTGTCCTTGGAGACTATAAGAATGGACTTGGGTTTGGACCTGACCATTTCCTACTCGGTCGATTCCAGCAGTTTAAGCAGCTCCTCATGAGTACAAGCAATTTTGTTCATATTGAAGTTAATGATAAAAGATCTATAACTCGGAGGCAGCGACTGCAGGATAAGGTCCGTAGCCACATCCTGATCCATCGGATATCCTAGCCTAGTGAGATGCGACAAGTACCCAAGCAACTTGAGTACATGTGGTCCCACTGGAGCACCTTCAGGCATCTTGCACTGAAAAGAAGCCTTGGATGTTTCAAACCTTTCTGTTCTAGCCTGCGACTCGAACAGTTGCTTTAGAAGCGTGATGATCTGAAATGCATTCTGATTCTCATACTGCATCTACATCTCAGATGACATCGTGGCTAACATAAGGCAGCCAACATCCAAGGCGTCATCCTGATGCTTGCGAAAAGCTTCCCGTTCAGCCGTGCGGGCTGAGGATGACGGTTGAGGAGGAAGCGCTTGCTCTACGACATACAGCTTCTTCTCCTGCTTGAGAATTATCCTCAAGTGTCGGTACTAGTCCATCAAGTTAACTCCAGTCAACTTCTCCCTCTCAAGGAAGGAACGGAATGACAGTCCGCTGTTGTTATTGCTTGTAGAAGCCATCTACAATACAAACAAGAGCAGATCAGTATCACATTTCAATCATTTATTCTGGCCTTTTATAAATGACTGTTTCTCACTATTTTATTCGAATCGATAATCCTCAAAAATCGATCGAGAAGTCGCCCGACTTCCTTAGTGAGATGGGATCCTCATTTCGTACACGGCCTTGCATCCCACAGAGGTGGGATGTACTGCACAAGGTGACGCATGCTTCATGAGTTAGGCCCCTGGCCAATTGCAACTTGGCAATTCCCCTTCTTAAGACAGTTCAAGCACTTTGTGTCCAACGGAGACTGGATACAACACAAAGCCTTAACTTCTTAAGGGTGCCTCTAGAAATTTCATCATGTGAACCACCACATATGAAAAGTCTAGTCAAGTCCGACCTGACCGTTATACCCAGGGCCAACGATTTCCTTGCGGAAGGCGCGTCTAGAGTTTTAACCAGACTGTGGAAATCATTGTCACCACATGCCTCCTGAAGATAAATGGGTGTGTCCCACGGAGGTGGGAAACAGTGCACAACACCATTGATCGACAGTTTGGCGAGGGTTACACGTCAGAAGGCAAAACGAGACTTGAAATAATTTTGTGGGGATTTTTGTGGTCTTGGCACCATAAATTTTTATCTTATTCTACCAATACAGGCATGCAATCCTATGGTGGAATAAAACAAAGCAGTAAAGGCATCATAGAGCAGAAACAGTAAATATGATGTGATCAAAGCCCAATACATGGGTAACAAGCCCCTAAACCTAGTCCTAGCCACCTAGCACTACCAAGGGCAATTAGCCATGGGCCCATGCCAACAAGTCCTTAGCTCATCCCTGAGTGCCCTAAGGGCTCTACTCCAAGGCCCTGAGGTGCGCCACCTAGGTCTTCAGCTCCATGGGTCAGCTCGCGAACCCCAAAGGCACCATCCAGGAAAACCCTAGACCCCCTTTAGGTTCAGCCAGCCCGAGTCTTCTCCGTGAGCTAGCTCACAAATCCTAGGCTCCTCCTAGGATTCGGCCAACTCATATCCCTTCCTGGAGGATAGCTCGCAAGCCCTAGGCTCTTTCTAGGGTTTGGCCAAACATCCATGTGTCATCTCTATGCCAGGCATCTCACCTCAATGCTTGATACGAATCATCCTTTGCAAGGTGCGCCACCTAGAGGTGCGCCCCCTTTGCTTGGATGTGCCATCAAGCATCATTGGCGCTCGACCTTCCTCCATCAGCCCATGAATTTAAGAAGCGTCCAATGGACCTTCAAGCTCTTGGCTAATGATAGAAGACCAACCCTTTGCAAGCTTGGAGCGCCAATCCTCTTCCTCAACCCTTGAACCTCAATATGCACCACTAGGAGACCTAGAAGGCATCAAGGTTCGGTCAAAGAGTTAGATCAGCCCCCTTAGGTGGCTTTTCCTTTATCATCAGCCCTTGAACTCATGCATGCGCCACTAGGAAGCCTAGAAGCCATGTGGATTCGGTTGAGGATGAAGGTCAGGCCCCTTTGCTTGCTTGACTAGGTTGCACCATCTCCTTATCCAACCATCATCCCTTAAGTGAACCAACTAGGTAACCCTAGAAGTTACTTCAAGGTTAGGTCACACAAGGGGATGCGCCACCTTAGGAGGTGAGGTGTGCCAACCCTAACCCTAGCCACCACCCCCTTAGATGCGCCCCTAGGTTTAACCCTAGAAGCCACTTCAGGGTTCGGCTAGGTGAGAGTTGCGCCACCTTGAGAGATGCGCAAGGGAGAGAGAGAGAGGAAAACGCCATAGAATGTCATCAAAGCTTTCTATTTGATTTACAATGTAAAATTGAAAACACACGATTGAAAGTCGGCATGCAGGCCTCACATTGATACATCACAAGCATGGCAATAGGGCTTGTCTTTGATCATATCAAATGCATAAGGAAAAACACTTAAGACATGCTCTTCTATATGCAATGAAAAACTACAGAACCAGATTTTAGTTTTTCATTAGAAAACATGTTCGTTAAATCTCCGCGATCTTATCGAAAATTCAGATCTTTCGTTTTCTCTCAGGAGTCTACAAGTGGTCATATATACCCCGATTATCGATGCCACTTGCAATCCCTAACTTGTACGGATTAGGGCAATCACTCAGTCCATGACTCGAAATCTAGATACAAGTCTCACATCGTGGGTCTATCCCATGAATATGAGGAGAAATAAATTCTCACACATAGGGTCTATCCCCATGTGTAGAAACCGAAAATCATGAATTTCATAAGAGCGAGAAATAACAAACCTACTATTTTTCTACACATAAAACATGGCATAAAGATTTTAAAAAAAATTTCTATGACATGCGCATGCTAGAAAAAACCCATACACCGATGTATCTCGTAAGCTGGCTCTGATACCACTGTTGGGAATCCCCGGGCTATAAGAAAATGAAAACAGCGGAAGCGAGCCTGAAACGAGATTCCTAATTCAACAAAGACCGACTTACGAAGAATACAAGAGATGTGATAGGGGCAGTACCTTATCAAGCAACTTTTAGAAGCGGCCGATGATGAAAACGCGCAAGGGCCCGTCCTCTGCAATCGCGCACACACGGACTCCTCGAATCCTCTCCAATCTCCGCGTTGGGTGCTAGCCCCGAAAGATGAGATTCACGTGTCTAGCCTTCTCAACTTGTGCCACTGCCAAAGAGAAGAAGGGATGTTGGCGACAAGGAGTGGGTAGCACTGCCACTTGTCCAAACTTTTGATGTCGAAAAACTTTTATTGTCGTCACCTCCTAGACCCTCACGCCAAGGAGCAGAGGGGGTGGCGACAACTAGAGACAAGAGAAGAGTCTGGTACAAAAGAATCTCCCAGGTGGGCCTCTCTATTTATAATAGCAGAGCCAGACGCACACTGGAGATACTTCCCATGTGGGATAATGAGCATAGGTGCCTACTCACAATTACGTGTCATGGGTTCGAATTCCCGCATACGCAATTAATTGTAAATGTGCCCAAGCATAGGCGCCTACTCACAATTAAGCATCATGGGATCGAATCCCCGCAAACACAATTAATTGTAAATTGCGCCCAGGCTTGTTAATTAGCCAAGAGAAAAATTCTCTTACCAATTAATAATTTTATTTTATTCATGTGACTAAAGTGCCAAGCCCAAACTTGCACCCAAACCCTTGTTTGACTCATTTTGACAACATAGGTCAACAGAGGTCAAACGTGGTCCACTAGAATCAACTAGTGGTCAAACATGAACTAAAATAAAATATCATCCTCTCTATAAAAGTCTCAATGCATCAGTTCCCCAAAAGATCCGAATCACACAATGATTCGATCAGAGGCTAAACGATCAGTATGAGAACTCGAGTATCAAGGTGTGCGATCCTGTAGGTTCTTCAGACATTGGCAGTGATGACTAAATCATCACAAGCAATGAGTGGCACTTAGCAGTACATCATTGCTACCCAAGTCATCAGAATGGTGTCATCATCGACATCCCCTAAAACTGCAACAAAGTACAAGTGTATCCTTGTCCTTTTGCCAACTGATGTCCAGATTGGGCAAGTGTGTCACACTTGTTAATCCCAATAATATGGCATGACTAAATCAGGTTCTCACCTAGGTATGGTCATACACTTTCAGTCATCCATATAGGGTCTATTTCTTATTCTGCTTCTTATTCGCAAGCGAGCATGATTTTGATAGCGTGCATTCTGGAGTCAAGGGGTCTTTCCATACAATGCCAGGCATCTATCTCAATTTTTGCAAGAGTCGCATTGTCTTTTTTGACACCATAATATTCCATTCCTCATTTTCTATTAGTGTGGAATTGATTTCTTTTGTCTCAATAATGTTAGCTTGTTCAGTCGGGGGAATCATTTAGTACTTGTTTGGACAAAGTTATCTTCCCCATCTTGTATTATTTTTCCACCCAATCATTAAGCACATAGCAGTCCTCTATCATATGCCCCAATATACGATGATAAGGACAATAGTGAGGATCATTAATCTTGTCAACTTCTTCAGGATGCTTTGACTCTGATAATTATAAGTTATTCTTTATAGCATCTTTAAATATTTTCTTTGTTTTCTCTCTTTTGAAAGAGTAGACTTTATTATTTCTGTCTTCAACAGTCATTTGCTTGCCTCGAGTACTTTCACCGAAAGTTAGTACCTTGTCTCTTTGAGGAGCGTTAGCATTGTGGACTTCCACCTTCTTGCCCCTATTAGCAACATTGGTATATGCAACTTTGTGATCATTTCTTTTTGGTTCCTCCCTTTTGAATCTTGGATTTTGCATGCTTGGGATAACTTGAGGGCTTATCCGCTCTAGTTTAGCAACTTGAGTGATCAACTCCTGGAATGTGGAGATATTGTTCGTGCAAAGGAATGGGGTTATACAATTATCTATGTTACTGAATAACAACCCCATAGCCTGAGCTTGCTCTAGAGGTTGTTCGCATTTAATGCTTAAGTTCCTGCACCTTGTGATATAATTGAGAATTGTCTCATCCCTCTTTCTCTTCGCTCCTGCCAAGTCGGCAATCGTGATTTTGTCACTGACTAAGGCGAATCTCATACGAAAAGCCTCTTTCATATCGGCCCAAGTATTAATGATCCCATTGTCTAGAGAATAGTAACATTCGAAGGCAATGCCTAAGAGGCTTTGTGGAAACTATCATAGTAGCAGAGAATCATTACTTCTTGTGTTTCCACAAGTAGCAATAAAGTGGGCCAAGTGTTGATCAGGATTCCCAACTCCATTAAACATTTTAAAATTCAGAACTATGTACCCCTTTGGGTAAGGTTTGACATCGTACTCTAGGGGATAAGGCCTTTCTCGCCTTCTTCTCGGAGCAATTTTATTAGTTGCCATATGCTTGAGTTGATCAATCACTAGCTCCTGTATTTCTTTTCTTGTTAGGGTAACAATGTCATTATCCAATTGAGTTGGTACAGAGGATGTCGTTGGGATGCTAGCATGTTGCTGTGGCTGCTTTTATTGCCTTAATAGCATTTCTTGTGTCCTTGCAAGGACATTTCTCATTTCTTCAAATTTAGCCATCAGGACATTGATATTTTTATCTCTTTTTCTCAACTGCTTTCTTAGGTCAGTAATGACTTCATCTCTAGTGTCTCCATGATCAATCGGTGTAGTGATCAAGATCGGCTCCTCTTCCTCTTCATCTTTTGAAACTTCTTGTCGTGATGGAGCTTGATGACACCGAAATTTATAGTAAATTTTGTGCCCTTTGATAGATATTTTTGTGTCATATTGATACCCCTTTGCTTATTTTTATGCCTTTTTTATCAAATATTGCGGAATCTACACTCTTTCTAGTTTTCGATGAATTTCAGGTAAAAAGACATGATTTTCAGGCGTTTTCAAGCAATTTCAGATGCATGGATGAATTCCCACCATCAAGAGGAGATTACATGTCAAATTCAAGAAAATTAGAGCTCAAACCCAAATTATGGCACTACCGTAATCTAAATTACGGTACCGTAATTTCACTACACTTACAGAAGAAACCACGGTACTGCCGTAATTGCCGAGTGCTGCCGTATTTTTGGATGATTTTGAATAGAAAGTTTCACAGAAAATATGGCACTGCCGTAATGGAATTCACGAGCCATATTTCGAGTCGATTTTTCACCCGAGAGATTTGACGAAAATACGGCACTGCCGTAATGGATTTCATATTACCATAATTCCAGATGATTTCTGTACCGAGGACTTTGCTGAAATTATGGCACTGCCGTAATCAATTTTACTGCCGTAATTCTAACCTGCAAACGTGATTTTCACGGACCTTTTGAAGCCCGATTTTTGCGCGATCGATTGCAGACAATCCAAACAATAATTTGAAGATCCGTAAGAAGCAAAAAAGGAGTTTTTTCGGCAGGAGAAGAGACACGATCAAAAAGCCCTAATTTTCATCCACCACATAGAGAGAAATCGAGATTCTCACCATCGCCCTAGGTTTCGCTGCCAGGAAGCGTACAACGCATCTCCGATTGTGAAATTTGAAGGGAAACTGCACCTAGAGGAGGAGAAGATACTCCAGAAGTTTCAGAGTGAAAGGAAGCCGATCGGAGGAGAAATCAATGAAAGCACGCCGCTTGCACTATTCACGATCAAAATTACGACTGTAATTTTTATTACAGCTGTGCTGTGTTTAGTAATTTCTCCCTTTTGTTCAATTTTTGATCCCTCTGAACCATGGATTATTGTATTCCTTTCAAGATGCTAGCTTAAACCTTTTTTGGGACATGGGTGTGTAATCCCCTTGAATTTTAATGACTATATGATTATTATTTTCGTCATGATAATTTTTGTTATGATAATTCTGTTTTTGTGATGATTTGTCTTTAATTCTCCATAGATTTATATTATCATGCATGTTTTAGAGTTTTCGCAATATGGACTGAAAGGTGATTTGCTTGAAAACTTGGAACCCTAAAATTGAATGCTAGGAACTTACTGTAAGAAATTAGGTCTGTTCTTATTTCTCAAATTTTAGTAGTATAATTGTCATGTTTGATAATATTGATCTAGGACTGAGTTATTGTGATAAACATGATGATTACTACAAGAAATTAAGTAATTGGTCTATTGGAGAACCCTAAGCAGAGCATATGAAAACTATTGTACTAAAATATGTAGTTAGAATTAGGATGCACGAAAGTGATCCTCGAGTTCTTCGTTGATGATTTATAGTTTTCTTATGAGATGATTGACTTAGAATTAGGATGCACTAAAGTGATCCTTGAGTTCTTTGTCGATGATTCACTTATTTTCAGCATTGAATAGATCCTGCGCGAAAGTGAGGATCGGTTCTTTGTATAATTATCTGCACGAAAGTGAGATAATTCTATTATGAAGTGAATTATGTCTTTATCATAATAAGATTTGACTGACGACCTCCTATTTATATCTAGTCATTGAAATCAAGGTGGATGAAACCCTAGTCCCAGTTTCTCTCTGATTATCTTTTTCGTGTGTTTTCAATCATTGCTTTGCTATTATTCGGTTGCCTAGATAGCAAGAACTCAATTATTTGGTACTTGACAACGAGGTCTCTGTGGTTCGATATCTTTCTTTATTACTTCGAGTATCCGTGCACTTGCGGACACAACAGAGCTCCTGCTTCATATCACCCAGTGAGTTCTTGAATAACCACAGAAGTCATTTTCTTACCCTTGATCTTCTTTGTTACATTCTAGAGCGTCTCATTTTCAGAGTTAGAGTTTGCTTCTCTTACATGCTCCACCATACGCATTGTGTGCACCTCGTATTTCTTCACTTTCTTCCTCTTCTTCACCTTAGGTTGAAACTCCTTTGGCATTAAGGTAGTTCGAGCCTTCTTATAGACATCATCGATTTCTTGGGATTGCAATTTTTAGTGGACATTCATCCTTGGCTTCTTATGTGATTTTCCTTGTATGCCAATTCACAACTGTATTCCTTCTATCATATTGGAATTTCTTTGAATAGATAAAAGTGATGCAAATTTATTTGTTGGCAATGTTTCAACTTTATGAACTGACAAATTTTTCTTCACAGGCATCCCATAACCATGTCTCATAAGCCTAGCTCTTTGCTTCTGCATTCTCTGTCATTCTTGCTTTTTGACCTTTTCAGGGCATAGAAAAGCAGGAAAGTTGAATTTGCCCCATTGATATTGAACGAGGGTTGCTTATTTTCCAGCATCATAGGGGTCTTCTTCTTTGATGTCTTGCTTTTGGTTGTCAAGATAGACTTTCCTTTGGCATTCTCAAAGTCCTTGAATGACAAGTAAATGAACTCGACATCCTCCTCTGAGATGGAATCGAATCATATGCCATGCACAATGGTTGATGCCTCCTCAATGAAGATGTTCATTTTCTTTGTCATTGCTGTGCAGAACAAGATAAGTGTAAGTGTAAAAGAGTAAAGTTATCTTATAACATAGATCTCAAAGATGAAAGGAGAAGCCAGGTCCCACCAGGCGTGCCATAATTTGTGGGGCCATTTTTGGTCATGTTTAAATGTGATTGACCTTTTCAAATTTACCTTATATAAAATAAGACTTTTTGTTTAATGGGTTCTGGCTTCCAATGAGTGCAATCACTCATTGTTAATTACCCCCGAAAATCAATGAACCTTTGATTGAGAGATCTATATTATGAGATAAGAAAAACCTAAACAAAATGATTCATTAAACATTATAACAAAAGTATGTAATTGAGTTCAGAAAGAAAATGACAGAAGAGAAAAGTCTTCATCAACTTGGATGATTTGTGTCTAAGGAGATATCCAGCGTCACAATGACTTATTGGATACTTTGGATTTAGGAGAGATCCGGCCTCGATGGTTTATTGAATATTTAATTTAAAAAATTCCTGACCTCAACGACTTATTAGATATTTTGATTTGAAAATTATCCGGCCTCAGCAGCTTGTTGGATATTTGATTTGAAAGAAAAACATCCGGCCTCAATAGCTTATTGGATATTTTAATTTGTGAATTATCCGGCCTCAGCAGCTTCTTAGATATTCAATTTGGAAAATATGTGACCTCAATAGCTTATTGGATATTTTAATTTATGAATTATCCGGCCTTGACAGCTTATTGGATATTCAATTTGAGAAAATATCTGGCCTCAATGGCTTATTAGATATTTGTTTTGAAAGAAAAACATCCGGCCTCAATGGCTTATTAGATATTTTAATTTGTGAATTATCCAGCCTCAACGGCTTCTTGGATATTTTATTTCAAAGAAAAACATCCGACCTCCATGGCTTATTGGATATTTTAATTTGTGAATTATCTGGCCTCAACGGCTTGTTGGATATTCAATTTGGAAAATATCCAGCCATGATGGCTTGTTGGATATTTCAATTCCAATTATCTCAGATTATCTTCAACCCTCAAATATTTGATTTTCTCATGACGATCCACTTATATTCATAGATATGTTTCAATTCAAATCTCGGATCTAGGCCTGTCCAATCGGTTCAACCCAAACCAAACCGAACCGATTGGACTGAAAAACGATTAAGCTTTTGTAAATTATTTCAAACCGAAACTGAACCGATATATGTTAAAACCGATTTGAACCAAACCGAATAAGTCCGGTTCGGTTCAAACCGATTAAAGCTGGTTTAATATAAGTAAACTTTATCAGAGACTTTACTCTTTACAGGAATTGGAGGGAGATGATTTCTCATGCTGCTTCTGAGCTGAGCCACCATCCATGGAGCTTTTTCTCATCATCCTTCCGAGAAATGGGGGCACTGGTTTTCCATTCCCCTTGCCCTACCAACTGGAGCTCTCATCATCCTCCCAAGAAATGGGGGCGCCGGTTTTCCATTCCCCTTGCCCTACCAACAAGTCCCGATTCTGATGTGGGAGTGGTGGAATGCCAACGTGATGCAAGTGGAGAGAGACGCTTTCTTGTCCGGTGGAGTGGTTGCAAATTCCGGAAAGGCCTACTTGCTCCGTGTCATCAATGCTGCACTCACCACCCAGCTCTTCTTCAAGATAGCCGGCCAACGCCAGCTACACCACGCCTATGCCACTAACGTGATGGTCCTAGCACCCGGGCAAACCGTGGATGCCCTCATGGTGGCCGACGCTGCCTCAGGCTGCTACTACCTGGCCGTGCGCTCCTACTCCAACAACCAGACGCTGAGAGGAGTCATGAGTCGTGAGGCTGAGATTCGAGGGCTGAGGACAGAGGCCAAAGGGGAGAGGGGAACCGGAGCAGTTGAGGCAAGGGCGGCATGATTCGCTTGAGTTAGGTCAAGACCGTCAGGTGAGTAAGTCGTTCAGAGTGAGTAAGTCGCTAAGAGCCTGAGACGCTAAATCGCTGAGTAAGTTGCGAGAGTCGGTTCGGTTTTTTAGTTTTTAATTTTTAATTATATACTAATTGGTTCGGTTCAGTTTTTACATATTTTAAAAGGGAAAAACAGAACCCGAACCGATTTAAAATTCCCCCCAACCCGAACTGAACCGAACCAAACCGAACCGAACCGATTAACTAAAAATTCAAACAGAACCACCTAAATCGGTTTAGTTCGGTTCGGTTCATCAGGTTGAACCGAATAATGGACAGGCTTACTCAGATCAAAAATTTGATATCATATTTGGAAAGATCATGTTTGATTTAATAGAGATTAACTCCTTGATCATGTCAAAAGTCATCCGATTGACCAAGATGCTCAGATCATTTTCAGTTGTTGATTTGAAATTTAGCTCTACACCATCAAGATCGTTCACTTAAATTTGCAGATCTGCTTCAATTCAGGTCTCAGATCAAAAATCCAATAACATAATTGGAAAGATCAAGTTCGATTTAGTAGAGATCGACATTTGGATCATGTCAAAAGTCATCCAGTTAATCTAGAAATGTTCTGATAATTCTCAGCCATTGAAATATTGACTTGTGGATTTGCTTTGATCCATGTCTCTGATAAAAAAATCTGAGGGTATATTTAGAGTGATTTGACCCAAATTTGTAAGAATTGACACTTGGAACATGCCGAGAACTGTCCGATTAACTTAGATTTATGCGAATGAATATTAGCCATTGGTTGCATTACATCTGGATCAGCAGATTTTTAAATTAATTCTTGACTATTGATTTCATGAGAGTTAATCAGGACCATTGATTTTGGGATAAATCTGGATCGTCAGATAGAAACTAGGTAGATTTGAATCGCCAGATTGGAGTTAGAAAATCCGGGTTGCTGGATTGGTCATGACGAAGGCAAACAGAGTTTGTCATCCACCGTTCGTCGTCGTTTTTCCTTCACATGTCGTCCGTTGTCTATCGCTCGCCTGCTCTGGCTAAAGTCTCCCTATATCATGTTGAACTAGTGGCCGAAGTCTAACGCCAGCCGACAATGAGTCGATGCCAAACAAAACTTCAAATGAGTGATTTTCATCTGAAATAGAGATGTAAACAAGGTCGCTGGAAAATCTTTTGGTTCCAGCAATCCATACATCGGATGGACAAATCCTTGCAACGACTAGTTCGCAAGTCTGAATAGGAGGCATGGTTGGAGTTTCTACTTGATCCGACGATTGGATGTTTGGCTTGACAAGGAGAACTCAAAGGTGTTCGCAGCTGAAAAAGAAGAAGCTTGTGATCGCCGAAAAATCCTTTGATTCTGGCGATCTGGCCTTAGATGGCTGGATCCTATTGTCTATTCATGCACACAGTCGAGGGGAAGGCATGAACAGGGTCTCAACTCAATCCGTCGGCTTGATGATACATTCGTCAGGAATAAGCGTTTGTTGGAGAGGAAAACAGGGATTGCCAGAAAATCTTTCGATTCCGGTGATCTAGCTGTCATATGGCCGGATCCTTCTGGTCATCAATTCACATGATCGATGAGAAGGTCCATTCAATATCGAATTCTAGATGTCATGGTAAAGTTTCTTTTTTAGTATCTAGCGGTGGGAACATTGTGCTGGTTTGGCATGAGAGAACGGATAGGTTGCCTGAGGCATTGATTGTGGGGGAACGTGGAAAGACTTATCTCCCTGGGCGATTACAGCGGCACCCAACAATTCACACAGAATTTTTTTAAATTGCTACACCCGAGGGGATAAAGAGACACCGAGCAATTTTCTTTAAAATTAATTTTGAGTTACAATTTATTTTATCTCTCCATCAAGACAAGATATTTATTTCAGAGTTATTTTTCTATTAAAGTAGATGTTTATTTCGGAATTATCTTTCTATCAAAGTGTGTTTATTTCGAAGTTGTCTTTCTATCAATATATTCGTTTATTTTGGAGTTATCTCTCCATCAAAATAGATCATAAGAGCAAAAATGATAAAAACGTATACTTGTATAGCCAACAAAATCTTCTCATAGGGTTTTTTTCTCAGCGTCAGTGTCTGAACATTGCAATCTCTTTCTATCCTCTTCTAGGGCCATACACCCTTTTTTTATATAATTTTTTTTGCTATTTTTGTTGGGCCTTTTTTTATTTCCCTATTAATTTTTATCTTACCACTTTGTAGTCGTGCCCTCATTCCACGATCATTATTTACTTCCTACCGTGTTTAGCTGCAGTCATTTTAAACTCTTCTCTCTTTTTTTTCACCATACTTGTTTCCTCCCTAATTTTAGCCCAAGCCATCATCTATTTTTTTTGCCACGTCTCCATTATGCGCGACATTGCATTTGGTCGAAATTCGAATTTTCAATTAGATTGTAACAGGGAGAGATTTTTGTCGATTGCATATATAGCGGTCAAAATCAAATTCCAATTCCACCTATCTCTCGTCTGACTTTTGGTTAGTCAAAATTACACATCAAATTTTCATAAAAAAAATTCATCTGCTAATTAATTACTATTTCTTAAAGACAAAAATACCCTCAACAATAATTTCCTTTAAAAGTATTAACATATCCTTTTTTACTCCTAATTTTCTACATTAGACATTATAGGACTTAGACATAGTTGATACCATAATTATTAATATTACCCATGAAGTAAACAATCTTGATAGTCTCTCTACTTTAGAGCTTTCATTATAAGTTTGTTTCTATTATGCTAATACATGGAACCTAAGAATTTTCTTTTAGTTCATTTAATTATGACTTTGATCCTACATCTAAATGATGAATTAACTATTATTCTATCACCAAATTGTATTATACGATCCACTCCTACATGCATTAAGGAGTAACTATCCTTGACTTTCCCATTATTATAAGTTAGGACTAACAACCCTACTAGCAACTTTTTTATTATAGATTTAAGGCATGTCTTCTAGACTTTGATTACCTTATAGAAACTCCTTTTCTTCTAGGAAATTTATTTTATTTAGTAGAATATGTTCTAATGGGTTAGAGTTTTCATATGACATTGTATTATTAGTATCAATACACATCTAGATAGGGTTAGAGAGCAAGTTTTCATTTGACATTGTATTATTATTATGTGTCATTTCAATTAGTCAACTCGACTTATGTGAGTTCCACAAAAAATAGATGCATTATTACCACATTAGATAACAAGGCTTATATTGATACTTAATCAATGTCTGTCTCGGTTAATGAGATTTCACCGACTTTGAAGTCGGTTTGGTGAAAATAAAACAAAAACAAATCAACTGACTATAGAAGTTGGTGAAGAATTGAGAAAAGGAAAGAGAACAGACTTTTAAAGTCGGTTAGGTTAAATTAGATTAAAAAATCGACTTTATGATGTCGGTAATTCCAGCAATAAAAGGACCAAGTATCTTATCTGTACAAAAATTATGGTTTTTTCTATATTTACTTCCTTGCTTTTTATCTATCAATTTTCTATTTGTGGTATGAGAGCCAAAGTTTCATAATTACCAAAGGCAATGGTTTCATGCAGCCAAATATTTATGGGTTTCAAACTTCTGTCATAATATCTGCAGAAGAAAATTATGATTTCTGAAAAATCAAGATAAAAACTGCCCAGAGATTATGGTCTATCACCAGTGAAGGCTATGAAGCCCCAAAAAAATAAAAGCCATTTTTTCATAGAGGTAAAATATTTCTAATCAAAGAATAGTGGAAAAAATTTTGTTCAATCTTCTAGAAAAATATAAGTATATTATTGCTACTATAAAAGAGTCTAAAGATATTTTAAAATGATCTGTTCAAGAATTAATAATGAGTTCTTTATTATCACATTATCAAAAAAAATTAAGGCATTCTGATTTATTTATAGAAAGTACTTTCCAATCAAAATTAAGTTTCAGATCTCAAAATAATTTTAATAAGAATAGTGCATAAAGCTCTCAGAAAAAAGAATATTAGAAGAGGAGGAGATTAAGCACCCGTCAACAATACTAGAGAAAGGAATTCTAATAAAGGTATGAGTTCCTTCTCAAAAGCTCCATGCAACATTTGTAAGAAAGATAATCATTCTACTAGTAATTGTTGGAAGAAAAGAAAACCCCAGTGTAATACTTACAAGAAATTTGGTCATAGTACAAATAATTATAGATATAAGAATAGTCAAGAAAATTTTAGTAGTAAAGAGGATGAAGATAAATTATTTTATGCATGTTCTTCTACTTCTAATGAAGATAGTAATATCTAGTATTTAGATAGTGGTCGTAGTAATCATATATTTGAAAATAAAAATATTTTTCAAGACATTGATACTACTAACTCATCTAAAGCACATATGGGAAATGGGGCAATAGCATATGTTAAAGGAAGATGTACCATAGCTGCTCAAAATAGAAAAAAAAAGTAAAATACATTAAATATGTATTTTTGGTATCTGATTCAACACAAAATCTTTTAAGTGTTGGTCAATTAGTTGAGCATGGATATATTATTCAATTTGAAATAGAGTTTGTACAATTTTTTATAATAAAAATTAGTTAATAACAAAAATATATATAGAGGCAAATAGAAATTTTCCTCTAAAGCTCCAAATAACTCGTCATCTTTCCATAAGAATAGAAGCTTCTATAGAAGAGTCATGGCTATGACATACAAGGTATTGCCACCTAAATTTTAAAGGTCTGAAATTACTTAAACAAAAAGAAATTATATATAGTCTTTCTCAAATTTTAGATAATATTGATACTTGTGAAGGTTGTATTATGGGAAAGCATCACATAACACCTTTTCCAATACCAGTAAGAAGAGCAAAGATACCACTCGAGCTTATCTATACAATGTAGGCTCCCTCCCTAACAACTATTTACCTGGAGGGAAAGGGGGAGGGAAAGGATGAAATTTACCCTTTTTCCTCATTTACTAGGGCGGACGGACGAACGGATGGACGAAAAACACCTATATTTTCCCTCGATTTTGGATCCGCCTGATTTGGGCAGAATGCTACAGTAACACTCGCTTTGTCTTGCCAGCAACATTGCATGCCTCTCCAACCTCGACGCGCTTGACTCCTCGACCTCGCTGACCTTGCCAACCTCAATCATCAACCTTGCCTCGCTAACCTTGCCAGTGACGGATTCAGCCTCGCCTCGCTGACCTTACCAATGACGTATCTAGCCTTGCCTCGCCAATGATGGATCCAGCCTCGCCTCGTTGATCCCATCGACCCCACCGACCTAGCTCATCGACCTCGCTCACTCCGTGATGCAGCCGCAAGTGCACGGCTTTATCGAAATAATAAATAAGATATCATTCCCAACAAGAATCTGGTGGTCAAGTACCGATTACACGATTTATCTACAATTAGAAAATTCAAAGTGTGATTTTTATTTGGAAGCTTCAAGTATGAAGAAACAAAAGTAGGCGTTTAGGGTAAAGATCGATACGGAGAAAGTCAGGACTCAGGGTTTCACTACGCTGACTAATATGAATTTAGTGAAAATAAATCTTTGATCAGACAATTAAAGTGTTGAAAGGGATTTATCCTAGTGTACAAATTACCTTCTCCCGAAGTGTAATCTGGTACCTAATCACAACAATTCCCTGCTCTTGTGATAGTTATCGTAATTAGGCCCCTTAAGTTATGTGATAAATCATGAAATCTTTCAAGTGAATCCGAACTACTCTCGTGATCGAATTCACAGGTTTAATAAAAATAGATTCGACGTTGCGAATCAACTCTCGGTCCTTCTCACGACGTCTAACACGTACAATTACATGGCCAGAGTAAAATATGAAATAGATACAATTCTAATCAAATCAACTCTATAAAATTTATGACAAAGATTAAAATAACAAGATTAATTCATAAAATGTCAGTGGGTTACACCCCTAATCGCGAGAAGTAGTTTAAGCAAACATGTTTATAGAATACAATATGTAGAGTAATAAATTTGAAATGAAAACCTAAACAAACCACAAAGAGACACTAGGAAAGTAGTAAAAACACTTCTCCTCGATCTGGAGATAAAGATGGAATGTAATAATCCTTCCTTTGCGTGATCTCTCACCGAAAAATCGCTCAGCCGCCTCAATTTCGCCCTAGCGCCGCCTCTGTCCGTGTTTGTCCAAAAAAGCCTCCCTTAACCCTCCAAAAATCATTCCTTTTATACTTTAATCGGTTTAGAACTCATCTAAAAAGATTTCTGCAAAGTTTGGTTAAGTTTTGACACGATTCGAGGCCAAATCGAGCGAAAAACTGAGTTGGGCGAAAACACTCACGGCCCGTGAACTGTTCACAGCTACAGCCGTGAATGTTTCTGTGAATAAAAGCCTGTGTACACAGAGAAACTCATAGCCCGTGAATGACTCACGGGTGTGGCCGTGAAAGTCTCTGTGAATAACATGACTAAGTGCAAAATTATTTCTGTGTGTAGGGCGAAAATCACGGCCCGTGAATGACTCACGGCCATGACCGTGAATATCGTGTTTGACATCCGTTTCTCTCCAAATTTGATGTATGACCTTATCTTTTCCTCGGAAATCATGCTATGGCCTCAAAACTTATAAAATTCATCATTTTTGTGTGATTTTATCTGTATTTTCACAAAAACCAAGAAAAGTAAATATTCCATACCAAAGGAGAGAAAAATATTAAAAATTAGTATAAAATCATACAATTAAGCTTAAAATATCATATAAAATATAGGAAAAAATATTTTGAAAAAGCCTTCAATAGAAACTCCTCCAAGAAGAGTTAGAAACTTTGAGAAATATATGAGACGATAAGTTTCATCAGCCTAAAGCTAAAAAATTTTGAAAAAGCATCAAAACAAGGAGTATGAATTAAGGCAATAGAAGAAGAGATTAAGATGATTGAGAAGAACAAGACTTGGGATTTCTTTGATCATCCAGATAATAAAGAAATTACTGGTGTTAAATGGGATTATAAAACCAAACTTAATCTAGATGGTTCAATTCAGAAATATAAAACAAGACTTATTGCAAAGGGGTATTCTCAATTAATTGGAATTGATTATAATGATACATTTGCTCTAGTAGCTTAGCATGCTCCTATAAGAGCTCTTATTGCACTTGCAGCACAAAAGAAATGGAGTATCTATCAATTAGTTGTTAAATTGTCTTTTCTTAATGGAGATTTAGAAGAAGAAATATATGTGGAGCAGCTACAAGGATTTAAAGATCTAAATAATAAAGATAAAGTCTTGAGATTAAAGAAGGCTTTAAATAGATTAAAATAAGCATATAGACCTTGGTATAGTAAAATTGACATATACTTTAGCAATCATGGATTCAAGAAAAGTAAAAGTGAACCAACACTCTATATCAAGAACCAAGGTAACAATATTCTCATTGTTTTTATTTATGTAGATAATTTAATTTACACAAGTGACAATGAGAAAATGATAAAGGAGTTTAAAGAAGATATGATGAAGATATTTGAAATGAGTGATCTTGAATTACTATATTATTTTATAGGAATTGAAGTCAATCAAGAAGAAGGTAAATTTTTTATCTCTCACAAAAAAATATACATAAGCTCTTCGGAAGAAATTTAATATGAATAATTACAAGTCTATTTCTGCTTCATTAGTACAAAATGAAAAGCTACAGAAAGAAGATGGATCTCCAAAAGAAAATGTCTCACAATATAGAAGTCTTATTGGAAGTTTACTTTATCTTACTACTACAAAACCAAATATTTTATATGCAACAAGTTTACTATCAAGATTCATGTCTGATCCAAGCCAAATGCATATGGGAGCAGCTAAAACTTAAAAGAATTCTCATATATTTACAAGGTACCAAAGAATATGGTATCTTATATGAATCAACAACAAAATTATTTAGCTACTCAGATAGTGATTTGGTTGGTTCAGTTGATGATATAAATAGTACATTCGGATATACATTTACTTTTGGATTTAGTGTATTTTCATGGACTTCTAAAAAGCAAGATATAGTAGTACAATCAACAATAGAAGCTGAATATATAGTGGTAGTGATGTGTCTGCAAATACACGGATACGTCAAAGTAATAAAAAAATATCGAACCCACAGAGACCTATGTGTTAAGTACCAAATAATTAAATTCTTACTAGCTAAGCGATCGATATATGATGTGTATAAATTAAGAACAAAATAGCAAAAACTGACATAGAAGATCGGAGAGAGAAAACTGGGACTAAGGTTTCATCACCTTTTAATTCCTATGACTAAATATAATGAAGTTTTTCTTAGTTATTTAAATCAAGATAAAGAAAAGTTTACTTAAAAAGAAATTGTCTCTTTTCAGATGTCCAATTTACATAGAATAGCCTTCACTTTCGTGACTTGCTGCTCAGTGTTAAATAAAAGTAAACTAGACAAAAAAAAATTAAGATTACTTTCGTGGCTTAACTTTCAATGTCAGCTTCTCAAGTAAAATTAAATACTTTCATATATTAATTTTACAGGTTTTACCTAAGGGCTCTAACAATCAAAATCATCTCTCGGTCCATATTATCATATCTGAAACAGTGGAATCAATACTCACATATAAAATAAGCATCATAAATTAGGGTTCTAGGACTTAGCTACTTTCATAGTCTAGCATTCTAGATCTAATATAAGGGTTCTAGGTTTGTAAATCACCTTCGGTCCATATTACAAATCATAAAATATGCAAATAATAATTTCAAAGCAAATAAATCACAGAGACAAAATTATCGTTCAAAGAATAACTAATAGGTTAAAAATCATTCAGTCATTATAGAATTAAAAAAAAAAACTACTCCCTACGTCCCAAAGAAAGTTTTACGCTATCATGAGTAGAAAACGCAACAATAATTCATCTTAAAAAAAATCAGAGTTCAAAAGAGGTAAAATAAAGTTTTTACTGATTTCACGGGGATGTAAAAATTTTAGTTCAAATTTCACAACCTCGTGATTTTTCTTTCTACACAGTGTTGTCGGCTCCGTGCGAAGGTTACTATAGCGCGTCCCTTTTTCATTGATTTATCCCAATCTTGAACTCCTTTCATGCTGAAATTTTGCATCCATCCTCTCCTCCCTTGGGCGAAACTTTTCACCAAGTTTCGTTGCCTGAGATGCCCTCTACACCTCTCGGCGAGAGCACAAATTCTAGTGATGCCTTTTGTGATTTCTCTCTCGTTTGAACTCCTTTTGCTATGAAATTTGGTGTGTGTCGTCTCCTCCCTAAGACGCAGCTTCCCTCAAAATGTCATGGAAAAATATGATCATTAAGGCCCTCTGTGAATAGAAAACCTAGCAGCCGCTGTTGCTAGGTTTTCTCCCTCGTTTCTCCACGATTGAGCATGATCCCAGACTTCAAATCTTCTCCTTTATTTATAGAACGTTTCTATATTTTTTAAAATTTTCCGATTAGGGCTCTGATTTTCCCAATTTGGTAAAGGAAAAATTAAAAACGGGAGGCGGTGGAAGACTCGAGCGTGGCGGTGACGACTGTTTCCCCTCTTTTTCACCCCCCCCCCCAATAAAAATTTTAGTTCATTTTCACCGGGGTGTGATGTTGAGAAAATTTTCAATTTGACCTCCAAGCTCAAAATTTTGTCATGATTCTATTTTTGACCTCTGATTTCTTCAAATCTATCGAAAACAAGCCATTTTTACTTGAAAATGATGAAAAATGAGAAGAGGTGTAGATTTCAAAATAATTGACTAATTAAATTTAAAAACAAGTAAAATAGCATAAATATGACTCAAAAAGACTAAACGATCAATATAAAATTTACTATGAATTTATTCTCTATTGTGATAACAAATCGACAATAGCAATTACCAAAAATCTACTGCATCATTCTCGAACGAAGCATATTGTAATAAAAAATCATCTCATACGAGAAGTTGAAGCAGAAGAAAATTTACAACTCCAATATTGCAAGATTGAAGATCTAGTTGCAATTATATTCACAAAGGCATTACCAAGATCAAGATTTAAAGTTCTTAGAGGCTTATTTAGAGTTTGTAAAAAATCTCATTAAGGAGGAGTGTCTCGGTTAATGAGATTTCACCGACTCTTAAAGTCGGTTTTGTGAAAATAAAATAAAAATAAATCAACCAACTATAGAAGTTGGTGAAGAATTGAGAAAATGAAAGAGAACCGACTCTTAAAATCGGTTAGGTTAAATTAGATTAAAAAATCTTGTAAACCGACTTTATGATGTCAGTAATTTCAACTATAAAAAGACAAAGGGTCCTTCATTGTATCTGAACAAAAATTCGTGGGCAACAGCCATAGTAATAAAATTTTATCCTTCTAGCTTTTTCTCTATTTAGTTCCTTGCTTCTTCTCTTTCAATTTTCTATCAATGTCAACCGTATTGTGTATGTTTTCCATGGTAGACTTACAAATTTTAAGATTTATAATCTAGACCTTTTAAACACTATGATATTTTAGTGTATTTTTTTAAAATCTCATTTGGTTGTTTCTTTCTTCTCATGGATTCTTTCTAAAGGATGACCTCTTCACACTAATATTCATTGTCACTACTTCCAATTAGCTCAACCTTTTGGGTATTTGGACAAAATATAAGAATAGAGTTTATTCAATGGAGTTGAGTTTGAAGTCCTTTTAATTTTCTCCTAAAATGCTTAAAATCCTTCCAAATTGATGGCTTAATGCAGGACTCGAAGGCTCCATTGCTTCTAGAGAGGAGACGTCCTAGTAATGCTCAATGTAAGTAGATGGTTGAAGGCTTACAACAAAGACCAAGTCGTTGGTTGAAATAAAAGATCAAAACTAGCCTACATGGGTTGCTTTTGCTAATTTTAGCCCATTATAGTTCGATCTAGTTTGGACTGCGTACTAGAGTATAATTGATTGGCGTAATTAAGGTCATTTGAAGTCTAAACCAAGCACTATTTGAATCACTTCAAAAGCTTAGGAATACTGTATAAAATACTAGTTATTTGAAATTAAACAAGAAATAAGATTGGCCAAAGATAAATACTATACAAAGATCTAAAGGAATTATGGTTAGAATTTTGTTATTAACTTAGTTGGTTCATGGCTTAAGGGTAGGTTATATAAAAACATTTACGAGATAATGTAAGATCGATCTTCTATGATATTTAAAAGCCATCAAAATAATCAAACTAAAAGCATATCATTATATAATTAAAATCAAAAGAATATATTCATCCAACTATGATCATGCGTCACCATTATCATTCATTCTCCATAGTCTCATTTGCACATCAACTATTTTCTTTCTTCCCTTCTAATACATGGAGTATAGTTTCCTTGACCGTACCTTTGTTTAAATAATTTTGAAATGACTTTGAGCTTTCAAAAAATTTACACCAAAATATTATACTTAAAGAAATTATTAGTAGTAATATTTTTGTTCTCATCAAAACACACAATATATTGAAAAACAATGATATTAAACCTTAGCTAATAATCTCCCTCTTTTTGTTGATGACAAACTAATTTGAAAGCACATATACAACTAAAACAAATATTAGAATGCATAATATGATCATTTTAACTCAATTCATTTTAACTTTGATTATATAAACCTACTCCAATATCAATTGAAAACTAAATCAAGCCACACATGAGTGTTGTGAATTTTAGGTCAACTACAACCTAATGTAAAGTAAATGAATAACAAAATTTCACAATAAGAAGCTTGACAAAGCATCACACAAAATATGATGTTCAATGAAGAACAAAAGAAATACAAATCATAGTCTTTTTTTAAAAAAAAAACACTAAGCAAAATTGTAATAGATAAGACAAAATAAAAAAAAATTAATCAATTGTAAGACAATGTATACTATAATATTTATGAATGTGTACATAGTTATTAACTAAAAAGATGATAATATATCAATCAATTATTGCTAGGTCATATGCAACAAAACTTTAAATAAGAATGAGATCTAATCACCACAAGTATTAATCAAGTGATTCAATAAAAATTTGGCCATGCTAACATAATATTTTATAGTGATTAAGCTCCAATGCCTACTTCTACCAACAAAGCTACCTACCGAAGATTTTAACTATTACCTATATAATCATAAATACTGTAAAAGAAATTTCTAAATTAATCCTTTCCACTTCTCATGCGGACCACTCATACTCTACCTAATTTACAATTATACAACCTAGGGTAAGTCAAGAACTTTTGTTAGTTTTCTAATATCCCCCTTGATTCTTTCTCCTAAGAATGATTTCTCTTTACTAGGATTTTTTTTTTGCAACTATATCCAAATGGCTCAATCTTTTAGGTAGCTAGCCAAAGTATAGGAATATATCTTCTTAAGGGTTCTTGTCAATTTAAGAGAAACATTTACAATACTACTAAGATTCAATAAATAAAAAATACAAATAATAGCATAATTTAAAACAAGGAGTTAAAATATATTACTTAATGAAGCTTGAATCTATCTCAATTTAGCTCTGAAAATGCTCAAAGTCCTTCCAAATTGATGGCTTTATGAAAGACTTGAAGGCACTAGTGTCTTCTAGGGAAAATATTAGGGGCTGGTTGAAGGTTTATAACAAAGATAGCTATTAAGAGTAAGAAGCGGACAAGAACTAAGCATTATGGCCCTTTACGACTCATTTCAACTTGATTCATTTTAACTTAGTTCAAATTACATAATATGATCAAATTGGTTTGACTTAATTGAAGTCATTTGAAGTCCAAATTAAGATATATTTGAATTGTTAGAAATATTAGAAAGTTTACTTTGTTTAGAAATATTGGCTTCGTAGAATTTGGACAAGAAATAGAATTAGTTTAATGCCAAATACTCTAGAAAAGGTAAAAATAATTATGGTGACCCTTATGTTTTTGACGTAAGGATAGGTTACATATAATACTGTAGTTTAATCTCACATTGAATGTGGAAGAAAAGATTATATACTATATAAGACTTAGTGAGTTTGCTATTATTAACTTGGGCTTAAGTATTTTAATTAATCAGGTTATATTGCTATTCCGGCTCATAATATTCTGGTTTAATCCCGCATTAAATATGAAAGAAAAGATTATATTATATATAAAGCTTAGTGAGCTTGTTATTGTTAACTTCGATTTAAGTATTTTAATCAATTAGGCGTAGACAAGGTTTAATTGATAGGTTACATGACAAGGTTTATGAGATAATATAGGATCTTACATGAGATTAGAAAACATGAAAATAATTAAACTAAAAACAATTTTTAAATACGTAAAATCAAAATAACATCTTTATACAATCATGACCATGCATCATCATTAACATTCATTTTCTCAAACCTTATTTGTACTTCAGGTATCTTCTTTTCTACCTTCTAATCTTTAGAATGTAGTTTCTCATATCACAACTTTGCTTGAATAATTTTCAAGTATCTTTGATCATTCAAAAATTTTGTTCCTAAATAATATAATTAAAGAAACCATTAGGAGAAATAATTGATCATTATAAAATACATAATAGATTGCAAGTTAATGAAATAACCTTGGGCAACAAGAGTGAGTTGGTTAATCAAATCCAAAATAAAATATGTATAGAATGAGAGGCAAAGACAACTTTTAAAATGTCCATGAATAATCATGACAGTTATATTAATTAATAGAATTAAATTTGAACTTAAATTGAAAAGGGCATCCTCCCTCTAGTATGGACTATTAATCAAATCTAATTACAGCAATTCTAGATCAAAATGTTTTTGCTATACTTATAAAGATCATTTCAAATTAGGTTTATGAATTGTTAAATTTTTTTTCTTTCTTCTTTTTTTTACCTGACTAGTACTCAAGATCACACGATTAAATCTCAGCCACTAAAAAAACAAAAATACAAAAGAAAAAGAAAATCTAATAATAGCTCCATTTCCATAGATGGTGGATCTACAAATGGGGAGAAGTTGAAGGTTTGGCTTCAATCCAACGATATTCAAATTAGCTCATTGGAGACCTTTCACAAGGAGAATGCAGAAAATAACATCAAGAAATATCAATTATTAGAAAAACTTTTTCTTGAATGGAATCCACAGGGAAAGAAAGAAAAACACGTTAAATCTAGTAGCATTTTGCATCTAGAGTCAATGTATTTTTCTTTTTTTTTTATATTTTCTATCAAAAAAAACAGGAAATACTGCCTTCGTTAATTATTTTCCTTCAAAAAGTTATGATGGCATGAGATTCAATCGGCCGCTTGGGATACGGAATGGGTTTGTAATTCTTTTGCAGCTGCAATATTGCTTGCCTTGTCGTCCATCTCGATTGCAATCTCATCTTGCTCCGAGAACTCCTTAAAATTGGCTTCCCTGCTAAGCTCCTCTACCTCCTCAATGACCAGCTCCAGCCTTGCCACCATCTCCACGAGCAACGAGGCGAATGCTGCAAATGGCAGCGCCTCCGAGAATTCAAGACTCGTTATTGCTATTTTGCTCAGGGTCGGCCTCAGCACCTTCCTCTCCCATGCTGCTGCTGCCGCCGCCTCTTTTGATGGATCCGACGACCTCTTGCCCCTCCATTCCAGCAGAGACGTGATGTCGGACTTGGCGGAAGACAAGGCTACATTGGCAGACTGATTCCGGGTGTCCCTTTCCGGCCTCCAGTCCGCGAGCACGGTATTGGACGTGGAACGAGCGTTTTTGGAGCCGAGGAAGAGGCGCGGCTGTGACTTGATGGCCGAGTTCAGATCGTGCAGCGCTTCGTGTAGGTGGTCGGAGAGGACGTTGGGAGAGCAGTGGCGGCGGTTTCTTATGCTCCGGGCAAGCTCATCGAGAACCTTGCACACTTCACCGGCCACGCGGGTGCATGGATCTCGAAACAAGGATCTGACAGATTGAGGAGCCTGAATTTCTGATTCCAAACATCCATGAATGGTCACAGCGGTGTACCCAAAATGTCGGAGAACAGCACCAACTTTCACGTACTGTTGCCATGGGAAGCTGTGGCACTGCCTCGTGTACCTTGGCTCCCAGCTCGCAAACAGTGCCTGATATACAAAGAGAGATAAACCATAAATTATTCATTTATTTATTTTTCTGGTCGTTTGTTTTTCTTCAAATAAGGAAATTAATTAATGAAAAAAGAAACAGGAGAGCAATAAAAAATAATTACAAGAGTCTCGTCGCTGGATTTGGAGTCCAAGACTAGCCTATAACCTTTGATTACTGATGAATCGTCGTCCTCCCTAACTTGATCATGTCCCTTCTCTTGATCTTTGAAATATTCATTTACACAAGCTGAAAGCATAGTTAATTTGTATTATAATCTATTCAAATAATTTAAAGAACGATAACATGCATGCATCATATCTATGATCTACATGTACGTACCTTCAATGGATCTGGCTAAAATTTCGAGCTTGTTGACTGTGGAATTGTGCAGGTCTTCACCTGACCAGTTTGGTAAAATGAAGAGGCTCATGAAGAGGCAAATGCCGCAGCCAATAGCAATGGTGGAGAGGCGATCCCGAGTCAAGTTCAACACATTGTGCATGCGGAAACTTGACACCGTGATCAGATTGAATGTGAGCAGGAAGATCACCACTCCGTAGTCGTAGTTCTTCTTTATGTATGGTACGAATCTCAGATATGTCGACAGAAATCCTGATCCACAAAAAAACATTAATATACAATTATGCTGCCATATTACGATCGATGAAATGTATAATATAAATTAGTTTACCGATAAGGAATACGGAAATTCCTATAAAAATAGCACGAAACACAGTGCCTGTCTTTTGTGCCATGAATTCGATGAAAAATGCAAGTGAAGCCGCGCATAGTGTCCCAAATCCTCGGTTCAGACCTTTGCACAGAGTTGCACCTGATATGAGTTGATACAGACAGGAAGATCAAGATGAAGAGGGAAAAACAAATTAATTTAGACAGTAACTAGATTGTGAATGGCCAATAAAGATAATTATTACCTGCAGTGAATTCAAGGACGACGACCACAGTCATGACAGCCCACATTGCGCCCTGCCCTACACCTTGGAAGAGTGGCTCCAAGAGATACAAGCAGGAAACCAAAGTCAACGCCACGCCCACCTTGAGAGCATGAATGGGTCGCCGTCGATCTTCCCTTCCCACTTGCAGCGCGCTGAGCCAAAGCTTGGCAGGAAGCCTTATCAATCTTCCCACCAGGTGCTCCATAATTATCACCATGCAATTGCAGCTGTCCTTGGCTTTACTACTGTGATCCGCAGCCATTTCCATGGTTGGAGCAGGACTGCACACACACTCGTTCGCAGTGGCTCCGAGTCCAAGAAACACCAGCTTGAGGATCGATTCATGGCGGCTTGGCTGGGCTTTCTCGAGGCTACTTATAAGACGCTTTGTGCTGTCTGTCTCTGTTACTTGTCACGCGGGAGCATGGTGACAGGGATATCAGTCACATGCATCCCGCTTGAGAGAGATGCAACTTAGCATTGATGAGACAGCAACTGCAACCGTAACGGAGAAACTTATGAATTTTGGTTGCTGAAAATTGATGTCTGACCCCATTTTGTGTGGTCACTTTTTGCTTGTAGACTTGCAACCAGTTCATTTATTTCTGGGGAAACAACCGATCGGTGCGAATGAGTTGACTGTGAAGGTGATTAATGCATCGACGTCCATGAACTGAACTGCAGCAGCAATGGTTAATTTTAGGGTGGCCAAAACCTAACCCAGCTTTTTTAAAGTAGGCAAAATGATCAATGAAATGTCAACGGCAATGCATCAAGCTAGATTCCTTGTTGAAATAAATCCCTGATCGTAGATCAATAGCCCGGGCGCGATGTTTCTGGATCCCTTCCACCGACGCATGAACTTCAAGAGAACATCTGACGTTCATGCAAACATCACCAGAGAAGAAAATTAAAGGCAACAGAAATGAATTAAAGCTTCTCTTAGGAGTCGACGTTTGTCTCCAAGGCAGCAGCTCTTGCATAATGAATTGCTAATTGTGATGTAAATCGATCTAAGGCAACAACGGTTCCAAAGTCAGGACAGGGCCACAGTATTGATATTGAAGAATTTTCAGCAGTGAAAATTCAGAAAAAAAATATCTTATAATAAACACCCAACGCTTGAGAATCTAATAAGAAGGAATCTCGGCTTTAATTTCATGAGATTAAGGCCCCGTTTGGATGCCGCGTTTGGGCGGCTTCTGGCTTTTGCGGGCAGCCAAAAGCTGGAGCGGAGGCGTTTGGGACGCAGCTTCTCAGCTTGGAAGCTGCACTGTTGACAAAAAGCCGTCTCGCTCGAGCTTTCCCGAAATGCGGAAGCGGCTTCTTCTGCACAGTGTTCGCCGCTTCGCTCGAGCTCCACCCGTACGCGTCTCGCTGCTCCCCGTCGTCGCCTCCTCCACCTCCGCCCGTCGCCGCCTTCGCCGTCGCCTCCGCCTCCGCCTCTAGTCGTCGCCTCTGCCTCCGCCTCCACCCCCGCCGTCACCGTCGCCGGCCGTCGGCAAGGCGCCGAACACAACGGCGGAATCCCAAATCCCTTCGCGTGGAGACGACGAAAGGGATTTGGGTTTTATTATTTTTTTTTTAATTTTTTATAAGGTATTAATAAATATTAATCTTTAAAATTAAAATAATAAAAATATAAAAACAAGAGAATAAATATATAGAATAATGTAATAGTCTAAATTCATGTATGTAAAAATTTTAAATTTAAAAATTTATATTTGTATGATTAATTTTTTTAAATTTTAAAAAATAAAAATTAGAGAATTCTTCAAAAAAAATTATCTATTTTAAGCTTAAATTTATGTATGTGATAGTCTACAAAATTTTTATGGTTGTGTTAGGTAATTTTATATTTTATATATGCTTTATATTAAAAAATAATAATTTTTATTATAAATTAAAAATATTTTTTTAATAGAATTGAACAGTACAGCACAGCAGCTCACAGTTGCTTATCAGACCAGCTAATACACCCAAACAGCCTCAGCTTTTCAGACCAGCCACTAGCTAGAAGCTCCAGCCTCTCCAAACTGGCCCTAATTCATCGTTCCAAACTAGGAGAAAATTTTCTATGTTTAGACCCAACATAGGGAAACCCACATTGGGTCCTTTCCCTATGTTGGGTCCTTTGTTTTTATACTAAAAATATTTTTTTAAAAAAAATTATAAAAAAATGATTTACACATTCTAAGTTTTTCAATGGTATCAATATTGTCATATAAAAAGTTATGCATTATGAAAAAATAATAAAAATATTTTTAAAAAAATATTTCCCTGCATATGCAAAGGCCTCATTACATACATGTTTATGTATTTTTTTTACATCCATTGAGTACTGTTAATACGCATATGTGAAAAGGAATAGAGAAGGAACGAGACAGGGAGCAACGGACAAGAGATAATAGAATTATATTTGTTGATCGTTGTTTACACTCGGTAATTAATACAATTTATAATGCTACGTGGAGAGATAAATTGTGCAATTACATTATATCCTATTGCTAAAAGAGTTGAGATTCGTTGCTACGATTGATTTGGAAATAATATCAATCTTTGTTGTCATTACTCCCCGGAAACTCAATGTGGATGTGCGCACTTTGAGTTTAGACAATAATCCTTAAAACTTGATTTGTGAGAGTGACTTAGTGAAGATATTAGCCAATTGATCATTAGTGAAAATATAGGATACCATGAGTTGGCGCATTGCTACATGTTCAAGTACAAAATGAAAATCTATCCCCATATGTTTTGTACAAGCATGAAAGATTGGATTGGCTGTCAAATATGTAGCTCCAATGTTGTCATACCAAAGATTGGGAATTTATAGGGGAAGCAAGTTGAAGTTCATGAAGAAATGATTGAATGCAAATAACTTCTACAGTACCATTAGCAATTGCTTTATATTTCACTTCAATGATAGATCGAGACACAGTTTGTTGTTTCTTTGAGTTCTATGATATGAGATTTTTGCCAAGAAAAATGATAAAGCCACTAATGAACTTTTGATCTTCAGGAGAGCGAGCCCAATCATCATCACTATACACTTGAGCTCGTCATCACTATACACTTGTAAATCTCGGGATGAATTGCAATGTAAGAGAAGACCATGCAGAATAGTGCCTTTTAAATAACAAAGTATGCACTTGACCATCTCCCAGGTTAAAGAATGCATGAATTGACATGCACGATTAATTGTATAGGTGATATCTAGTCTTGTGATAGTGATATACTGTAAAGCTCCAACTATGCTTCTATATAAGGTTGGATCCTGCATAGGTGTGGACTATGATGAGAAGGATGTGATGGATATTAGTGTTGACATTGGTCGAGCACCATCCATTTTGGCTCACTGAAGAACACCCAATATATATTTACTCTGAGATATAAAAGACAACCATAAGAATGTTGTGACAATTCGATGCCTAAAAAAAAATTAGGGAACCCCAAGTCTCTAATGGCAAATTCCTGGCCAAGAGAAACAATTAAATCATTTATACGAGAAGAATCGATGCCCGTGTTCAAAATATCATCCACATATATGAGAATATAGATTTTGATATTGGATTTACAGTAGTAAAATAAGGATGTGTCTTGGTGCCTATGAAGCCTTGAGTTTGTAACCATCCACTTAAACAATTAAACTATGCTCGAGGAGCTTGTCGTAGGTCATAAATAGACTTTTTGATATTACACACATGATGCCTACATGCTCTCCTTACGTCAGCGAACTTACAAGCCAGAGGATTCGTCCATCCGATCTTCGGATCACCAAAATCAAATGATTTACTTTTGGCGATCCCTGTTTCAACCGAACCATTCTCTTCGCCTTCGTTTGCCATCGATTTGTTATGGACTAATACTAATAGAACAAGTAGCACTAAACCACCAATTAAGAAAAAATACAGCAACATAAAACAAGCAAATGACACTAAGATTTACGTGGAAAACCCTTTAAAACAAAGGGAAAAACCACGGGAGCAAAATCCGATCAAGAGGCTTCACTAATCAATGAGAGAACTACACCAAGTCTTCTCTAGCCACACACTAGAGGTAAAACATCAACATACATCAAGAATAACAACTTTTTGGAATACTAAACAGCATATGGCCATCATCAACTAGGATGGAAACCAAAACTAAGTAGAAAGATTGGAGAAATCTCACCAAAATTCGCCAGGAAAGAACTGAACAAAAAGTGACCTTTGAGAACTCGAAATCAAGATCTGACTGTTCCAAATCTGAGAAGATGAGTGCTTAGCTTGTCTACATATTTTCAACTCGATGCAACGGTGCGTTACTTCAGATCGTCCACTTGATTGAATGCTATCCAGTTTTCTCTAAATCCTCTTAACTAGGGTTTTCTCCCTTGTTTTCTCTCAAAAACGCCTCTTACACTTTGGCTGCCCCCCCCCCCCCCCCACTTCAAAAGTTAACCCTAGCTCTAAAAAAATAAGTAACTAAAATACCCTCAAGTTGGGTATATTAACCAAATTACCATCATACCAAAAATTGTGCCATCCTCCATATAGGAGGGGAACTCATCTAACAAATCTCCCCCTCACGACTATATGGAGGGATTTATCACACCAGCAATCTTGCAACAAATGTTATGCTTCTCTTTTGAAATAGACTTTGTCATCATATTAGAACCATTATCATTAGTATGAATTTTCATCAACTCTAGTTGCTTTGAGTTTAACACATCACGTATCCAATGATACTTCACATCAATATGCTTTGACCTAGAGTGAAAAGTATGATTCTTGCTCAAATGAATTGCACTTTGACTATCACAGTATAGAATGTGTCTCTCTTGCTGAAATCCAAGCTCCTTTAGCAACCTCTTTACCCATAGCACCTCTTTGCAAACTTTAGTACTTGCAATAAATTCAGCTTCAATTGTGGATAATGCAATACACTTTTGCAGTCTTGATTGCTATGCAACGGCACCACCTGCAAATGTAACTAGATAACCCGAGGTTGACCTCCTGCTATCAATATTTTCTGCCATATTTGCATCTGTGTACCCAACCAACAAAGGCTTGTCACCACCAAAACAAAGACATAAGTTAGATGTACCTCGAAGATATCTGAAAATCCATTTCACAGCATCCCAATGCTCTCTTCCAGGATTAGAGAGGAACCGGCTCACAACCCCAACTGCATGAGCTATGTCTGGTCTTGTGCATACCATGGCATACATTAAGCTTCCTACTGCAGATGCGTAAGGTACTGTCTTCATGTCTTTTTTATCTCTTTCACTTGGTGGACTTTGCTTAGAACTCAATTTGAAGTGACTAGCATGTGTAGTATTAACTTCTTTGGCTTGACTCATGTGAAATCTTTCAAGCACCTTTTTCACATATTGTTCTTGTGATAACCATAGCTTCTTAGATTTCCTATCACGAGCAATAGTCATGCTAAGTATCTTCTTTGCTGATCCTAGATCCTTCATGGCAAAGGTTTTACTTATGTCTTTCTTTAACCTATCAATTTTAGATATATGATGGCCAATAATTAGGATATCATCTACATAAAGCAGCAAAATCAAAAAATCATCATCAGATAATCTTTTAACAAAAACACAATGGTCTGAAGTTATTTCCTGGTAGCTGTGCTCCCCCATAAATGACTCAAATTTTTTGTACCATTGCTTTGGTGCTTGTTTCAAACCATACAAGCTTTTTCTCAACCTACAAACAAGGTCTTCTTTTCCTTTTGTCTCAAAGCCCTCTGGTTGCTCCATGTAGATCTCTTCCTCTAAATCACCATGAAGAAATGTTGTCTTTATATTCATTTGTTGAATCTCCAAATCCATGCTAGCAGCAAGTCCTAGCATAACTCTAATAGAAGACATCTTCACCACAGGAGAAAAAATTTCATTAAAATCAATACCCTCTTTTTGATTGAAACCTTTCACAACTAACCTTGCTTTGTATCTTGGTTGTAAACTATTCTCTTCAGCCTTCAACTTAAAGACACATTTGTTCTTTAATGCTTTCTTGCCTTTAGGTAACTTGACCAAATCATATGTGTGATTGTCATGCAATGATTTTATCTCTTCCTCCATAGCCTTTAGCCACTCTTCTTTTTGATTGTGTGCTAAAGTCTCTTCAAATTACTCAGGTTCTCCCTCATCTGTCAACATAACATATTCATCTAGGGAATATCTGCTTGAAGGTTGTCTAATTCTACTAGATCTTTTTGGAGGAATATTAATTGCATCTGTAGACTCTATGGTCTCTTGGCCATCTGACTCAACTATCTCAATGTCAGGACCATCCAAATCACTATCTCTTTAATTTGATTCAGCAGTTTGAGGGGCTAAGTCTAGTATATCAAGATTTTCTTATGGCTTTGGCATATCTGTTACCTTGTCAAAATTTTTAATTGAGAATATAATATCTCTACTTCTTATTACTTTTTTTTCAACCGATCATAAAGTGTTACGTGTATGCTACATAAGGACAAAAATCAAAACAGTAAAAAGGGGCTTTTATAAAAAAACGAACGAATCAAATTATTGTACCCGCGTGCATGTACACTAATTTGATTTGGAAAAATTTGGGAGACAACTCAGCCGTGCCCCACTTGGTTTCTTTCTTCTCCCATTTAATTCCCTCTGCCTCGGTGCTTGTGCACTCAACCTCACCCGCTTCGAGCGTTTCTTCCGCTCACATTTCCCCTCTCTCGTGTTTTACCTCTCACGTTTCTTCGCTTCTGCCACTCGTCTTTCCGTCGATTCCGGCAAGCGCCACCGTCCGGCGACGTTCCTCCACCGGCAACGAACTCCTGGGGCCCCGGCGAACATTTCGCCCCTAGCTCCCTTCTTCCTTGCCCCTCCGATCGGCGAGAAGCTGCTTGGATCGAGTTCGCCGAGACCCTAACTCCGGCGATCTCAATCTCTCTCGAATCTCCACCGAATCTCATCAAACTGCTTCGGAAGCGTCGGTGAAGTGCTGCTGTGTGTTTCCTGCAAATTTCGGCCACTTCCGACAACGTTTTGCTGCCTTCCGACGAGTTTCCGACGGAGCTTCGGCGAGGCCGACGGCCTTTCCTTTCCTGTTTTCGACGGACGTTGAACGCTGCTATTTTCTGTTAGAGTTGGTGGCTGCCGGCGCCGGGGACGAAGTACTGTTCCGGCGATCTTCTGGCGATCTTTCGACACGTCCATTCGATTCAATCGGTGGTTCGTCCACACAGGCTGTGGGCTAGGTTAGTATCTAAACCCACTTCGTACGTAATTATGCAGTAAACCCTGCATGCTTAATATAACAAACCAGTTAGACAAATGCATGCTTAGATACGGTAATACCTGCCTATACATAAATGACGAACGAATGGCATGAACGATCATAACAGACCCGAAACAGTAATTAAGGAAAAGTAAGAAATAAATTAAACTAAAGATAAATAAATAATTTCATATGCAAATACAAAGAATTGGATGGATAACTGATACATATTACATTGTACCCCATGTAGAGACTGTAGATCCAGACATACGGGATAATACTGATTCGGATGTAGGATTAGTCAGACCTACAGTGGCAGGTAGGGATCTTTATTCCTGTAGATTGATCAAGGTGCCTACCGCTTGGTTAGGAGGTACCTTACGGTTAGGCGTTACTAATTAGTTAGGGACGCCCTACTGATTACTCTATTGCTATCATTTCCTTTGGATTGTTATTCCATTGAGTACGATATGATTGTTTATTTATATTTCGGCACATGATATGTCCTTATCCTAGTTTACTAGGATTACACGTTATTTATGCTGCATGCGTGCTCTCTAGCACATGATATGATATGATTTGGGCTGTACATAGTACGGTACATTACATTGATGATCGGGCCGTACTGGTGGCGCTGGAGTGCCAGTCGGACGTATTTTGGGGCCAGACCTATATAGTGCTATGGAGGTTCGACCTCGTAGACTATATCTGATATTTGCATACAGTTGTGCTATTATGCACTGGTATGATAGGGTACTAGACGCAGTACCAGCAGACGGTTGACAAGCAGTCGTCACCCAGTGTGCGAGCTGACACTGGGGACCACTCAGATATGAGTGCGTGTCCATAGGGGACGACCCGGCCCACAGCTCAGTATTTGTGGTGTGTTGTTATACTTGTATTACATTGATCATAGTTTACAAGTACATTTTTGGTGCACTTGATAGGATTCGCTGTATGTATATTTGGCACATATTTCCATTAGTACTATTGCATCATGTACTTAATCCCTACTTAGCCCTTCTGGCTAACAATCCCTGCATATGTTGATATTTGATTTCAGGTCCTAAGGCGGGTCCGTCGCAGACGGATAAGGCGTAGCTAGATAGAGTTAGTGGACTCCCTTGGTATTGGTATCATATGTGTGTACCTGTTTATGTATTTTTGGCCATGTGGCCGGCATGTTGTATCCCGTCGATTTTGACGGAGACTATTGTTGATGTATTTGATACATTACTGTTGTTATTTACTGTTGGAGTCTACTGTTGATCATGGATTTGTGTACAGTGTTGGGCTGGGCTGGATTAGTAGGCCCAAATTGTCAGGTCTCGTTAGTGGGCTATACGGCTGGGGCCCAGTAGCTGTCGGGACGTGACATAAAGCCTGTAACCAAAATCTTCATTTCCATAACCAATGAAAATACATTGTCTTGTCTTAGAGTCAAGATTTGACCTCTCATCTTTAGGGATATGAGCAAGGGCATGACAGCCAAATACTCTCAAATGCTTGTGAGATACATTCTTCCTACTCCAAATTCTTTGTGGCACATTATACTGCAAAGGAACACAAGGAGATAAGTTAATAACATAAGCAGCGGTAATTAAAGCCTCACTCCAATAAGTATTTGGAAGCTTTGCATGTGAAAGTAGGCATCTAACTCTCTCCATAAGTGTTCTATTCATTTTTTCTGCTAGACCATTTAGTTGTGGAGTCTTAGGAGGAGTCCTTTGGTGTCGAATACTAAGTGCTTTGCAATAATCATCAAATGAGCCCAAATATTCACCTCCATTATCAGTACAGATGCACTTTAACTTCTTTCATGTTTCTCTTTCAACACTAGCATGTAATTGTTTAAAAACATTCACTACTTCATCTTTGGTTTTCAAGGTGTATACCTATACCTTCCTTGAGTGATCATCAATGAAGGTCACAAAGTACAAAGCACCACCAAGTGTTCTTGTCTTCATAGGACCACATAGATCTGAATGAACCAACTCAAGAATATCAAATGCTCTATGTGGTGCAGCAGCTCTAAATGTAACTCTATTTTGCTTTCCTGCCAAACAATCAACACAACATTTTAAAGGTGAACTTGTCAAACCTTGAAGATACCTTTTTCTTACTAAAGTGTCTATCCCTTTTTGACTCATGTGACTAAGTTGTTTATGCCATAAATCAGAAACAACATTATCAACAGTTGCATTAACAATCCCTCTAGAACATCCAACTTGTATCACATATAAATTTGAGAACTTTTTACCTTGAGCCAAAACCAAAGCTCCATTTTTCAACTTCCACTGACCATCACTGAAGGTGTTGACATATCCTTCATCATTAAGTCTTCCAATAGAGATCAAATTCAATATGATATCTGGAACATGCTTCACATTTTTCAGTAGTAGCTTTGTGTCATTGTTGGTCTCAACATAGACATCTCTAATACCAACAATATGTGCAACTCCATCATTTCTCATATGTATAGTACCACAATTTCCAAGAGTATATGTAGAAAAAAATTCTCTTTTTGATGTAACATGTGTAGATGAACCACTATCAATCACCCAACTAGAGTTATCATTAGTGAGATTTACCTCATCTCCCTTGCATAGAAGAACAAACTCCTCTGACACAGTGTTAACTCTATTAGTTTCATCTTCACTCTTGCTTTCTTTTTTCTACTCTTGTCTTTGCTCCTTTTTTAACTTTCTATAATATTTCTTAATGTGACCTTTCATCCCACAATGGTACCATTCAAAGTTCTTCTTTGGTCTAGATTTACTACTAGACTTATCTCTATACTCTGGGCCTCTACTTTTATTTCTCCTCCTGCTTTCTACAACAAATACCTCTGCATGAATACAAATAGATAGACTACTGGTCTTCCTCCTTGTCTCCTCATTACATAAATGAATGGAAATATGTAATATGACAAATAGAAGCATAATATTATATTTAGTTCCACAATATTTGTCACCTTTCACATTTCTACTAATCTCTCATAAAATCAAGGTGCAACAAGTGATGTAATTTGTGAGTTCAAATAAGTCAAAATTCCATGTAAAATTAAGTTTAGTGTATTACAGTTGTCCTCCACTATCCTTGATGACCAAATTCCTATCCTTGATGACCAAATTCCTCGAAACTCTCTTATTCTTTGCTTTGTTTCTCAGTTAAATTAATAATGTTTAGTTACTATAATCAATAATATTCTCATGTAGTCCCCATGTACTCGGCTTCTATATAATGAGTTCCATGACAGGTTTATGCATTTAAGAAAAAACAATTGCAGAATTTCCTGAGCAACTCCACCTATTATTCCCTCTTTCTCCAACCAAATTTTAGTATCCAAGCCTTGTTCAAGTTTAATCCCTCCTTCCACTTTAGGTACCATGTTTTCTTATTTTCGATAGAGAGAATTATGGTTCTCAGACTGATCAAATTTGATTCTTTTTTGTACCCAAGATATATGGGAGATTGTTGAACACTAATTTGAATAATCAACATCTGTAAGCACAAGATCAAAATCTTCCACTCAAAGTCAACCTCAAGATAAAATAAACAAGTGGGAAAAGTAGATGAAGAAGATGATGAAGTTGGTGTAGATCAAGAGGATAAACGGTTTAGTAAAAGGTGAACTTGTGTAGCACCCAAGAAGAAGCAGATGTAATAGCTGAATTGAAGGGATATGAAGCAGATGATTTAGTTAGTGCTGTGAAACCAAGAGTATGTCACGGAGTAGACGAACAATTTGATTTGATATTTTTTTTTATTTGTGCATTCTTTTTATGATATTTAGTGATAATAACATAATACTTATATACTAGAATTTTAAACAAATGAATGTTACTTGTTGTTTATGAGTGTTTTCAAAATCTTTGACCATTTATTACATGCATTGAGGAGAGCTTGTATGTATCCACTACCAAATCCATATGATGCTAGTAATCACTTGTGTACCTCAAATGCCAATTATTTTCAAGTAAAATTTAATTAGTCATGTAAAATCCTTTCAATTACAAATTAGAAAATTGATGATTCTTTTTATTATTCTATTTTTCCTTACCTCATGTTGTGAAAGTATGATAACACTAGTGATGATGAAGTTCTAATTATAGATAAAAGATAAATAATTAATGCGAAGATTCCTGAGGAAAAAACTCTAGGGCAATTATAACTTTGCAACTAACTAACATGTTACTAGTGAAGTGATCCACCGCAGATGTAGTCGAGCAAAAGCCGGGAAGAAGAAGAAGCTTTGATTGAGAAAGTAGTGATGAATTCGAAGGTTGAGATTGCAAAAGAAATGTTTCTATAAATTCAAATCTTGACAATCACCCTAAAAAAGAAGCTTCCAAGAAATTTCCTTGAAGATTCAGTTGCAAAGAATAATCTTATTACACTTAGAGGAAAGTAGAAGCTTCTAGATGATTACTTATCAAATAAGGTTTAGTAGTGAGAAGGTAATGAGGAGATCACAAGGTGAGGAATCGAAGGAAGAAAAGAAAGAGCACAAGGAAATGTCATCTATTGAGGGCTCCTTGAAGGTAAATATATATTTCAAGGTGATTTTCCTATCGTGATATGCATCAAGAAGCATTTATTAATGCATTTTGTGCTATTTTTTTTCTGCATTGCAGCTAGAATAGATGGTGACTCGATGTACCCGCTCATTGCCTATACTCATGCTTGGCATAATGCCATAACTATAGAGAAAGAATGACTGTTCTTTGAAGAATGCCAAAGTTGTAGTTTTCTAGAAGAAGTACTACTGATTGATGGAAAACAGCTATCAGACAAGCATTGGAGGTGGCAAAGAATGTTAGTGCAACTGGAATTGTATGCCACATGTATTCTGTTCCTTCTTACTTCTTCTCAACCTAAATCCTATGTGCATCAAGATAACTTTGCTATCTTGATGTGCATCAAGAAGCCTTTGTTAATGCATTTTCATGATGGGTGCAATTTTTTTTCTGTGCTTGGCAGAATGCCACAACTATAGAGAATGAAATGAATGCACATGGAAGAATTCCGCAGTTGTAATTATGTAGATAAAATACTATTGATTGGTGGAAAAATTCAATCAAACAAGCATTGGAGGGTAGCAAAGAATGTTAGTGCAACTGGAATTGTATTCTACATGGATTATGTTCTTACTTGGTTCATCTCACCCACAACTCTTATGGATATACCTGGTTTGGTAATATCATCTACAGAGGACTCCTTGAAAAGCTGAATATATATTTCAAGATAACTTTACTATCTTTATATGCATCAGGAAGCCTTTACAAATATGGTAATTCGATGTGTATGGTAATTTTTAAAGTGGGTGCAAATTTTTTTCACATTACAGTTGAAATATATGGTAATGTATCAGTTCATTGCCACCACTCATGTTTGGCAGAATGTTGTAGAATGAAATGAATGCCCCTGGAAGAATGCCAAAGTTGTAATTATCTAGATGAAGTACTACTGATTATGGAAAGAAAAATATCAAAACAAGCATTGGAGATGGCAAAAAATGTTAGTGCAAAGTGCAACTGGAATTGTATTCTACATGGATTCTATTCTTACTTGCTTCATCTCAACACAACTCGTATGGATATACCTGGTTTGATAATATCATTCAAAGAGGACTCTTTGAAAAAGGTGAATATATATTTCATGGTAACTTTGCTATCTTGATATGCATCAAGAAGCCTTTATTAGTGCATTTTTATGATACATGCTTTGACAGAACGCCACAACTGTAAAGAACAAAATGAATGCACTTGGAAGAATGCCTTGAAATATGTATTCACCTTTTGAAATGAGCGGATACATCAAGTTACCATCTATTCCAGTTGCAAAAAATAGCACTCATCATAAAAATGCATTAATAAAGGCTTCTTAATGCATATCAAGATAGCAAAGTTACCATGAAATATATATTCACCTTTCAAGGTGTCCTCTCTAGATGATATTACCCTTGTGCACGTTCTTTTCTTCCTTCGATTCCTCACCACGTGATCTCCCTTATTGCCTTCTCACTACTAAGCTTATTTGGAAAGTAATCATTCTGAAGCTTCTACTTTCCTCTAGTGTACTAAGATTATTCTTTGTAACTGAATCTCTAGGAAAATTTCTTGGATGATTCTTTATAGAGTGATTGCCAAGATTTGAATTTGTAGAAACATTTCTTTCGCAATCTCAAGTTTCAAATTCATACACTACTTTCTTCAACTAAGGCTTCTTTTTCTTTTTGGCTTTCGCTCGAGTACATTTCAATATATTGCTTATATATGTGGCGATTCACTTCACTAGCAACATGTAGGTCAGCTGCAAAATTATACTTGCCTAGAGTTTTTCCTCGGGAATCTTAGTATTAAGTATTTGTCTTTTGTTTATAATTAGAACTTCATTATCACTAGTGTTGTCGTGCTTTCGCAACATGAGCTAGGGAAAAACAAAATAATCAAAAACATCAACAACTTTCAAATTCATAATTAAAAAGAATTTACATGACAAAATAAATTTTACTTGAAAACAATTAACATTTAAGGTATACAAGTGATTTACTAGCATCACATGGATTTGCTTCTATGGTTGCGGATACAAGCTCTCCTCAATGCAAGTAACAAATGGCCAAAGATTTTAAAAACACTCGCAAACATCAAGAAACATCCATTTCTTTAAAATTCTAATATATGAGTATCATGTTATTGTCACTAAATATCATAAAAAATGTACAAATCAAAAGAAATACCAAATCAAATTGTTGGTCTACCAAGTGACACATTCTAGGCTTCTTAGCACTTATTGAATCATTTGTTTCATATTCCTCTAGTTCAGTTGTTGCGTCTGCTTTCTCCTGGGTGCTACACATGTTCACATTTTACTAAACCATCCTCTTTATCTACACCAACTTCATCATCTTCTCCTTTTTCATCTACTTTTTCCACTTGTTTCTGCCCTCCCTCTTGAAGGTTTGCTTTCCTTTTTCATCTACTTTTTCCACTTGTTTCTGCCCTCCCTCTTGAAGGTTTGCTTTGACCACAAAGTCCTCTTCCAAGTCCCCAACATCTGAACCAAAATGAGGCATTTCATTGTCATCTAGCAAACTGAGTACATCAGGATTGACAGCCCTATGGACCTTGAAATTCTTCCTATTGGAAGCAACAGTATGCATCATATTCCTTTCTACATCATTTATAACTTCAATTGATTTGAAGTTCCAAGCATCATAAGCCCAAAAAAAAAGGGATGCACTAAAAAAGATAGAAAAGTTATAGTTTTGCCATATGTAACTCAAAAATCTTCTTAATTTCTGAACATCTTGTTTAGAATCAATACTAGAAAAAATAATAATAATATAATAATAGAAAAGAATTCTAAATTTTAATTTGTGTATTTAGAATACTGGTAATTAGAATTTTAATATAAGAGTACAATGCCAAACAATACTAGTTTAATAATCTGGCTCGATTTCTATTTTTTTTCCTCCTACTTTACTGTCAGTCTTGCAGTTTAACCGAAAAAATCCCAATTTCTAAACATTATGGTTCAGTTTTAGGATATGCATTTCGTCGCAAGCAATTCTAAAGTTTCCTCAATATTTTTTTTTTCATGTTGATTGTCACCAAATAGACAGAAAAGCTGTGCGTAATTCTGAAATCCATACTAAATTTACAAATGAATGTGAGAATTCTCAAGGATTTCCTTAATCTCCATCAAGCTGCGGAAATCCTTTGAAGTACTTGCGCCATCATGATTAGTAAGTGATTTATCTAAAAGGCCATCACATCTCCGCAGAAACATCAAATACGTAAGAAACGGATGCTACAAGTTAGTGAATTAAACGAAGTGTCCAGCATTGTACTTTATAAGGAATTTTTAACATTCAACATAAGTATTTAAACAATGAATGCTTGTTCATTTTTACTAGATAAAGCTTTCCAATTCTTTGTGATACGTAATCAAAAAGATTTAGCATGACGAAAATGTATTTAAACCTTGAGGTTTAAACTTTAAAATTGTTCTAATAAAATGTCTGCTGTTTCTCACCAAATGCAAGTCAGCAGCCCTCATCTCCAGGCTACACAAATTAATCACCTTCGAGGAAATAAAAGAGGGATAGAAAAATTCAAGAAATTTTAGCACAAAGATATACATAGAAATTTAACTGAGCATACCATGTATGAGCTAAGGCATATGAATGTGTTCCACATAGGGGGATACCAAACAAATTTCCTGCTGCCACATTGCTGTTCGTACATAGAAGGTATTAGTAAGTAGTAACAGTGCATTACAGATAAAACTGAGCAAGAATTGAGAAAGCTTTTATCCTTATTAGGGCTCTTGGGAGGCCCAATACAATGTTACCACTTAGATGCAAAAGCTGAAGAAAAAAAATAATTTGATACCATAAATTGGAAATGTCAATATATAAGAAAGCAGAGATGTTACCAATAATTCAATTATTGATAAGTATATCGACCAATGGCTCTCTATTCAATAGAACATAGCCTAAATATAAATTTATTAAAAATAATGATAAAATACCAAGATCAAGCACTCTAGCAATACAATAGCGATTCAAGAAGGCTTGCTCTTCGGTGTAGTCAATGCCAATGGAGCTATCAGCCAGGCTTAAACCTTGGCAAACAAGTGTAAAATATATTTTTCTCAATGCATGCTTTACCTAAGAACCAGAAAAAGCACTCCTTTCTGTAAGAAACTACAAATAATATAAAAAAAATGGTGTTTAATATTCAAACAAACAAGTAAAACTTCTGCAATCATGCAGGTATCTTGAACATTAAAGTAAAGAAGCCAGAAAGAGAATCAAAGATAATCTTCTAGACATATGCATAAGCTAAAAAGATCAAAGATGATTTATATACAAACGCAGAAAATCACAATTTTGGTCTGTTGGGCCGAATAAGTGCAAACCATTTGCATAATATCACATAAATTGAAAAATTGTAAAATTTTAATGGCTTAAGGATACAACAAAATAAATCTGAAAAAGGAAAGAATGAAATAAAGAAAGAAACTAAAGAGTTGCAAATGTTTAATGACTCAGAGATAGAACACAATAAATCTAAAAAAGAAAGAAACGATATTATTTATGTCAATGAACAACTAATATCAGAAAGACAAGATTAGATGTTAGAAACACATCATGTTACTTGGGAAAGATAGACTAGGTAGAAACTAACCTCCAGACATGTTGAAGACGATGCTTCTGAAAATAGGAACTCCCATACCGACCTCACAAAGCTCTCCCAGACTCCCGCGCCATCCCACAGCTGAACAGCACGTGACCAAAATCACGCAGAGGTTATTGACCCAGCCATCTCCCGGAACCAATAAGGGAAGAATCGGGCCTACACAGCGGCCCTGCGCGTCTCTCGGGAGGTGGCAACATTATCAAGAATCTGAGGCACTGCAAGAACGATCTCGGCCGTGACATGCGATCGGCGATGAGAACGGAGGAGACCCGATCGGGGCCACAGGATGCAGGGAAGGCGTCCTGGTTGGCAGGAATATTTGAGCATAGGTTGCGTACCAGGCGGAGGCGGGCTAGGAGGTGGTGCGCGGGGCTGAAGGCGAGGCGCTGGAGGACGAAGGTGAGGCGGGTGCAACCGTCGGCGCTCTTGGGGACATCGAGGAGGCGCTCTAGGATTTTGCCATCGTCGGGCGAGTCCGCATCCATGGCCAGCGGTTTCCGGTTTCTTGGGCGCTAACGCCCTCTCGCGGGAGTCGGTTAGTGCAGCCTCAAAGCCCAATCGGTGGCAAAGACAACGAAAGAACAATAAGGGTGGACGTTTTTATAGTTGGGAGGCGAAGTGTTTGTTGTGGTGGCGCCGTTTCTTGCTCCAAAAAAAACGATAAAGAAGCTATTTTTCAAAAAGAAACAATTATTAAAATTTATGCGCATAATTTTTAAAATATCTACATCAATCATACATGTACATCAGCCATTACTATCTAATGAGACTGTATCAAGGTACATTTACAATAATAATCATCGTCTTTTATAATCTGCCAATAATAAGGATACATTTTGAATCATGAACGCATCTCATGCTATTATCTTAGCTCATAATCGACTTAACTATGCGCTAGAGTTCTCCAGCTGAGGCAATATTGACTTAACTATTGATGAGACACATGACCGTATGAAAGTACCTTCTAATGATACTTGTGTAAAAGTACCTTTTAAGAATATACCCAAACACTTAACATTCCAAAAAGTTGTTATGTCAACATTAATGGATACTAACCACAAGTTGAACAAAATTATATGGATCACGCAAATATATCTATTGAGAAATATTTGACTCATGATAATAAAGTGAAAGAATACATGGAAAAGGATATTTGTGAGCTGAAGAAAATTGGGGTGTCCCTTAATCGGATAGTTCATGCTTATGGGACTTGGGGAGTAGTAAAGAGAATACTTGACTTTTTTTCTCAACTCTGTAAGAAGTAAGTTTGGAAGTCCTTAATGTATTAATGCAACTAAGGTTGGTTATGATAGATTCCATTCTCCTTCAATGATGAAATTACTGATTCCGGGCCAAGAACTAATTCGAATTCTACTCCTCACTGGTGCATTAAGTCGTCATCTCGTAGCCATAGGTCAAAAGGGAAAGAGGTTTTGAGGCCATTACCAATGAGCAAGGAGATGCGATGCCTTAGTTTTGGTCTACTGTGAATGAGCTTTGTCCAAACAATGGAGCAAGAGGAAGTTTCTAGATACAATATGTTTGTGAATTTAAAATGATTTTTTGAGTTTCCTTTGGCAAACTATAACTTTCTTATCCTTTTTGAGTGCACCATTTTGAGTACACCATGAGGTTAAAAAGTAAGATGACTTTTTCAAATCCGTCTATAGATAATAAGGTTTTTTTTGTTTAGTGGATTTTGGCTTTTAATGAGCGTAAATATTCATGGTTAATTATTTCTAAAAATCAAGACATATTTAATTGAGAGATCTATATTATTTTTTTTAAAAAAATGCTAAATAATATAATTCATAAATATTATAAAAATATATGATTTAATACAATAAAGAAAATGACAAAAGAAAATAGTTTTCACAAATTTGGGTGATTCATATTCATCAAATACCTGGTTTTGCAACAGCTTATTAGATATTTATTTGAAGAGTATCCGGTCTTAAGTCACCTCGATAGCTTGTTTGATATTTATAATTTAAAGAAAATATTTAGTCGTAGGCACATTAGGTATTTATATTTAAAAAATATCATGCCTTAACGGCTTGTTGGATATTTGATTGGGAAAATATCAAATCTTAACAGCGTATTAGATATTTGTATTTGAAAATATCTAGCCTCGATGGCTTGTTGGAAGAAAATATCTAACCTTACTGGCACATAGGATATTTATATTTGAAAAATATTCTGCCTTCATGGTTTGTTGGATACTTGATTTGAAAAATATCCGGCCTTAGCGGCATATTGTGTTGGTGTTTTATGTGGAAAACACAAAAAATCTTTATTTATTTATTTAATATTTTTGGGCCTTAAAATTACTATTTATTAATTTTGCCTAATTATTTTATTACTTATTTAATTTATAATTAAGGCTAACAAAAAGACTTAATTTCTAGCCGTTATGTCAATTAATGTTACCATTAATTGAGGCTACTCTAAATAGGTATGTGTTTCTTTTTTCCTTCGAAAGTGTATATCTTCTTACGAGAAGAATCGCAACTTGTTGGGTGATGGAAACACAAAATAACTCTTTGTTTTCTTCCTCAAAAACTTCTCTTTTTTTTTTGTCATACGCCGAAAGATCTCTTCGACAACCGCTCCACCGACGCGCCGACAGAAGCGGATTCCTGGTTGAATCTTCAGGCGAAAGACCGGATTTCATCTCATGCGAGGGACAGGATATTTGCCTAAAGACAGACTATAAGTCGCCTCCAAGTTCCTTTAATTTTGTGTTTTGTTGATGTTACATGATTTACATGAATTTCGCGAAAACATATTGGATATTTGTATTGGAAAATATTTGGTCTCGATGACTTATTGGATATTTATATTTTAAAGAAAATATCAAGCCTTAGTACCACACAGGGTATTTAAATTTAATAAATATCCAGTCTGGCTTGCTGGATACTTTATTTGAAAAATATCTGGACTTAGCAGCATATTTGATATTTGTATTTAAAGAAAATATATGGATTTAGCAGCATATGAGATATTTCTTTGGATCTTTTGAAAAGAATTACTTCAATTTTAATAAATGCAATGTTATATTGAGGAGTTATGATCTCACGTTGAACATCGACATATGCACCTCGCAAATAATATTTTATTGTGATGCGCCATGACTTTTAGCATTTTTTTTCTTTTTAAGAAATATTTGGGTTTGGTGACTCTAAACAGTTCAATTTAGTAAATATTTGGTTTAAATATTCAATTGAGAATGTCTTATAAATATTATTTTATTTAACTCAAGAATTATTGAAATAAACATTTAGTTAGACATGACATATGTCAAATTGGAGTTTTTTTTAGATATGGGCTTATGATCAAATTGCAAATCTACTTCATCCATGGGGTGAGGTGGCTAAATTAGCTATTTCCACATGTACAACATTCTCTAATTATGCTATGTAACACACAAAAGGTAAAGTTACTCTTTTCATCTTCACTGAGGTACAACCATCTCGACATCTGCGCTACTTACAGGTTCCATCTTACAGTGATCCTGAGGAGCTCCCAAAATCGCATCGCATAACTTAATCATATGGAGAGGGTGAGAGAAGAGTCCATGCGTTGGTTGGCGCGCATTAGCAACAAAGAATTGGCTGATGAATTCGCGTGGCACAATCATGGCCAACCCAATTGGGTCTGACTGATACGCATGACGATAGTTCACTTTCTGAGCTAGATTTGTTGGAGCATTCGGAATGAACCCATAATTGCTCCTTAGTCTTTTTTTTTCAATTAATAGCAATAAAAATGCTCTAAAATTCATAAAATTAATGGATAACTCAATTGAAAGTGAACTAGTAAAATTTATTGTTACCAAAAGAGAAGACTATTTTAGCTAATTATTATAAATTTAAAACTATAATATAAAGAAAATATTGTTCAAACTTTATTTCAATAATTTCTACTGAGTCTTTATATTTAAGCGAGAACGTATATTATGTATTATTATAATTATATACTTAACATTAAATAAATAATATTTTTAAAAGGAATTATTATTTTTACATAGCTAAATGTCCACAATCTCAAATGTAATTATTATAAAAAATAATTATTTTTAATACAAATAAAGAATACAAACATTTTGATTTAATTATACAAATATTTAAATCTAAAATTGAAAAAAAAAATATACCTTTCATTGTATAAGCTACTATTTTAGATCTTCAAATTAGATTATATATTAAAAATAATATTATGTAAATATGGAATTATATGAGGTTGATAAAATATCTAATATTTGTTGATTATTATAAGAACTGTTTAAAATTTAGAATGAAGATAAGAAAACAATCCTCCTCTAAATTCATCAGCTCTTGTAGTTATATTTAGAAATATAAATATTACTAGTAAAACTTTTGGCATCTACGTATAGGGAAAATATTTCTATATTATTTCTTTTTACATTTTTTTATGAACGAATCTTTCATTTAGAAGAACGCTTAAGGGTTAGGAAAACTTTTGGCATCTATGTATAACTTTTTACATGTGAAAACAAAAGTTAGGGAAAAAAAATGAGAGTAAACGACGGTGGTCTGCACCTACTGCCTCGTGCTAGTATGCTACTAAGGATTTTTTTTTTTTTTTTTTTTTTTGCTACTAAGGATTTTTAAATTTTAGATATGAAACTGCTAATCAACATTTTTTTAAATAAAAAATTTGTCCTTTGGTCTCTAAAAATTGATCAGATGTAAACACTTGCAAGGGTTGACTTTGACAAAACATAACGCGTCCCTGGCAAACTTCGACTGGAAACACAATCAAAGGAGCATCAACGAGGAGGTGATCACTAGAGTCTAGCGACCTTCTTCTTGCTTTTTCACGCTAATTTTATCCCCTTGTCATCATCATCTCTAGCCGCCTGAGGAAGAAAGATGTCGATTGAGATAGCAATTGCAGGGTGGTTCGCAACTCCCCTCATCGCTCGCCTCATGAACCTGATCATCGATCACTATCTCCCCGGGGATAAGGTCAGGGTCAAGCTGGAGAAGCTGCGCGAAGACCTCGACAAGATCAGAACCATCACCGAGCTGGAGAGGCGGACAAAGGCCGAGTGCAGCAGCCAGAGCCTCAGCAACTGGCTCTGGCGGTTCAAGGACGCCGTCTGCACCGCCGACGACGTCATCGATACCTTCGAATTCCATTCATCCCAGGCCATAAGCGGCGGGGGAAGCAGCCCTGCATCATCGTCATTATCACTTGCGTCATCAGCATCGACACCGTCTTCATTCTCGTCGTCCTCTTCAATAGCTAAGATGTCAAACTTTATCAAGACTTCCACCAAATTCTTCCGCAGGACCCCGCGGCAACAGCTCGACAGCGACGACTTCAGGCAGCTCGACGAGGCCGTGAAGACATTCAACGGCCTCGTCCTCCAGATCACCAACATCCTCAGCGTCATAAAGGAGCACGAATTGCAGGGGGGGCCATCCACGCACCTCACCCCGCCGGCTCGGCCCATCGCGGCCGCTGACTCAGTTGCGGTCACAGGCATAGCCTCCGAAACAGAAGCAATTATGCAGGCGCTGAGTGCCTCTGTTTCGGAGCCATCCAACTTCTCTGTCGTGTCCATCGTCGGACCAGGCGGTGCCGGCAAGACGCTTCTGGCCGATCTCGCTTACAATGATGCAATCACAGAAAAACACTTCCAAATTCGAGCGTGGGTTCGTGTATCTGACAATTTTGACATGAAACGGCTCACGATCAAGATGATAGAATCTCTAGGAATCAAGAGGCCTAATGATCTACACAGCATTATTAGTATGGGGACGATCCGAAAGATTCTTACTGAGGGTTTACAAGATCTAAAATTCTTGATAGTGCTGGATGAGCTCTGGGAGGAGTCGGCCACAGAATGGGAGAACCTTTTGATCCCCTTTAATTGTGGAAAGCAAGGAAGCACAGTGATTGTGACATCACAGCTCGAGAGCATCTCAAGAAAGGTCGGCGCAAAGGTGACGATAAACTTACACGGATTAGATGAAAATGCATACTGGGAGCTATTCAAATCCAGTGCGTTTGGCGATAAGAAGCCGGACAATCGACAAGAGTTGGAAGTAATTGCTCGGAAATTAGCTCGCCAGTTGGGGGGATTGCCTCTCGCCGCAATCAAGATTGGAAAGCTGTTAAAAGAAGAAATTGATGTCCAGAGTTGGAGTAGAATCTCACAGCTGAAGTTTGGGAATATCTCTGAAATCGCATCGGTGCTGGAGCGGAGCTACCAACATCTGCCGCTGCATCTGAAGCAATGTTTTCTCTCTTGTGCTTTGTTCCCTGAAAATTACATATTTGAAAAAGATGAGTTAATTCGGATTTGGCTGGGAATGGGATTTGCTTACTCTGGTGGTCAAGATGTTGGCAACTTAGTCGATGATCTTGGGAGGAGGTCAATTTTCAAGTACAAGGAGAGATATCTCAGTGGCAAGTACGTGCTTCATCCCCTGTTGCACCATCTAGCTGACCGAATCGGAGAAGGCGAGTTCTTTAGATTCGAAGGCGAAATCAAGAGTGCTAAGGAAGTGAAAATGTCCCCAAGGACTCGCCACGTGTATGTTAATGCAAACAATTTACCGAAGGTTGCTAAAGCGTTGCGAAGGAAGAAGAACCTACGTGGCCTCATTGTGGATGGGAGGTTGTCCTCGGACGCTAGCAGAGCGGAGTTCTCAAGTGCTCTAGAAGAGGTGCTTAAGGATTTGAAGCTCTTACGGGTGGTAGTGCTTGGTGAACTTCCAGAAAAGTTGGCTCGGACCATTAGTGGGTTGAGGCAGCTGCGTTACTTGGAAGTCACTGCCGGCGACGTCGAGGGGCTGCCGAAGTCGCTTTCCGAGTGTTATCATGTGGAGAGGGTGAGCGGGGAGTCGTATTGGTTGCTGCAGAATGACATCAAGGAGTTGATTGATAAATATGTCTACATAAACGACGATGTGAAGACGCCCATGTCTTCGATGGAAAGCATGCGGGGGGCTGAGGAGGCATATGCTTGCGAAGTCATCCATGCTCGACTTCTTCGCTAGTTAGTTGGTTGAGAGCCAGTAGTTTACCATGGGATGAAATAGTCAAACTTTGAGGTGAATAGAAAATGGCAGAGGAAATGTCTGTATGGACACAGGTCCTTCTCCCTTTGAATAACAATAAGAACCCAAGTTGTTTCTTCTCTCTTCAATAGAATAAAAGGTCAAGGTTTTTTCTATTATGTGAATAAGGTCTATATCTGGGTTTTTTTGTTATGCGAGTCCAAAGATGCCTTAGGATTGAAATGCTTCCCTAGATTGTAAACGTAATCTATCGTGATTTGTAGATTTTTTCCTTTTACCGCTTGTTACTCAAATAGTCAAGAGTCAGGAACTCGTATAGATTAAATTGATTAGGGAGGAAATTTTCCAGTTGCTGGTTACTTGTGCCAATTTAACGTAAAAATGACTTCTGATCACTTCGAAGCAATACTATACTAAATGGAAAAGAATCTGTCTTTCAAGAACTTCACCTCCAGCCGCATAATTTTACACTCAGATCAACTTATATGGAAAAAGCTTCAATATTTGCATGCACTAATCGGCGATTTTCAAGAGATATATAGTTATGTGGTCATTGTTAAAAGCCTAAAATGTAATATTTTTTTTCTTTACATAATGAGGAGCTGAACTATAAAAACTTGTCTCTGCAAATTCATTTAAGACTCCTGATTATTTATTCATTTATATCTTTAAGAATTAATTTCTATGCCATTGATCATCTTTTAATTGGAAATATACATCATTCCCAATAGCACAGTGATTTAATTGTTTAATTTGAGTTAAACCTAACTGATATCTTCTACTGAAGTTTATATAGCTAATTCCTATTTGCCACTTTTTTATTTTTCTTTTTTTCTTTGGCTAAATCCTAATAGGCATTTTGAAGAGATTCTCCCCTGCTCGCTTTAACTTCATGTTGAGTCAGGTTGCTCACTTAACTTGGTGTCGAGTCAAGTTAGAATCAGGTTTTCTCAGATTGGGTATTCCCAAATGACAGGAAACCTCTCAGAATTGGAGTTCCTCACATAGCCAAGTTTTAGGTGGTTTGTGAGGCGTAGTTCTGAACCTGACAACTTGGCCTCTGCATTGACTGCTCCTTTGTGATGATACTGAGACTTCTTAATAGGTTTTCTGAGTAACATCACTATACGATATGCAATTTTGAGAATGATACATAGTTCACTCTGATTAACATCACTAATTGGTGAATTTAGAAAAAAAAAATACATCATTATTTCGATCGGATCACACATCAATTCATTGTGTAGATCCTGGAGGGCTACCAAGCATCCATATAATATGATGAATACATTATTTAAGTTGTTAATTCAATTATTCATTATATGCATCTCGGCCTCTTGGGTCAATTTGCTTGCATTGTAAGAGCTAAGACTCATCCAATAAGGTCCCCAATAAGCATGATTTGATTCACTGACAAGGAAAAAATATTACAATTCATGCACTCATTGCGTTGGATCTACCACGAGGATCACCATATAGAAAAGCCCTTTCCAGACATAATATGAATGAAATAAAGTTTTCTACTAGTCTCCTTTCTTTTGATATGAGGAACTATTGGTTCTTGGTCCAAAGCTTCTGATATTGGATAGCAAGTATGCAACCTCAATTCAATAGCTGTCCTCAGGAATCCCTGGGGTTTGACAGCTTGATATTTAGTTCTGAACTGTACATAGTCGATAAGGTGCCAAATATTGTGATCTTCCTCTCCAGGCCCTTATTTTAAGGATTTACATTTTACAAGGTAGACGCCCCAAATTATTTATTATACATAGGGCTATAAACATAAAAAAGCAAGAGACCTATTTAGTACATAAAACAGAGGGTTTTATAGAAAATATGCCTATAAGGCTTTGAAAATATAATAAAAGATAACGTTTGGATGTGAAATTTTCCATGGTCATATATATAGTTGATGGCAAGGTATCAGGGTTTCTTCAGTACCTTAACATCATAAAGAAAATCATCTTCATATTTGACTAAGATTAACAAAATCAGGACATCAAATTAGTTTGTTTTTGATGTGAACAAGGGCCCAAACTAGCGGATAAGACGGTAATATGACGATCAACTCAAAGTAGGAAAGCTGGCCAAAGATTTTTCCTAAGTTAGGCAAGTTAGATGGCGCATACTTACAAATAAGAAAGACTTATCTATGCATTGATGGGCATTGACCAAAAATCTTAACACAAGGGGAATACTTAGTTACGTCTTGAATGGGCGAGAATCTTTCCAACCCTTATAAATCCACCTAGTTTATCAATACTCATCAATACTTCATTTAGTACTACCTTTAATCACTTTCCATCATGAACAATATTAGTTGCGTGACTGACAGGCTGTGACTGAAAATGAACTAAAAGGAGCATAAACCTTTAAGCCAATGTATCCCCATCGCTACTTTGTATTATTCAGATCTGCCAATCTACCACCAAGCGTTGGCCTTGACAAACCCTAATGACAGCCTGTGATTGAAAACATAGTAAAAGTAGCATAAATGTCACGCCCCAGCGGGAAGCCGGTTATCCCTAGCTCAGAGTTCCCCAGGGAGATGACAATATTAATAGGAACCAAAGAACACAATTTCTATAAAAATTTTATTAACCAATAATTTCAAGTCCAATATTCTGCAATCCTTTAAGATCAACTACATTCAATTACAAAACTTATAAACTATAGTCTATGCAGTTAAATCAGTTGAAAGAATAGAATAAATCAAAAAAGTATTTAGCAAAGAACACTTGATGATATTCTGACTCCGGTGGTTATCTAGCTATCTACTCTATCCCTCCCAGATGCTAACTCGGTACCTGGAGGAGAAACAAAGGCAGTTAGCGAAAATTGCTAAGTAGGAATCAAGAGATGATGCATGTTCAATTAATATGAAATTGCAATAATAGAAACTACACTATATGTCAGAAACAGATATTACAACAAAATAACTGAACATAAGGTTGTCGTGTAAATCATCAAGCTTGGCCAACATATCTCAATTAAGAACCGCACTCATTTTCAGAGTGTTTCCATCGTCAGCTCACACGATGGAACGACTGTCTTAAACAGCCCGAGTGTTGCATCCAACACTGACATCCGTAGTATTGTCCGAGGACAACTGGCGGTGCCCTAACTGGTAACTCAGATAGTCTGATATAATCAGAACTATAACTCAGATAAACAGGCCACTGGTGATAAATCACCAGGTCAGAGGTCATATGCATACCATGACATAATAATAGTATAACATCTCAATTTATTTATATGGTTCATAATTACTCAGAATTTTTCCAATAGGTATATCAGAAACAAATCAACATATTCACAATGCATCCGTAATAATCATATGATAATGAAGCTGAATATGCACAAATAATAAGGCAACGAGGTCAACCGAAAATTAGAAGCAAATCAATCAGAATAGTTTCAAAGATAAAGTGTCAATGTTTATCTACATATGAATTTGACACTGTAACAAAAGTAGGGGAAAGATTCCTACCTCAATCGTTGATATCCAGAATTCTATCTGAAAGTTCAGTGATCCCTTTTCCTTAACTGAATAATAAAATTATATGGTATCACCAACTCTACATATCATGATTTTAACTCTTATTTATATCAATTTAATATATTCTTACAGTATAAACTCCACCAGTAATCAGTAATCGATGGCCACTACTAAGTTCTAAAATATCAAATCCTCATATCTACCCTAAATACAGAATAAAATATATTTAGGGTTTGCAACTTACTGATAGACCAGTAATCAGTAATCGATGGCCACTACTAAGTGCTAAAATATCAAATCCTCATATCTACCCTAAATACAGAATAAAATATATTTAGGGTTTGCAACTTACTGATGGGTATTAAATTAGATAAATACTTTATTAAAACTTACCTCTGCCGAACACTGGACATGGACGAAAGCAAACGCGCTTCGTTCGTTCGATTCGGCGACACCGAGGGAAGGATCTCCGGTGTTCGCCGGAAGGAGGAGGAGCAGCCGGCGCTGGAATAGAAGGAAGCCGCCGGCCAGAGAGGAAGAAGAAGCCGGCACTGCTGGAAAGGAAAAGAGCTGCTTGGACAGAGGGAAAAACCACCGGAGGAGAGGAAAGCTGCCACCGGAAGCTGACTCAGCAACCGTCGACGACGAGAGGGGAAGAAGAGGCGTCGCCTGTCGGGGAAAGGAAACGATCGCCGCTGCTTGGAAGAAGGAGAGGTCGCTGGATGCAAGAACTTCGCTTTCCACTGCTCGCGTCCGGAACAGAGGAGACCGGTCGCCGAAGCTTTGTCTGCGTCCGAATCCCGTCGGACGATGGGCGACGCTCGAAGGAATGACGATGGTGAAGCCAGCGCCTCTTCCTGTCACTGTCGAAGGTGAAGACGACCACTGCACGATCGTTGCCGGAGGTGAAAACGCGAGCGAAGTAAGGTGGCTTCACTGGCAGGGAAAGGAACAGAGGCGAAGGCTGCGGCGCGTGCGAGGAGAGAGAAATAATTAGGGAGGATTAGGGGGAGATTTATAGAAAAGTTTGGAGAGATTTTAGGGAGAGGATTTAGGGATAAAATAGCTTAGGATTCGGAATTTGAAATTAAAAATTTAAATTTAAATAAAAAAAATCATCAGGATATAACAATAAACCTTTGAGCCAATCCATCCCCATTATCAAGTTGACTGAATGTCACTGAAAACGTAATTAAAAGAGCAGGAAGCTTCAAGATAATCAATCCCCACAAGGAGGTGTATTAATGTGCAAATCCATGCTTAGATTTTTACTTGGCTAGCTAACTAGAGAATCTAGCGACCTTTCTTTCCTCTTCACGCCAATTGGATCCCGTTGTCATCATCATCTTCATCTCTCGCCGCCGGAGGAGGGAGGATGTCGCTTGAGATAGCTATCGCAGGCTGGTTCGCAACTCCCATCATTACTCGCCTGATGAACCTGGCCATCGATCACTACCTGGAGGACAGCGTCAGGGTTAAACTCGATAAGCTTCGCCAAAACCTTGACAAGATTAGAACCATCACCGAGCTGAAGAGCCAGACGACAGCCGAGTACAGCCAGAGCCTCAGCAACTGGCTCTGGCAGTTCAAGGATGCCGTCTGCGACGCCGACGACGTCATCAAGGCCTATGAATTTCATTCATCTCTCACCATTAGCGGCGGCGGAAGCAGTCTATCGTCATCATCAACACCGTCTTCGTCCTCTTCAATAGCTAAGATGTCACACTTTATCAAGAATCCCACCAAATTCGTTTGCAGAACTCTGCGACAAAAGCTTGACAGCGACGACATAAAACAGCTCAATAAGACCGTGAAGACATTTGATGGCCTTTTAATTGAGATCCAAAACATCCTCGCCGTGATAAAGCAGCAAGAATCAAAGCAGGGCTCACCGGTGCACCTCACCCCACCGTCTCAGCCCCTCGCAGCCGCCGACTCGGCTCCGATTAGAGGCCTAGACATTGAATCAAAAGCAATCATGCAGGCGTTGAAAGACACCGCATTTGTTTCGGCACCGTCCAACTTCTCTGTGGTATCCATCGTCGGGCCAGGCGGTGCCAGTAAGACGCTTCTGGCCGATCTCGCCTTCAATAAGGCAAGTAAAGAGAAGCACTTTGACATTCTAGCGCGGGTTTGTGTATCTGATAATTTTGACATAAAGCTGGTCACTATCAAAATTATAGAGGGCTGGTTTGGGGTGGCTGGAGCTTCTGGCTGGTGGCTGGTTTGAGTAGAGCTGGTCTGAGTAGAGCTGGTCTGAAAAGTTAAGGCTGTTTGGGTGTATTAGCTGGTCTGATAAGCAACTGTGAGCTGCTGTGCCTCGCTGTTCAGTTCTATTAAGAAAATTTTTTTTAAGTTATTTGTAAAATTTGAAATTACTTTACAGAACAATAAATAATTTTTAGACTATTATATAACTAAATATAATTTAAAGTGGACAAATTAAAAAAAAATTACAAGAGTTTCCCCTATATTTTAAGTGTGAAACCCTGCATACATAATACATAAAATAATATCCAACCATGACAAGAAAAAATTATCCAAAATTCATCACAAATACTTGTAATCACACATAACAAACCATCTAAATATCATAACATAGTAGAATTAAGTCCACATAACAAACCATCCAAATATCACAACATCCAACGAGTACAAAGTAACCGCACTCATATAATAGCAATACAATAAAATATTTGCTACGCATGTGAATTCATTAAACTTAATGCAATCTGATTTCGAAGGTGATCTATCTCCGTAGACACATGTTGATCTTCAGCATCCTCTTCATCTACCTCATGATCATCTGTTGGGATAAGATCTGGATTAGCATCCAATTCTTGAAAAATGTCATCAGTGTTTGTTCTTTCCCTAATAAAATTATGGATGGCCATTGTTGCAATTACAATTTTGACTTGTGTCTCAAATGCATATGCAGGCATGTCACGTAATATGTTCCACCTCTTCTTCCATACTCCAAAATATCGTTCAATACAACTTCTAAGAGATGAATGAGATTTATTAAATACTTCCTTAAGTCCTTGTGGTGGATGTCCTTGTTGGTATTCTTGAAGATGATATCTCACCCCTCTATAAGGTCCAAGAAACCCACTCGTTTGTGAGTATCCAGCATCAACTAAGTAATACTTTCCTACAAATATTACGAAAAAGTTCAATTAGTACTTATTGGTGATGTAGGGTTGTAAATTTGAAGTTTATACTATAACGTGTATAAATGAAAATAAATTTATACCTACTGGGGGTTTGGGAAAGTTTAAATTCATCGCTTTTGAAAGAACTCGGGCATCATGTGCAGAACCTTCATATCTAGCGAGTACGTATATGAATTTCATATCAAATGTGCATACAGCTAAGACATTTTGAGTTGGATGACCCTTTCTTCCGATAAATCGAACTTGATCACTAAGAGGTACGACTGCATCTATATGTGTTCCATCTATAGCTCCAATGCAATTCTATGAAAATATAACAAAATTTTAGAATAGAATACATACTATAAGCTATCATACTATTTTAATTAAAAGACTTACCTTGAAATGAGGGTAATAACGAGTATCATGTAATATTTGTGGTGAAATATCTCGAAACTGTCTATCTGTGGGTTGTATCAAGACCTTGGCATACTTGCATACTGATTTCAACACCTCATGAAAGATCCGACTTATTGTTTCACCAGAATGTTGAAATCTTTCTTGCGTATGTCTGTTAGATGCACCTTGTGCTAATACAAAAATAAAAAGACCCACTTTTTCAAGAATTGTTAGATTGTTTGAGGATTTTAGACCATATGAATTCTCCAAAATAGTACATAATTGTTTGAAATCATGTTTATCCATTCGCATCATTCGCCTACATCTTTCAGTGTTCCCTTCCATTAACTCTCTCATCCATCTAATTCATGTATGCTCAGACATCATACAAGGTGACTTATCTACATATTTTGAATAATACTCCTGTGCAATAATACTATTATAATGAACCAGCATCAAAGTGTCATGCATTGTATTTTCAATATACTCATCTGCATCAATCTCCTGTGGAGCAGCACTGTCATGTATATGATCAGCCATATCTAGGAACAAAAAATTATGGACATTGTCAAGAATTTAAGTACACAAGCATCCAACACATATTATGTTATAATTGAATTTAAACTAATTATTTTACTTTATTTTGTTTGCAGGGCGAACTTAAAATTTTTAAGAATTTTGGGGTTTTTGTGTAAAATTCCTTTTAAAACCCTTTTTAGAGTTATTGTTTTTCCTACCCGTTCAATTCTTTCCCCTTTTCACGAGCAGCGGCGATGGTGAGACCTCCTTCTCCCTCTCGTTCTTCGAATGAAATTTCTCTCCTATCACTTCCATTGATTTCTGAAATTGGTGCTGGATAGGTTTGATTGGTGGCATCTCCATCCTGGGTTTGCTTCAAGAGATCAATCGGCGACATCTCCACTTTGCATCTTCATCCAGAGGCATACCAGAATAATTCCTGGGTTTTCTTGTGCGTGCAGATTTTGGAATTTCGTAAGACCCTTTGCATATACAAGGAACCGTAGCAAGATTTCATCCTCTTTTCTCTTTCGATTCTAAGATGTTAGCGTTCTTTTGTGGAATTCTGGATGCAATTATTATAATAAACTCACGTTTTCTTCTAAAGATCCATTGTCTGGATATTGCAAATTCTCTCTACATGACTTCCCTGATAGCATTCCAGTTTATTTTAGTGTACACAGCCAGGACCGAAATCTCCTTGTCCTTTGATAACCTGTATTAATTAGATGTACATAAATCTTGGTGTTGCTTAGTTGCCTTTAAATTCTTTGAGTTAGGTATCTCTTATAACGTTAATACTTTTCTAGAGGAATAAATTTGTTCTTTAGTTGGTCACCTGGAATACCATATTTTCCATATTCATAAGTACTTGTTCTAATTAAATCTCACTTGTCTTCTCAAACAACATTTACACCTTCATTAGTGTATGTAGAAATATGTAGTTTTAAGAGATTTTAACTATTTGAGCAGAAGGATTTTTGCTAAAGACAGGTGTGCAGTGCTATTGAAAAGTTTAGAGAGTAGGTGTTGTACAATTGAATAATGGAATTGGATTCATAAAGCTTCATTTAAATTGTCACCTACGTATTGCTAACCTTTGATGGGATTTTAATATTTCAAATAGAGGATCATTAGTATCATGGTCACATAGTCGTTTTGTTAGATATGAACAAATTATTTAAACTGTTAAGGTTGTGGAGTTGTGATTAATGCTTAGTAAACTTTATTTATTGATTTTGTTAACATTTAATAAATATGTTGAAAAGTTAATAAGTAAGCAATAACCTTTACCTCAAAATGGTTAGGCATATAGGTATAGTTGATATTTGATCTTTATACTTTAATCTTATTCATGCCAAGTTCTTTTTATGATAAAAATGGGACCTTTTAGCTAACTGGTTGCTATGCTCTTTAATTTGATTTTCTTTATGTCATTTATCACCTGATTTTGTACTCCTCTGCTACAGTTTACATCTTTTTTTTTATATAGCTGAATTGCTTCGATTGAAACCATAACAGGATAATTATAAAGTAATTCTTTAGGAATAAACTCGCTTCAAGTAATTGATTAAATGCTGCTAGTATTGTGTAATTACTCTTTATGAATCATAAGCAAATTAAAGTCTATCTCAACGTTAAGTTCTAAATCCTTAACAGCTTGAGCTGAGAGAGTTTTACTTTGATGTAATTGGTTTAATCACATTGGGTTATCTATTGGCAACTGTTAGGTGTTTCTTGAAAAGTTGCTCATTCTTTTCAAAGATATAGGGTTACAATAAATTAATGGCAAGGGAGTTAATGTATGAATTCTTGGTGATGGCAACCAGATATTTAATTAAAATAATAAGGAAATGCAAGACAAGAGGTGATGAATTAATAACTCTATTAGTGGGAATATTTTTGTGAACAGGGCGTTAGAACCATAAGGAAAGTATTTGGAATCAATTATAAATGATAAGAAATATCTAATATATGTCTTTGTGACCTAGTGGAATTTATTAGTTGAGCCAAACAGAATTATTGCTGCACAACAATTAGTTTGTGCTAGTATAACTATAGCATATTTGAATGAATCTAAGTCTTAAAAGAAGGATTAAACACATGCATAACCTTGTTTTGAATAAATTTAATTATGTGCTCTGAGTAATCCTTTCTCTTTGAAATTAATAGAGAAAGAGGATAGCTAAGATTGGATAAGATAGACCGTTAAGTGATTCAAGGATCTTGAGAAATGGTAAACATTTGACAAAGGAAATCAACTTTTGAGGTAGGAATCTAATCCTTCTTCTTTCAACACAGCATTTTGATTTATCTGAAATCTGTGATATCTTATAGTTCACTTCCATTGATTATTGCTTCTTTACCGTTGAATTCATTTTCATTGGTTTATTGATCATTGTGATGGATATGACATGGTTGCATGGTTGCTTTGTTAATACACTTGGGGTGATAGTTTAGTCCTTTTTGTGATTACTTGATGTCATGGCATTGATGGATCTTATGATACCACCGTGGACTCTATAGTGTCGAGTGTGGATCGACTATAGAGGTGCTAGCTAGAGGTCACCTGACGGGAAGTCATTAGACTAACCGGGGTCCTGGATGTTGGACGCAACATCCCCCGAGCTGTCTGAGGGGCAGTTGTTCCATCGGTTGAGCAACGATGGAAACACTCTAACAAAGAGTGCGGACTCGATTGTGAGGTTATTATGTGGTTACGCTCTTGATTTTACACGACTATGATGATGTGATGATTGAATATAGAATAGTGGAATTGTTTTTAATTATCTTTGATACATGCACTTCGTGATTCCTACTTAGCCTTTCTTGCTAACTCCTTTGTTTTGCCTCCAGGTCCAGGTTCAGGTTCTGCCCAACCCCAAAATGAATAGCTAGATAGAGACTGCAATCATGGGGATTAAATAGCTAAAGTGGTCCTTCTTGAGTTGTGGCATTTGTACTTCTTTTTGAATTGTTAATCAACTTTGAAATTTGTTGAACAGTTTGAATGATTTTGTAATAAGCATGTCTTGATTTGATTTCTTTTAGTATGGATTATGAGATTTGAAGTTTATACAAATTTGGTTGTCTAAATGCATCGTTGTGAACTTGTGGTTTAGGATGTGATATGTTTTTGAGTTGGCTTGTATTTCCTTAAACTCTTACGTCCCTAGTGAAGTCTTTCGCCGGGGCGTAACATATTACAAGTAGAGTAGAACAGATAGTAATAAAAATTAAGGGCAAACATTCAACAGAGTAGAATTTAAGGACAAACATCCAACAGTGAATGTGATCAACACATAAGCATCCAAGCATATTACAAGTTTATACTAGAATTCAAAAGAACACAAGTCTAGTTACCAACATATATAGATGCAGCCTATGGGAAGAAATTTACTATGGAACGTTGCATAAATGCCAACCATCCCATCTTTTGATCAACTGTCTTCAGATTTTTCCACACTGCTCTATTTCGTTGGTCTCTGAATAAAGCACAAGCAAAAAAATATATCTCAGAAGTACCATCTACACCAGGAAGAGTCAATACATCCTCCAGTATCTCGTCCAGAGTACATCCAGGAGCATCTGCTAGCCGAGCTTCAATATTCTTTCTTTGTTGAATAAAATCTCTCATTTCAATCATATTATCCCTCATCAGTGATGCACCTACATTCTTCCTTTTTCCCCGTTGACTACCACTACTTGGTCGAGAGCTTGTAGCAACATGCACTGATTCATTAGTATCAGACATGGGCACATCGATTTCTTCACCCAAGTCTGCAGCAGATTCTTCATGCATTTCTGGTGTAAATGTATACTCACCGGTTGCTATTGTATCTCCAAACATCGTATCCAACTTGGTTTCAATGTCAGGATGAATACCTTTTTTTCGAAATTTTGCATAATCTTTATTCACCTACATTTACATTGGATTAAAAATTTATTTGATTACATTTGATAAAAATTTATTTGATTACATTGGATGATTACATTTGATTACATTGGATTACATTTGATAAAAAGAGTACAATTTAATGAAAAAGGATGTGGACTAAAACACATTCAATATTATCAAACTTAGCTACTAGAAACATTAGCAAATGAGCTACCTTAACATTTATACCAATTTAGTTCACATTAGCAAACTTAGCTACCTTAACATTAGCAAATGAGCTACCTTAGCTACTAGTTATCATGGTGCTTTGAATTGAATAGATACATGTGAATCTAAATTACTTGCAAACTCATATCTACATAGGGCTTGCAACAAATTCTAAGAAACTTGAGTAATACTCACAAGTGGCAGCTGGAGCTCGGCCGAGGAAGGTGGAGCTAGCAGTGGAGCTCGGCGGAGGAAGGTGGAGCTGCGGTGGAGCTAGCAGTGGAGCTCGGCGGAGGAAGATGGAGCTGCGATGGAGCTCGGTGGAAGCTGGAGAGGCTAGCGGTGGCAGCTGGAGCTCGGCTGAGGAAGGTGGATCTGCGGTGGAACTCGGTGGCAGCTGGAGAGGCTAGCGGTGGCAGCTGGAGAGGATAGCTCGGTGGCAGCTGGAGCTCGGCGGAGGAAGGTGGATCAGGAGAGGCTAGCTCGGTGGCAGTTGGAGAGGCTAGAGGTGGAGCGAGCAATGGAGCTCGGCGGAGGAAGGTGGAGCTGCGGTGGAGCTCGGCGGCAGCTGGAGAGGCTAGCGGTGGAGCTCGGCGGAGGAAGGTCGAGCTGCGGTGGAGCTCAGCGGCAGCGGGAGAGCCTAGCGGTGGAGCTCGGTGTAGATCGGCGGAGGAAGGTGCAGCTGCGGTGGAGCTCGGCGGCAGCTGGAGCAGCTAGCGGTGGCAGCTGGAGCTCGGCGGCAACTGGAGGCGATTGGTGTCAGCTAGAGGCGGAGGCGAGGTTTATGCTGGCTGGATCTGGAAGATCGGAGCGGGGCGATCGGAGCGGGCGATCGAAGGGGGCAACGATCGGAGCGGGCGACGTTCGGAGCTCGCGACGATCGGCGCTGGGGACGATTGGCGACGATCAGAGGCAAGGACGGCGTGCTGCGAAGACGAAAGAGACAAAAAGATTCGCGAGCAGAGCTTTTACTTTTTCCAAAAGCTGGGGTGGGACGGCTTCCCGTAAACAGTGGGCGTCAAACGGGGCGCGGGACGACTTTTGGCTGCCCGCAAATGCCAACGCGGGCGGGCAACGGCCTCCAAACGGGGCCAGAATCTCTAGGAAGCCGGCGGCCCAAAGACCTACATAGCATTATTAGTCTAGGGGCGGTTCAAAAGATTCTTATCAAGGGTTTACAAAATTTAGATTTTTGATCGTGCTCGACGACGTGTGGGAGGAATCAACCACAAAGTGGGAGGAACTTTTGATCCCCTTTAATTGTGGAAAGCAAGGGAGCATAGTGATACTAATGACACAGCTCGAGAGTGTTGCCAAAGAAGTTGGCACAAAGTTAACGATAAACTTACAAGGATTAGACCAAAATGCATACTGCGAGTTGTTCAAAGCCTATGCGTTTGGCGATGAGAAGCCTGACAATCGACAAGAGCTAGATGCAATTGCCCGAAGATTAGCTCTCCAGTTAGGAGGATCGCCGCTTGCGGCAATCAAGATTGGAAAGCTTTTAAAAGAAAATTTTGATGTGCAGCGTTGGAACAGAATCTCACGGCAAAAGTTTGGGAATCTTTCTGGAATCACACCAGTGTTGAAGCGGAGCTATCGGCATCTGCCACCGCATCTGAAGCAATGTTCTCTCTTGCGCTATGTTCCCCAAAAATTACAATTTTGTAAAAGATCAGTTGCTCCGGATTTGGCTAGCCAAGGGATTTGCTCATTCTGATGGTCAAGATGTTGTTGACTTAATCGATGATCTCGCAAGGAGGTCAATTTTTAAATACGTGGAGAGGAAGCTCAGTGGCAAGTACGTGCTACATCCTCTGATGCACGATCTAGCAGATAGCATCGGCGATGGTGAATTCTTCAGATTTGAAGGCGAAATAAAGAGTACCAAGGAAGCAAAGATGCCCCCAAAGGCTCACCACGTGTATGTTGCTGCCGACAATTTAGCGAAGGTTGCTAAAGTATTGCGAGGAAAGAAGAACCTGCGGGGCCTCATCATGGATGGGAGTTTGTCCTCCGAGGCTAGCACAGTTGAGTTCTCGAGTACTCTAGAGGAGGTGCTAAGGGATTTGAAGCTTGTACGGGTGGTGGTTTTAGGGAACTTTCAGAAAAGTTGGCTCTAAGTATTGTCGGGCTAAGGCGTCTACGCTACTTGGAAGCAAGGATGAGAAAGTCAGTCCGGTACCGGCCAGTATCACCAGTTTATACCGGTTCGGCGAGGGACTGTTACCGGACCCACCTCCGGAGCACGGTCCGGCGATGGCAGCGACGAGGTGACGGTAGCAGCCACGGGCAGAGCGGGGGCGACATCGAACAGCAGCGGGAGTAGGCGGAAGATTCGACCGCCGCCTCTATTTTCCGCCGAAACCCTAATTTGGGGGTCGCCGCCGGTAGTATCGTACCGATCCGGTGGCTCGCCGGAGCATGGTACCGGACCGGCTTTGTGATCCTTGCTTGGAAGTCACCGCCGGCGACAGTGAGAAATTGCCAGAATCGCTTATCGAGTGTTATCATGTGGAGAATGTGAGCGGAGTGTCCAACTACCGGTTGTTGCGTAGGGACATCAAGGAGTTGGTCGATAAATGTGATTGCATGAACGAGGACGACGTGGAGGCGTCCATGTCTCCGATGGAAAGGATGCGGATGGCTGAGACGGGGATTGCTTTTGAAGCTATGAACGCTCTACTTCCTCGCTAGCTAATTGCAGGATTCTTTCAAATCCAAAATTCCGACTTTATTGTTATCTATTATCTTTCTTTAATTTCTCAAATGTAATAATAAAGATATGAGTTTGCAAAAAAAAAACTTTTCCAAAGTATACAAAGTAAAATTTTATTAAACTTTAACTAAATAAATTCAAGTTAAATAACATAATAAATAAATTCTTACGCTAGCCGCTGATGGGGGGAGGTCCCAAAAAATCTTAAGTAAATTCAAGTTTGGTTTGGTCAAGATCAAGGCCGGTGGCTTGACGATGGATACTTAAATTAAATTACAAACCAAATTGAAGCCGGTAATTGCAAGGCCACTGTATTTCTCTTAAATTATAACTTATTAGAGTTATATCGATGAAATCACTAAGTGGCCACTTGAACCTTGTTTGTTGGAAATTGGGTCCAATTAATTGTTCGTGTGAAGAGTGTGCATGTTAAAGAATAAAGAGGGCATTGACTTCACTTCCGAGGCTACCACACGGGCTAGTTGAGTAAGGAAAATGGCAACTCGAGAGCAATGGATGACTAGTGGAGCAGTCATCGCAGTCATCGTTAGAGATTTGGGAGGCATCAAAGATGTCATCGCTGGAGTTTAAAATTCGACAATGGACAACCCACGCCGTACGAGATGAGTTTAAAGTCGTTGTTTAGAGGTTTGTTGGTAAAATTAAGGGCGGCGGAGTCTGTTGACGATTCCAAAGCGAAGGTTGTTTCTTAAATTACGACTATAATGTTACAATATTTTTTTTATTACATTATACAATATTATTTACTAAATCTAATTTAGTTACTCTTAGTGCTAGACCAACAAAAATAGACCTAACCTGTACAGTTTCTAGGCTTCATCCTCTAGAGTTAGAACTACACCCTCTCATGAATTATAACTTATTATTATATGTTGTAAATTTATCCTGTTCTATACATTTATCATTCCATCAGGCCGCGTGTAATCGGGCCTATAAAAATAAGTGAATTAGTGGATATGTAAATTATATTGGCCTATAAGAAGCCTGACAATCGACAAGTATTGGAAGCAATTGCTCGGAACTTAGCTCGCCAGTTGGGGGATCACCTCTCGCCGCAATCAAGATTAGAAATCTTATGAAAAAAAAAATTGGTGTCCAGAGTTGGAGTAGAATCTCACAGCTGAAGTTTGGGAATATCTCTGAAATCACGCCGGTGCTAGAGTGCCGATGCTAGAGTGGAGCTACCAGCATCTGCCGCTGCATCTGAAGCAATGTTTTCTCTCTTGTGCTTTGTTCCCCGAAAATTACAGCTTTGAAAAAGATGAGTTGATTCGAATTTGGCTGACAATAGGATTTGCTTACTCTGGTGGTCAAGATGTTGGCGACTTAGTCGATGATCTTGGGAGGAGGTCAATTTTCAAGTACAAGGAGAGATATCTCAGTGGCAAGTACGTGCTTCATCCTCTGCTGCACCATCTAGCTGACCGAATCGGAGACGGCGAGTTCTTTATATTCAAAGGCGAAATTAAGAGTGCTAAGGAAGCGAAAATGTCCCCAAGGACTCGCCACATGTATTTTAACGCCAACAATTTACCGAAGGTTGCTAAAGCGTTGTGAGGGAAGAAGAACCTACATTGCGAGGGAGGTTGTCCTCGGACGCTAGCAGAGCAGAGTTCTCGAGTGCTCTAGAGGAGGTGCTTAAGGATTTGAAGCTCTTACGGGTGGTAGTGTTTGGTGAACTTCCAGGAAAGTTGGCTCGGGCCATTGGCAGGTTGAGGCATCTGCGTTACTGGTGTGTGTCGTACTAACGCACAACTAACCGCAAGCGTGACGGTTTTGTCGTAGTAGTACTTTAGATGTCGATCCCACAGGGACAGTGATCAAGTACCAAGAGATTATAAATCGATATCTAGACAATCTATTAAGTGGTTTGAAATTATAAAAAGTGAAGCAAATATAACTAAAAGTAAACCGAATCTGGCAAGAGAAAGTTTTTGGTAGAAAACAGGGGTTAGAGATATCGGAATGTCGGGTTCGTCTCATTGATGGATCTCAAATTCAAACGAGTTAAAGTTATAATAAAGCAATTTTAAAAGTGCTCAAGGAAGCATCACAAGGTACAGATTACCCTCTTTCGACGGCGTAATCCGGTATCAATCTAGATTGGCATCCTACTTTCGTGGCTCACCATACCTAGATTGATCTAATGTGTTCAGAGATACTATAAAATTCCTCATACAAATCCTGCCCAATTTCTTGATAGGTCAGAGTATGATCGAACTAGCAGATCTAGCGTCGCAATTCACCTTTTGGTCCTTCTTGCGGCGCCCGAGAAAAGAAATTACATGATCAAGGTAATTCTAGCGATAAAACAGCATAGAACGAATAAACACAAAGTAAAATTTGCATTTGCTTTGAAATAACAAGGTTGAAAATGGGATACAAACAACAAGACTACACCCTTAGTTCCGACAAAGAGATTACGCTATCATAGTGTCGTTTAAGTACAAAACTCTATAAGAAGAAGGATATATAAGAATTGAAGATAGAAGACCACAAACTCTTAGAAAGGGTCAAAATCTTCTCCCTCCAAGCCTTTTGGAATGTAAGCACAAGGTATCTTCTTCTCCCAAAACTTTCACTAAGAACTTCACCTCTAGCCAAGACACCTCATCCTTCCAAGCCAGATTTCGACCTTTAAATAGAACCCAAACCCATTTCTAAATGCATGCTTTGATGGAGAATTTAATTATCTACGTTTTGATACCAAGATCATTAAAATCGGAGCCATAATGAGGAAGTTATGGCTAATTTATTGTAGGCGGCTCCATAAATACCGGCATAATGGGCTATTATGGTTGTAACCGTGATGCAATTGTTATGCATTAATTGCAACTTCATTAACTCTTGTAACCCCCATATCATTAATGCTCATTTAATCCTCTTCGTTTCAACTCTAAAAACGTTTGAATCGGAGTTAAAACGAAGGAGTTATGAGCATTTAAAGCGGCGAGGCCCGTAATAAATTCCTGCGGCTGCGAGATTATGATCGACAAGGCAGATTATGGTCGTGAGGCAGATTATGGCCATGCCCATGACATTGATGTAGAAGTCCAATTTGTCTCAAAATTTGTGGGTGAGTAGTATGGCTTCGGCTTGATTTGTGGTCATAGTTGTAGCATCAAAAACCGCATATCAGAAGATTGCGACTGTGCTGAATCATGGCCGTGCCTGTAATCTCTTTTGTGAAAGTCGTCTTCATCCGAAAGGTTGTCGTCGAGGAAGTTATGGGCACGTCTTTGAAATATGATCATGCTTTCATCAAAACGGGTCTATCGAAAAGCCAATCAGAGAATTACGGTCATGATGTAGATTATGGCCTCGGCCGTAATTCTCGAAATTAATCCCGTTTAAAGCCAAACTTCTTGTCAAGGTTCTTGATTCACTCGGAGATGCAAATATACTTTCATGTAGCTCTAGAAGTGAGTGAAATGTTCTGTATTTAAGAAACATGACAAGTAGTGAAGCTTCTAAAGAAAATCAATGAAATTAGCTGGAAAGAGATGCAAGATCATGAAAATATGTCTCGATTCGCAAACAAATATAGGTCTAAAAGACAATATAAATACGAGACATCAGTTACTTGGAAGTCACTGCCGGCGACGTCGAGGGGCTGCCGAAGTCGCTTTCCGAGTGTTATCATGTGGAGAGGGTGAGCGGGGAGTCGTATTGATTACTGCGGAATGACATCAAAGAGTTGATCGATAAACATGACTGCATAAACGAGGATGTGAAGACACCCATGTCTTCAATGGGAAGCATGCGGGGGGCTGAGGAGGTGAACGCTTGTGAAGCCATTGATGCTCGACTTCTTCGCTAGTTAGTTGGTTGAGAGCATAGTAGTTGACCATGGGATGAGAGAGTGAAACTTTGAGGTGAATAAAAAATGGCGGAGGAAATGTCTGCATGGACACAGGTCCTTCTCCTTTGAATAAAAATAAGAACCCAAGTTGTTTCTTCTCTTTTAAATAGAATAAAATGTCGAGGGTTTTTTTTGTTATATGAATAAGGTCTATACTAAATGGAAAGAATCCGTCTTTCAAGAACTTCACCTCCAACTGCATAATTTTACCCTCAGATTTGCTTATATTGAAACAGTGTCAACGTTTGCCTAAAATGTAATTGTTTTTGTTTACATAATGAGGAGCTGAACTATAAAAACTTGTCTCTGAAAATTCATTTAAGATTCCTCATTATTTATTCATTTATATCTTTATGCATTAATTTCTATGATGTTGATCATCTTTTGCATTACTAAATTGAAAATATACACCATTCCCAACAACTGATTTAATTGTTTGTTTTGAGTTAAACCTAACTGATATCTTCTAGTGAAGTTTATGTAGCTAATTTATTCCTGTTTGCCACTTTTTTACTTTTTTTTTTCTTTGGCTAAATCCTAATAGACATTTTGAACAAATTCTCCCCTTGCCTTGGATATGTCGACAGCTATACTAGATCTTTCAGGATGGAGAACTTCAAAAGATTCACAAAAAGTGGTTTTGCAATTCAAGTTGCATTTCTCAGAGTGGTCGGAACTCTGACCCTAATCAGCTTTCATTTGAGCAGCTTTTGAGGACTATTTCTAATTTGTGGTGTTGCTATAATTGTTGCTCTTATATTATTCCTTTTAATGGCAAATTTTCAGTTCATTCACTTCAGTAAGCACCGAGTTCTTGCACGCTTCACCGAGCTACCAAAGAGGGGTTGTTCTCAAGCCTTAATTCGCTTCTTTCATTTCATTGATATGAAAGAGAAGCCATTAAAACAAGTTTGAGCAAAAAAGCCTTCCACCCTCTGATAATAACTGACCTATTTTTTGAAATTTTTATTCGAGTGATTGACTCTTTGTTTTCATTGAGCTCGTCACGGTTCTTATGTTTAGCCTTAATACTGTCTTTCTTATCAGTTTCATTGTTACATATCAAATATAGTTTTGTATTTATATCTCTGATAGTCTAATATAAAAGTTTTTTAGCACCTTCTTGATTTATTATTTACATGTTCCTTGGTCTATTTTAGTGTTTACCCTTACAAATTACAATTTGTGAAGCAAATCTGACTCGCCTATTTCTAAAGTCTATTTCGTTAATGACAAGTGATATTAGTGATGAAGGCGTGATTTAAACCTCTGAGCTTTCATTTGAACAAGGCTCCACAGAGAGCTGCTTATGGTACTTTTAATTCTAAGATTCTCTTTCATGTCCTTGGACAAACTTTGCATTCTCTTTGTGGTGTTGTGGAAGATAGGCCATTATTTTCATGGGGTAGCTTCAGAAGTATTGTTTTCCTGTGCAGTATTGAATTGATTTCAAGCATGAGAAGAGCTTCACTTTCGTGTGGTTCTTTCAGGCGAACCAGTTCCTGTTCTCATTGTGAACTGAATTGATTCCGCAACGAGCGAAAGGGGAGATTCTATGATTGGAGTTGTTCTTGTCACATGGATGGCTCGGTTATTTATCATCAGCTTAGTTGGAAACCGACCAATGCCTTATTCATTTTTTTTATTTTAACATTTTATTATTATTTAAATAAATATTATATTATAATATAAATATTTAGATAAATTTAATAAATAAATATTAAAATTTTTATTTATTATAAAAGTTTAGTGTTGATCCGAAAATTAAACTAATTATTTTTATAAATTTTTAAAACTGAACTAAACCAAATCAGTTTGGATCCAAACTAAAACAAATTGAAAATTTTAGTAAGGTTTAGCTTGATTTTTTGGTTCAACCAAAAAATTAGACACCAAAATCTTTTATTCACTCTTTCACCTTATATTGAATCGCCCAGCTTGGCAAATATTCTTTATCATAGTTCAACTTGGTTACTTTTTTTATCACCTCAAGTTAACCAGCTCTTTCTCGTGCCCTGTTATTGCATATGCTTCATGTCCCTCCAATTCAGTTATTGCATCTGCTTCCTCTTGGTGATGCACAAGTTCACCTTTTACTAAACTATCCTCTTGATCTACACCAACTTCATCATCTTCTCCTTCTTCATCTACTTTTCCCACTTGATCCTCCTCTTTTGTTTTGATCACAAAGTCCACTTCCAAATCCCCACTATCATCTAGCAATCTGAATATATCAAGATCAATAGCACTTATGGACCTCAATATTCCTCCTATTGGAAGCAAGAGTACACATCATATTCCTTTTTGCATCATCTGCAACTTCATAACTGATCCGAAGCTTCAAAGCATCAAAAGCTCAACAAAAAAAAGGGTGGGGTGCACTAAAAAAAATAAGAAAGTTAATAGTTTTTCCATAATGAACTCAAAATCATCTTAAATTCAAGAGCATCTTATTTAGAATCAATTATAGAAATCCATAATTTAATCATAGAAAAAATTCTAAATTTTAATTTCAAGAGTATTTAGAGTAAAGAATTCTCAGCTTTTAAATTCCAATTCATGTATTTAGAATAAAGATAATTGGAATTTTATTTCAAGAGTACAATGCTAAACGATACTAGTTTTGTAGCTCAATTTCATTTTTCCCTCCTAAGTTATGGTCACGGTTGTAGCTTACCCTTGTAGTTCAAAAAAATACCCCAATTTCCCCCACATTATGGTTCAGTCTTAGTATATGCATATCATTGCAAGCAATTCTTAAGTTTTCCTAATATTTTAATTTTTTTTATGTTGATTGTCTCCAAATAGACAGAAAAGTTGTGCCTAATTCTGAAATCCACAACAAATTTATGGATGAGTGTTCAAATGCAATGTCTGGGGAATTCTCATGGATTTTCTCGGAGATTTTGAAGTACTTGCACCACCATGACTAGAAAGTGATTTATCTAAAATGTCATCACATCTCTACAAAAACACCAAATAGGTTTAAACTATAAAATTATTATAATAAAATGTCTGCTATTTCTCAACAAATGCAAATCAGCAGCCCTCATCTCCGAGCTAGATAAATTAATAGAACAAAGATATATAATAGAAAAATTAATTGAGCATACCACGTGGGAACTAACAAAGGCATGTGAATTCGTACAAGGAGGTATTAGTAAGTAGTTACAATGCATTTGACATAAAACTGAGAAAGAATTGAGAAAACTATTAACTTTATTATTAAACAAGCTAAAGCTTGGGAGGCCCAATATAATGTTACCAATTAGATGCAAAAGCTAAAGAAAAAAAAATTGACACCATAAATTGGAAATGTCAATATATGAACAAGTAGAGATTTTATCAATAATTCAGTTATTGATGAGTATATCAATCTAGAATTTGTTGAAGAGACAAGAGCCTAAGAAGAAATATTCAAAGGGCATACAAAAAATCAACATATGTTAAAGAACATTTTAAGCAAAGAAGCAATCTATTGGAATTAGAGAGTAAAAAACGTTGTATTGATGAAGTCAAGAAGTGGCATATATCGCCTATTCCTTCTATCTTAAAACCTCATGCAAAATTGCAAACAAAGGAAATTAATATCTTGTTTGCTTAAAATTAAAATAGGAGCATAATTATATTGTATTACAGTATTGTTTTAGGATATGGTGCCTCTGTATATAGAAGTTAGATTACATAAATAAATGTAAATATGTAATATGACAAATAGAAGCAAAATATCACATTTAATTCTACAATATTGTCACCTTTCACATTTCTACTAATCTCACATAAATGAAGGTGGCAAAGTAATTTGTGAGTTCAAATAAGTTAAAATTCTATGTAAAATTAAGTGTAGCGGATTACAGAATTAAGTGTAGTGGATTTCACTTGTCCTCCACTATCCTTGATGACCAAATTCCTGGAAACTCTCCTATTCTTCACCAACCAAATTTTAGTATCAAAGCCTTGTTCAGTTTAATCTCTCATTCCACTTCAGATACTATATTTTCTTATTTTTGATCAAGAGAATTATGGTTATTGGCCTGATCAAATTTGTTTCTTCTTGGTACCCAAGATCTATATGGGAGATTGTTGAAGACAGAATTTGAATAATCAACATCTGTAAGCACAAGATCAAAATCTTCCACTCAAAGTCAACCTCAAGATAAAATAAACAAGGAGAACAATGCGGTTGCTTTGAGTTATCTACATCAATGGGTAATCAAATCATGTCAAGACTATGAGACTCTTCAAAGCATGTTAGGCGATGACAAATTGGTTTTAATTAAAATTGCAACTGTTATGGAGTGATTATAAAAATATGTTTTTGATGTTTATGAATTTAAAATGATTTTTGAGTTCCCTATGGAAAAACTATAGCTTTCTTATCCTTTTTAGTGCACCCTTTTTTTTTAAAGCTTACGATGCTTCAGATCAATTCTAAAGTTGCAGATGATGCAAAAAGGAATTTGATGTGTATTGTTGCTTCTAATCAAAGGAATACAAAGGCTCATAGAGATGTCAATCCTGATAAACTCATATTGTTGTATGACGGTGAAATGTCACATTTTGGTTTAAATGTTGGGGACTTGGAAGAGCACTTTGTGGTTAAAGCAAATCTTTGAGAGGTAGGGGAGGAACAAGTGGGAAAAAGTAGATGAAGAAGGAGAAGATGATTAAGTTGGTGTAGATCAAGAGGATGATTTAGTAAAAGGAGAACTTATGCAGCACCCCGAAGGAAGCAAATGCATCAACTAAACTAGAGGGATATGAAGCAGATGATTCAGTAAGTGTTGAGAAACCAAGAGTGCGTCAACTAATAGATGAACAATTTGATATGGTATTTCTACTGATTTATGCATTCTTTTTATGATATTCAGTGACAATAACATGACAGTGACATATTATAATTTATTACATGCATTGAAGAGCTCTTATATGTATCCGCTACCTCATAATCAAATGGTCAAAGATTTATAAAACACTCATAAACATCAAGAAACATCCATTTGTTAAAAATACTAATATATAAGTATATGTTGTTGTCACAAAATATCATAGAAGAATGCACAAATCAAAAGAAATACCAAATCAAATTTTTCGTCTACTAGCTGACGCGCACCTAGCTTCTCAGCACTTACTAAATCATTTGTTTCACATCCCTCTAGTTCAACTATTGCATTTGCTTCCTCCTAGATGCTGTACAAGTTTACCTTTTACTAAACCATCCTCTTGATCTACACCAACTTCATCATATTCTCATTCTTTATTTACTTTTCCCACTTGTTCCTCCCCTCTCTCTTGGAGGTTTTCATTAACCACAAAGCCCTCTTCCAAATCCCCAACATCTGAACCAAATTGCGACATGTCATTGCCATCTCGTAATCTGAGTACATCAGGATCGATAGCCCTATGAACCTTGATATTCCTCCTATTGGAAGCAACAGACCAACAGTACACATCAAATTTCTTTCTGCATTATCTAAAACTTCAGAATTGATTTGAAGCTTCAAAGCATCGTAAGTCCAAGAAACAAAAGGGGGTGCACTAAAAAGGAAAAGAACGTTATAGTTTTGTTATATGTAACTCAAAAATCAACTTAAATTCATGAACATCTTGTTTAAAATCATTACTTGAAAAAAAACATAATATGATAATAGAGAGTAAAGAATTTACATGCTTTTAAATTTAAATTTGTGTATTTAGAATAGTGGTAACAGGAATTTCTTTTCAAGAGTACAATGCTAAACACTAGTTTTATAGCCCCGTTTGGGATTGTAGGGGGAAGCTGTAGGTGGGGTGGGTTATAGGCATGAGAAGCACTATTTATTGCTATTTTTCGGCAGCTTAGGTTGTAGGCGCGAGAAGCAATAAACAGTGCTATTTTTCGGCAGCTTATCTCTTTGACCTGCATTGACCTAGGAAATGTAAAGGCAGTGGGATTATCTAGTTAGAAGGGAAGCATAATATTTCAAGTGGCAAGGTTCTAAGAGGGGGTGCATGTAGGCGCGCCCTTTTGTTTTTTCCATTCACGTAGGTCAATTGAGCCATAATCTGGTTATATTTCCTTTTTTTTTTTTCCTCCTACATTACTGTCACTATTGCAGTTTACACCTATAGTTCAAAAAATCCCAATTTCTCTACACATTATGATTCAATTTTAGTATATGCATATCAATACAAGAAATTCTCAAGTTTCCTCAATATTCTTTTTTCATGTTAATTGTCTCCAAATAGATAGAAAAGTTGTGTAATTCTGTAATCCGAACTAAATTTACGAATGAATGTTCAAATGTGATATCTGGATAATTCTCAAGGATTTCCTCGGTCTCCATCAGGCAGAGGAAATCCTTTGAAGTTCTTGCAACATCATGACTAGTAAGTGATTTATCTAAAAGGCCATCACATCACTACAGAAATATCAAAGACGTAAGAAACGGATGCTACAAGTTAGTGAATTAAACAAAGTGTCCAGCATGGTACTTTATAAGGAATTTTTAACATTCAACATTAAGTATTTAAACAATGACTGCTTGTTCATTTTTGCTAGAATTAAACAATAATTTGCATTTCTCACCAAATGCAAGTCAGCTGCCCTCATCTCCAAGCTACGCAAATTAATCACCTTGGAGGAAATAAAAGAGCCATATGAATGTGTTCCAGAAATTTTAGAACAAAGAAATATATAGAAATTTTAGAACAAAGATATATATAGAAATTTAATGGAGCATACCATGTGTCAGACCTGGTTCAGGCCGGTTCAGCCCAAAGCCCAGTGGGCCAAGCACAAGCCCAAACCCGTGCAGAAGAAATCAAAACCGAGTCCAATTGGGGCGGTTAACGCCCAACGTTGACCCCAAAATAGCGGCTTCAGCCGCATCTTCCTCGCGAAGCTCGGGCGCGAGCTCGCCGAAGGAAGCGGACATGCAGCGCTCGTCAACTCCAGCGGAGGAAGAGGACAACGGCGACGGCGGCTCGAGAGCTTCGGAGGATAACTTGGACGCAGACGAAGCTGGCGGGTCTTCAGCGAGAAGCTCAGACACGTTCGCAAGTCAGGAACGCGGAAGCAGAGTGCGGGGATCTCGAAGGCGGGTGCCCTAAATCGAGAGCACCGCAGCGGACAATTCCCCTGCTATAAATCAGCCGAAGAGGGGATCGTGGAGATTATCTTCGACACCAGCAAACGGCCACCACCAGAGAGAGCTCAGAGGAGTTTCATCAACGAGCGAGTTCCGGTGCTTGGGGAAGTATCGGCGAGAAGAGCAACGAGCGTTTGTAACTGGTGATCAGAGGATCACCAGTGAGGGAGGGGACGAGGGCACCGACGATAGAGGTCGTCGGCAGACTGAGTTTGTAGCTGTTATTGGGTTGAAATAAAGCTTGCTTCTCCATCCTTCCTCCCCTGTTCTTCCACGCAGCGGCGGCTATTCGCGTCGTCCTCGGCGGCGACGGCATCCGGCGGCTGCGAAAGGGTGTGGCGAGGCACAGGCGGTGTCCTCCCGCCTCTTCCCCGGCGACGAACGGTGGCGTTCGAACTCGCAGAGACGACAACGTCTGTTTCAGCGCACGAAGACGAGTAAAACACCGCTTTCGATTTTGACCGGGTCAAAATCGGAAGGCGGGCGACGACGCGCGGAGCGGAGCGGAGCGAATTCGAGTGATGTCAGCAAAGCGACACTGACGTAAGCGGTATTCGGCGGATATCGATTTCAACGGAAATCGATTCAGAAGGCTGACGTCACGACGGCGTCAGCACAGCGGTAAAAGTTGGCGAGGTGATTTTGACTTTTGAATTAGGGTTAGGGTTTTTTCTGAGTGACCTTGTAATTTGGGGATAAAAATTAATCGGGGAGATTAGGGTTTTCTATTTGGGTAGAGATTTTGCCTAGAAACCCTAGGGAGTTCACGCTCTGGTATTCCGCCGGACAACCCTGAGACAGCGGTTAAGCACCAGTTTAGGGTTGATCCAACCGAGGTGTGACACCATGTATGAGCTAACAAAGGCATATGAATGTGTTCCACTGAGAGGGATACCAAACAAATTTCCTCCTGCCACATTGTTGTTCGTTCAAGGAGGTATTAGTAAGTAGTAACAGTGCATTAAACATAAAATTGAGGAAGAATTGAGAAAGTTATAATGCTTATTATTAAACAAGCTAAAGCTTTGGAGGCCCAATACAATGTTACCAATTAGATGCTAAAGCTAAAGAAAAAAATAATAATTTGACACCTTAAATTGGAAAAGAACCTAAGATTATAGAACTTTGAGAAAGAATGATTAGAAGTAAAACAATTTGAAGTATGTTAAGTTTTTTTTCCCGAAGATTACACTGTAATGGAGATATAAATCAGAAAGGCAATTGATTTTTGCTGCCTTTGAAAAACATATGGTAGAGTTTCTGAATTTTTATTAAGATAGATTTAGAAAAGTAGTACAGATTGAAAGATTGTAGGAAGGATGCATTCAAAGTTTCAAACTGAATGGCACAACTTGAACATCTTAGAAGAAATCTGAAGATTTAATAATTGATTACAATGCTAAAGTTTAATCCTCTCCTATCTATTTTTACTTATATTCATATCAAAAATTGTATCCTGCTCCTAATTCTAAAGCCAGCAAGCATTAATATTATAATTTTATCTTGGACACGTTGGCTTTTTTTCTCCACGCAGGACAGAACATGAATTAATGATTCACAATTAATTTCTCATCTTGCCTGCAGTTGTTGTGGGATGTCTTTCAAATCAACAGTGAAAGCTGACTATTGGCAGTTGGAGGAAAACAGACCCAAAATAATATTGATGAACCAAAGTTTAATGAGTTCATTTCATCAGACAGATTGTATGGAAAGCACAGTAAAAAGATCCGAAAAATGTTTTACACTTCTGCGGGAAGAAAAAAGTTTAGTTAATCAATTAATTAAAAATTGTAAATCAGATAATCTGCAACTATAAAACAAAATGCAAAATTTCCGTTGTTTAAAATTTAGGAAAAAGGTAAAAGGTAATCATAAATATTTCAACTTGTTAAGTCACAACTACGGATCACAATAGATAGGAAGTGCAGCATGCTATTAAATGGTAAAATAGTAACTCTTAAAGGAAATGGACGTGAGAAAGAAACTAACGAGGATGGGAGTTATTTTTCACATATTTGGCCTTTTCTCTCTTTTTGTCATCTCATATTTTTTTATTAGATCTCTATCCAATTTGGTTATAATTCTTGGCATAATGCACCTAAACAAAATATCATATCTGTACTTAAATGCAGAAATTGATTTTCATCATTACCATCTGTCCTCAATATTATAAATAAGCCTTGCTAACATAATCGACTAAAAGCATAATGATTATCATTTTCATTGCAAACAAATATTCCATATTAACAAATCAAATTATTTGCTTTCCTAATAAAGAGCAAGTGGAAATAAGTTTGACAATTTATGATGTTTGGAAGTGCAAGTATATATACCACAATCCACTAGAAGGATATAAGAATTAGCTCCTTGACAAGTGAACTGTTTTATGTGATCAACTTGGATGAAATGAAACTACATGCAGGCATGCTTATGTAATCCTAAGATGCAATATTACACACACTGATTTGATATATCTCTTTGCCACATTTATCTTTAGCAGCATTTTAATATCCAGAGTCCAGGGATTAAAAAACAAATCCTGAATTAGGAAAACCAAAAAGTAGAACTGAGTCCCCTGCATTATGAAGTTGTGTGGACTTGTGGATAACTGAACTCTGAGACCAAGTTATAGATTCCTCCAAATGCAGATTCTTCAGTTCAAATGCTCCGATGCATAAATCTCAATCCAAATTTTATTGTTGTTGTCAAAGATTGAAGAAACATAGAATATCAGAACAGATTCTGCCAATGTTTTAAATACTTTTTATATATTTTTTTAACCACTATAGTTGTAATTGAAAATTTGTGATTGCAAAAGATTCATCAAGTCAATATAATTTGTAATCTAGAATCATACACAACCTTCAAAAGTAAGAAGCAGTATTTGTGGGCTTGGTAAAAAGGTGTTAACTGAAATAATGGTCAAGGACACCGATACACAAAATTATTAATAAAACAAAGTCACTTGTGTCTAAAAGTAAAACTTTTAGAACTTTATACCTGACAACGCGACAAAAAATCTACCACACTGCCCTCAAGTTCTGGGTCGAGAAATTCTCCCAATAAAGCAAATGAGTGAATAATCCAATAGCATAGCCAAGGTCGACTGCATTTATCAATCATTTAATTTTAGCAACTTGCTAGTGGTACAGAGATTGACAATGAGAAATTAATTTCATACAAACCCAAGAACACCATGAAGCCAAATACGCAATTTTATTTGAAGGACTCAAAAAATCTAGAATTTGATGAAAAAAAGCCTAAGATGAATGGGCATAAGGGAAGTATCACATAAACTGAAGAAGCTTCTCTTAGAATTTTCAAAACACTAAATGTAACTTTGTTGGAAATAGTGAAAAAATACATAGCAATTCAAGGAGGGCTCGCTCTTTGTTGTAGTTAATGCGAATGGAGGTACTGGCCAGGCTTAACCTAAGAGCAAACAAGTGTGAAATATATTTTCTCAATGCTTAACCTAAGAGCCAGAAAAGTACAAATAAGATAAAATTATGGTGTCAATATTTCAATCAAACCTTCTGCAACCTTTCAGGTATATTGAACATTAAAAAAACTAGAAATACAAGAAAAATAATTGAGTCGGGGTAAAATAAACTTTGAATTTTGGCAGGCAAAAGCAAATACGTGCAAACCATTTTAATAATATCTCAGAAGCTGAAAAGTTGAAAAAATTTAATGGCTTAAAAATACAACAAAATAAATCCAAAAAATGAAAGAAACAAAGAAACTGAAAAGTTGCAAATGTTTAATGACTTAAAGATACAAAAAAAATCTAAAAAAGAAAGAAACGGTAGTATATATGTCAATGAGCATCTATTAATCAGAAAGACAACATTAGATGTTAGAAACATATCATGTTACCCGGGAAAGATAACATAAACTAACCTCCGGAGATGGTGAAGTTGATGTTTCTGAAAATTGGAACTCCCCTACTGAAAATTGGAACTCCCTAAACCATCGTGGAGGAAATAAAAGAGGGACAGTAAAATTTTAGAATAATGATATATACAGAAAATTAATTGAGCATACCAAGTAGGAGCTAATAAAGGCATGTGAATGTGTTCCACTGTGGGGGATATCAAACAAATTTTCTGCTACCACATTGTTGTACATACAAGGAGGTATTACTAAGTAGTAACAGTGCATTTGACAAAATTGAGGAAGAATGGAGAAAGCTATTATCCTTATTATTAAACAAGCTAAAGCTCGAGAGGCTCAATATAATGTTACCAATTAAATGCAAAAGCTGAAGGAAAAAAAATTGATACCATAAATTGGAAATGTCAATATGAAGTAGAGATTTTACCAATAATTCAGTTATTGATGAGTAATCATCTTCCAAGTCCCCAACAACTGAACCAAAAAGTGACATCTAGCAATCTGAGTACGTCAAGATTGACAGCCTATGGACCATGATATTCCTCTAGACATCATATTCCTACTGTGTGGTTCAAAAATTCCCAATTTTTTTTTCATGTTGATTGTCACCAAATAGATAGAAAAGCTGTGCATAATTATGCAATCCATACTAAATTTATGAATGAATATTCAACTGTGATGTCTGGAGAGTTCTCAAGGATTTCGTTGGTCTACATTAGCTGAGGAACTCCTTTGAAGTACTTGCACCATCATGACTAGTAAGTGATTTATCTAAAAGGCCATCACATCTCACAAAAACATCAAATACCTAAGCAACGGATGCTACAAGTGAGTGAATTAAACAAAATGTCAAGCATCGTACTTCATAAGGAATCTTGAACATTCAATATAAGTATTTAAACAATGACGACTGCTTGTTCATTTTTACTAGATAAGGCTTTCCAATTATTTGTGATACTTAATCTAAAAGATTTAGTATGATGAAAATGTAATTAAACCTTCAGGTTTAAACTCTAAAATTATTCTAATAAAATGTCTGCTATTTCTCACGAAATGCAAGTCCGCTGCCCTCATCTTCAAGCTACACAAATTAATCACCTTGGTGGAAATAAAAGAGGGATAGTAAAATTCAAGAAATTTTATAACAAAGATATATATAGAAATTTAATTGACCATACCATGTATGAGCTAACAAAGGCATAAGAATGTGTTCCACTGAGGGGGATACCAAACAAATTTCCTGCTGCCACATTGTTGTTTGTACAAGGAGGTATTAGTAAGTAGTAACAATGCATTACAGATAAAACTGAGGAAGAATTGAGAAAGCTATTATCCTTATTATTAAATAAGCTAAAGCTTGGGAGGCCCAATACAATGTTACCACTTAGATGCAAAAGCTGAAATAATAATAATAATTTGATACAATAAATTGCAAACGTCAATATCTAAGAAAGCAGAGATGTTACCAATAATTCAGTTATTGATGAGTATATTAATCTATAATTTGTTGAAGAGAAAAAAGATGAAAGATTCATAGGGCATACAAAAAATCGATATATATTAGAGAATATTTTAAGCAAAGAGGCAATCTATTGGAAATAAAGAGCCAAAAGGAGTTACATTGATGAAGCCTCATTCATGAAAAGTTTCAAACAAAGAAAATTGAAATAGGAGGATAATTATATTGCATTACTATATTGGATGAGGATATGGTGCCTCCATGCATAGAAGTTATATTACAAAAATAAATAAAAAATACATAATATGGAAATATGTAATATGACAATAGATGTATTCCATAGAAGCACAATATCATATTTAAACCTACAATATTTATGTGTATTAGTGGTATTCCATAGAAAGATATCATGTATTCCGATTTTCATATTTAAACCTACAATAAGTTAGGTGTATTAGATGTATTCCATAGAAAGATATCATGTTACCTGACGTGGTGGAAACAAACCCTCCGGACATGGTGAAGATGATGCTTCTGAAAATCGGAACTCCCCCACCGACCTCACAAAGCTCTCCCAGCCATCTCCCGGAACCAATAAGGGAAGAATCGGGCCCACACCGCGGCCCTGCGAGCCTCTCGGCGGTGGCAACATATCAAGAATCTGAGGCACCGCAAGAACGATTTCGGCCGTGATATGCGATCGGCGATGAGAACGGAGGCGACCGGATCTGGGCCAGCGGATGCGAGGAATGCGTCCTGGTTGGCAGGAATGTCTGAGCACAGGTTGCGTTCCAGGCGGAAGCAGGCTAGGAGGAGGTGCGCGGGGCTGAAGGCCAGGCGCCGGAGGACGGAGGTGAGGCGGAAGCAGCCGTCTGCGCTCTTGGAGAGATCGAGGAGGTGCTCTAGGATTTCGAGGCGGCCATCGTCGGGCGAGTCCGCGTCCATGGCCAGCGGCTCCCGGGTTCTTGGGCGCTGTCGCCCTCTCGCGCGAGTCGGGAGTGCAGCCTCCAAAGCCCAATCGATAGCAAAGGCAACGAAAGAACAAAAAGGCTGGGCCTGGGTGTTTTTATAGATGGGATGCCAAGTGTTTGTTGTGGTGGCGCCGTTTCTGGCTCCAAGGAAACGATAAAAGCTGTTTTTCGTAATTTTATCCCCAAAGAAATAATTATTAAAAATCATGAGCATAATTTTTAAAACATCGATATCAATCACACATATACATACGCAATAACTATCTAATGGGTCTGTATAAGGTATATTTACATTAATATGCATCGTCTCTTATAATCTACCAAATAAGCATACACTTTGAATAATGAACGCATCTCATGCATGCTATTACCTTCGCTCATTGTTGACTTAACTATGCGCTAGAATTCTTAGTCAAAATTGACCTAACTATTGGCGGGACACATGATCGAATAAAAGTATCATCTAAGGATACTCTTGTAAAAGTACCTTTTAAGAATGCACCTAGACATTCAACATTCAAGAAGTTGTTATACCAACATTAATGGATATTTACCAAAAGTTGAATGAAATTATATTAAGCATGCAAATAAATAATGAACATTTGGCTCATGATAACGAAGTAAAAGAACATATAGAAAAGAAGATTTGTGAAGAGCTAAAGAAAATTAGGGTGTCACATCATTAGATTATGCATGCTTATATGACTCGAGAAGCAGTAAAGAGAAGGCTAAACTTTTTTTCTCAACTCTAGAAAAATTATATTTAGAAATCCTTAATGCATTAATAGATAACTCGACTTCCTGAATATTATGATTTAAGTGGCAATTTTTTTATTGTTTGTCTCTTGATGATGTGTAATTTGATATGATGTTTGTTAAAGTTGGATGTTATATGATTTACTCATTTTATAAGTATTTAATTATATTTTTACAACATGGCGTAAAAATATAAAGTTGAAGTATACACATGGAATAAAATCCATCCTGTAATTTTTTTTCCCTACGAAAGAAAATATTTTCATTTTTTTCCACCCAACTTTTCTTTTTTCTATTTTTTTTTTCTCTTCTTATTTTACTTCCTATTCTAGTAAACAGCGCCTAAATGCTCCCACTGATATAACAAGCTGTCTGAATATAGAAATTATTATTTCTCAGTATAAAAACAAAGTTATACAAACATGAAACTAAAATATTACTCACAACATTTCTATCTATTTGGAGACAAGAAAAATGGAAAAAAATTAAAAAAATATTAGGGACACTTGAGAATTGCTTGCAACGATATGCATATACTAAGACTGAACCATAATGTATCCAGAAATTGGGATTTTATGAACTACGACTGTAAACTGCAACACTGACCAAAATATAGGAGGGAAAAAAGAAATCGAGCCAAACTACAAAACTACTATTGTATAGCATCGTACTCTTGAATTACCTTTGTTCTAAATACACAATTTAAAAATTAAAATCACGTGAATTCTTTACTCTAAATAATCTTAAAATTGAAATTTATAATTCTTTTCTATTATTAAACCATGTTTTCATTTTTCTAGAATTTATTCTAAACAAGATGTTTGCCATTTCTTATCCTTTTTTATTGCACCCCTTTCCTTTTTCGAGCTTATGATGCTTTGAAACTTCAAATCAATTCTGAAGTTGCAAATGATGCTAAAAGGAATATGATGTGTACTGTTGCTTTAATGGGAGGAATATCAAGATCCATTGGGCTATCGATTTTGATGTACTCAGATTGCTGGATGATAATGACATGTCACATTTTGGTTGAGATATTCGGGAGTTGGAAGAGGACTTTGTGGTCAAATAAAACCTACAAGAGAGAGGGGAGAAACAAGTGGGAAAAATACATGAAGAAGGAGAAGATGATGAAGTTAGTGTAAATCAAGAGGATGATTTAGTAAAAGGTGAACTTTTGCAACATCCAGGAGGAAGCAAATGCCATAGCTGAACTAGAGGGATATGAAACATATGATTCAGTAAGTGTTGAGAATCCAACAGCGCATCAACTTGTAGATAAACAATTTGATTTGGTATTTCTTTTTATTTTTGCATTCTTTCTATGATATTCAGTGACAACAACAAGATACTCATATATTAGAATTTTACACAAATGGATATTTTTTGATGTTTATGAGTGTTTTCAAAATCTTTGCACTATTTGTTACATGCATTGAGGAGAGCTTGTATCCGCTACCATAGAAGCAATTCCATATGATGCTATTAAATCACTTGTATACCTCAAATGCTAATTATTTTCAAATAAAATTAATTATGTCATGTAAATTCTTTTCAATTACAAATTTGAAAGTTGGTAATGTTCTAATTTATTCTATTTTTCCCTAGCTCATGTTGCGAAAGTATGACAACACTAGTGATGATGAAGTTCTAACTATAAACAACATAAAAATACTTAATGCTACGATTCAAGAGGAAAAACTCTAGGGCAAGTATAATTTTGCACCAGAGCTATATGTTGCAAATGAAGTGATTCACCACAGATGTTAGGAGTATGCCGAAAGGTATTCGAGCAAAAGCCAGGAAGAAGAAGCCTTGGTTGAAGAAAGTTGTGATGAATCTGAAGCTTGATATTGCAAAAGAAATATTTATATAAATTCAAATCTTGACAAGCACCCTAAAAAGAAGCTTCCAAGAAATTTTCCTAGAGATTTAGTTGCAAAGAACAATCTTAGTACTTTCACAATCTCAAGCTTCAGATTCATTAGTACTTTCTTCAACCAAGGCTTCTTTTTCGTCTTGGCTTTTGCTCGAGCACATTTCGGCATACTCCTTATATCTGTGGTGGATCACTTCACTAGCAACATATAGGTTTGCGGTAAAATTATACTTGCCCTAGACTTTTAGCATTGAGAATTTGTCTTTTATCTATAATTCGACCTTTATCTTCTCTAGTGTTGTCGTACTTTCACAACATGAGATAGAGAAAAATAGAATAATCAAAAATATCACCAACTTTCAAATTTTTAATTGAAAATAATTTACATGACATAATAAATTTTACTTGAAAACAATTGGTATTTGAGGTATATAAGTGATTTATTAGCATCATGTAGATTTGCTTCTCAGATAGCGGATACATATAAGCTCTCTTCAATGCATGTAATAAATTCTAATATACGAGTATCATGTTGTTGTCACATAATATCATAAAAAGAATGCACAATTCAAAAAGAATACCAAATCAAATTGTTCATCTATTAGGTGACGCACTCTTGGCATTTCAACACTTACACTATGTTTACTAGAAGGGTAAAAGGAGTGGAAAGAATAGGAAACTCTTTTTTCCTTCGTTTACCTGGAGGGACAAAAAATAGGCAAAGGAAAATAGAGAGGAAAACTTGGATGTTTTCCTCCATTTGATGATCCGCCCAATTCAGGCAGAAAAGGGGCTTGGTTGTTTAGTCTTGCTATACTTACCTTATTACCTATTTTCTCGTGTGTTCCACCTCACAGTTGTCATTGTTTCATCGCCTATGCCGGTCAATGCCGATGTTGGTTCCTCCGCCTTACCTTCCACAACCCTCCGCCTCTTTCGCCTCCCATTCTGCCTCCCACCTTCGCTCTTCTTCCCTCTTCTGCCTTGGCCTTACGCTTCCTCTAGTTCATATTCCTCTAGTTCATATTCCTCTAGTTCAACTGTTGCATATGCTTCCTCTTGGGTGTTGCACAATTTCTCCTTTTACTAAATTATTCTCTTGATCTACACCAACTTCATCTTCTTCTCCTTCTTCATCTACTTTTCCCATTTGTTCCTCCCCTCTCACTTGAAGGTTTGCTTTGACAACAAAGTCCTCTTCCTAGTCCCAACATATGAACCAAAATGTGACATGTCACTGTCCTCCAGCAATCTAAGTACATTAGGATAAACACACCTATGGACCTTTATAATCCTTATATTGGAAGCAACAGGACATATCACATTCCATTTTGCATTATCTACAACTTTAGAATTGATCTAAAGCTTCAAAGTGGTGGATGTTGAACCATTAATTTTCACCCATATATGCATGCAAAAATGGTAAAGTCAATATTCATTTTAACCATGGAGAAAAATCAAGATGTGCCAAAAAAATAAAATCAATAAAAGGAAAAAATAGCAATCGAATATACTTTCGTGATTAGAGATTAAATAAAAGGAAGCTAAAAAAGGAAAGAAAAAAATATCGCAAGGAGGCGCCAACATTTCTCAATAGGGAGAAGAAAAGAAGGAAAGCAAAGAATATTAATTCAAAAGAAAGGGAGCGCAAGGCAACAACAAATAAGGAAAAAAATTGAATCAAATCAAGCTAACAAGGAAAAACATTTTATGAAAAAAAAAATTGTCAAGGCTTGTATAATAAAGAGGGGCTCGGCACAAAAAAAAAAAGGAAAACCAAGCTCACACCAAAAAAAAAAAAAGATAGACTCTCACATAGTGTGATCAAGAAAATAGGGGGGAAGAAGAGATAGAGCGCATGGTGTTTTATTGTGAGTAAAAAAAAAGAGAAAAATATCCTCATGATTCAAGGATTTCATGTCCTTATAATCCTAAGATTTTTTTCTATATCCTTCCAATTCCAGGATTTTTATATCCTCATGATTCAATAATTTTATATCCTTATAATTCGAGGATTTTTTTATATCCTTATAATTTTAGGATTTTTATATCCTTATAATTCTAGGATTTTTGTAAACTTATAATTTCAGGTTTTTTTATATCCTCATGATTCCAAGATGTTTATATCCTTATAATTCCAGATTTTTTTTGTATCCTCACGATTCCAAGATTTTATATCCCTATAATTATAGAATTCTGTATTTTATGATTCTAGGATTTTTATATTCTCATAATTCTAGAATTTTTTACTATGTGAGAAAGTATAGATGGGATAAAAAGGAAGATGCAATGGAAGAAACTAGTTCACGCATAAAAAAAGAGTAGAATAAGATGAGGTAAATGGAGTGTCAAGAGAAACAGAAAAAAAAAGCAGGAATCTACAAGAACAAATTATATTTACCTTAATCAAAATTTCATGACACGTATCCCCTTGACTTCACCCTGCCACTGGCCATCCTCCATATCTGCCTCATGATCCTCCTCGCACTTGCCATTGCCCTCTTCAGCTCTGGATCCTTTCATGTTGCCCTATGGGTGCTCCTCACCGGCATTCTCTTGTTAGTCTTGTTCGTGCTCAACTCGATGGCGCGACACTCCCCAGTTGGTGAGCCGGTGAAGGAGATGTACAACTGCGCTACGCTTGACTATGTCCTCACTATCGATGTCATCACCGACACCCTAGGCATCCATGCAGTGTTTGGGTCCTTCATTTAGGCAGCATCGTGTACAGGGACGGCCACCTCGCAACTGCCTTCGTCAAGAGGATCAGAGACCTAATCTCCAGCGTCTTTCTTCCACTCTACTTCGTCTCTAGCGGCCTCAATACCAACGTAGCTATGATCTAAGGCAGCCACTCCTGCGACCAATTGTTGGTCCAAATACTTATACTACATTTACTTTTGATATTTATATATATATCCTGACATTTTCATTATCATATTTTTGATACGTGTATGTTTATGTATGTTTGCATAATAATGTTCTTGGAGATAGATTATATCTAATTTAAAAAGCTATATCTCTAGTCGAGTACCATAGTAGATAAGGGATAACTATGGTATAGGTGAGACTACTTTATACGCTGGTTAAGCATAGAGTGTTTAACATTTACATATGGGTATATTAAAGTAGATATGCTGGACTAACCCACTGTGAAGTTTTAAATTGGTGTCTCAAGTTAAAATTCACAGTGACAGAAGAGAATTTGTCCTTCAACTTGAGGAAGTTTATATCTCTATATGGTAAGAGGTATGATTTGATACAACATAACATCTCGTCGTAGTAGAGAGATCATAATGATTGTCCTTGGGCATATTATAAGCCATATGCGAGATACATCTTACCAAGAGAGGATTTGCCCCTTCCTTAAATAGAGGCTTGATGTCCTTGGGCCCCCTTATATGGATGCATGACTAAAAGTGTATGGTCACACGCAAGTTAAGCATATAATTTAGTCATAACCATTTAATTAGGTTAAATAAGTGTGACATGCTTGTCCAATCTGGACATCAACTAGGCAAAGGGACTACAAATGCACAAGTATTTTGTTGCTGTTTAGGGGTTATCGATGATGACATTCATTCTGATCACTTGGGTAGTAGTGATGTACTGCTATATTCCACTCACTGTTTGTAATGATAAGATCATCAATGCCAATGTCAGAGGAACCTAAAGAGTCACAAACCTAGACACTCGAGATCTTGGATCAATCGCGTAGCTTGAGATCGAATCATTGGATGATTTAGATCTATTTGCAAGTATGATTCATCATGGATGCGTATCTTGAGATTGCAAAGATTATATAGAGCTAGATAATAATCTGAGATCAAATTGACCCCAATAGACCTTTGGGTAACCACGTTTGACCCTGGTTGACTAGGTCCTACTCGACAGGTCAAGTGCTAGGGTTTGCACCAAAATGATTTCGGTGGCTTAATAACTTGATCTAGATGGGTCCATAATCCTTGACACATATTTGAATATTTGATATTCAAATAATAGAATAAATCTAATAAATTTATTCATGACTTAAGTTATGGGACCCACATCTAGTCTCTATATAAAGAGGGCTAGGGGGTGTATATCCTCATGTCTTGCCTTGTAGCAACCCTAGCCACCTAGCATACCTCTCCCCTCTCGAACCTAGTCACCTCTCCCTCTCCTTGGAGCCACCCTTTCTTGGAATTTATTGTCCCTCCTCTTGTGGCGACAAGTTTCCTCCTTTGTGGCGCAAGAAGAGCTTGAGTGCTCCTCCTTCTCCCTTAGCACATCCTCTTGGAGGATTGGCACTTGTTTTGACGGAGGGCGATTTCTTCTTCATTGGCGAAACCTTGGTGGTGGTGCAAGCTCTATAAAGAAGAAGGCATCATCACACCTTGGTGTATCATTAGTGGTGGCACAAGCAAGGTGGTGATCATCCCAAAGGCATGGATCTCTCCTCCCGAGGCTAGTACCAAGCATGGAGGCAGATGGATCTCAAGAAGCCCGTGTGTGCATGAGTGTAGAGGATACTCCTTTGCACATCTCAACATCGTCATCGACAACTCCTAAATTGCAAACAAAGGTACTCACTCTATCACATATGGTGGCTCAATCGTAAGCCGATTCTCGAATTGGTTTTGGAAACTTATTTCAAGCAATGCTTCCGCTGTGTTTTAATTTTTAAAATTGCCCGAGGCTTCCCAACACATCTGCGCTACGCTCGCCTATGCCCTCATTGTTGGCTTCATCACCGACACCCTAGGCATCCATGCAGTCTTCAAGGCCTTCATCGTAGGCATCATCGTGAACAGGGATGGCCACCTCGCCAACGCCTTCATCAAGAGATTGGAGACCTCATCTCTAGCCCCTTCCTTCCACTCTTACTTCATCTTTAGCGGCCTCAATAAAAATATAGCCATGATCCAAGGCGGCCAACCCTGCGATCTGCCACTATGTGCATCAGCAAGATCAATGGCATTGTCCTTGTCTCGATCATTCTTAAAGTGCCCACACATGAAGCCTTCACGCTTGGCTTCCTCATGAACACCAAGGGACTAATCAATCGGGTCATCCTCAACATTGGTGAGGACTACAAGGTGTTGAAAAGTTCATAATCACGATGTTGATGGCTCTGTTCACCATCCTCATCACATTGCCTATTCTCATGGGCAATTTTTCTTTTAACTAAAAAACTTGCACCAAGACCGGCAGAACTTCTTTCGAAGCCCCCAAGCCCTAATCTAGAGTGAAGTGTCCGGCTATGGACACTTAAGCGAAAGCACAAGGACACTCAATCACCTGCGTCCAAGAGGGGTTCGGTGACTCACCACCCCTACAAGTACGCTCACAAAAGTCACACTACTAAAATCTCTTAGCCCGCACTTCTCACTCGTCGTAATACCCAAATCGGCCCGATGGACAATTAACTGGACCTATGCGCAAGAGCAAGCAAGGCCGAGCCGAACAATAGCAGTTATTAAAGCAGCTAGCCCTATATAGGCTCACACAATAATCAGAAGAGGCCGGTCGAACAGAAAGCCTAGAAAGAGCTCGACCGACAATGCAGATACGATAGTTAAGTTTCAAATCCGAGGAGGTTGGATATTACCCTTGTAGCATGCCTCACTCCTTGTGCCTCGGACAGTCGAAGAAGACGTATCGTAAGAGCCAAAATCCTCAAACAGTAGCCGAGCACGTGAGAATCACCACACGCGAGTCTCACGTACGCCGCTTCCCCTTTTCTCCTTCACACGTCTGCCTCTGCCCACGCTTGCCGCCGGCCGCTGCTAGTCGCCTAGCCGACCACCGATGGGTTCGCCGAAACCCTAGCACCGAGCCGCTGCCTCGATCGGAACCCTAATCGGGTCGCCGAGTCGCCGCCTCGAATGCCACTGCCTGATGTCGCCTCGCGTCGGGAAGAACGGGCGACACCTGGGAGGAGTCGGAAGGCCACTGAAAGTCGACGCCGAGCCCCCTGGGAGCTTCCGCCTGCGAGGATGAGGTCGCCGATGCCAAGGACGAGCCACTTGCTCATTTGGCATCGCCGGGTCGCACGGACATGCCTGGACGCCGCGAATGATGCCGAGCGTGCTCTATACGCCGCCTGGCCTCGCCGCCGGCCATCCGAATGTCGCATGAGGAAGGAGCCGCCGCCCCTGCTGTCGCCAGAATCAAGTACGCCGCCAGGAACGGGCATGCACCTGCTGCCTTCCCCTGTTGCATCAACATCCACGTGCGAGCACAAACAAAACGCTGCTGGGCACTCGCCCTCTGTCTGCTGAATTATGTCCACTGGTGTAAGGGGCTGCCGTCCTAAGACAATCTCAAAGGGGGTCTGCCCTGTGGATGAAGACCGCTGCAATTTATATGCAAACTGCGCTATGTCGAGGAGCGACACCCAATTGCGCTGGCTTGCTGTAACGAAATGTCGAAGATACTCCTCCAGCAATGCATTCACCCTCTCTGTCTGACCATCAGTCTAAGGATGATTTGCTGTTGAAAACTTCAACTCTGAGCCAAGTGTTTTGAACAATGATGTCCAAAAGTTCCCTATGAATCTAGCGTCTCTATTAGAGATGATGTCAAGTGGAAGCCCAATGCTTCACCACATACTTGAAGAAGAGTTCAGTGGTGTCCTTGGCTGAACAAGGCTCTGGTACCGCAATGAACACTGCATATTTAATCTGTCCACCACCACTAACACAGAGGCTTTACCTTTGACTTTCGGCAATCCTGTGATAAAGTCCATGGAAACTGAAGTCCATGGGTGCTCCGGTACTGGTAGAGGCTGAAGTAGTCTTGCTTCACACCGTCTGTCAACATTATCCTGCTGACAGATGAAGCAGATGCGGACGTAATGATCAATATCGGCTCGCATGGAGGTCCAATAGCATGATCTGAATATAAGCGCCAACATCCTATGCTGTTCTGGATGACCACTCCATGTAGTGTCATGGAGCTCCCTCATAAGCTCGCGACGTAGTTCGCCGATTGCCGGAACAAAGGGCTGACCGCCTTCGGCCATAAGTAGGTCTCCGCCTTCAATAAAGAATCTGCGGACCTTGCCTTCTTTCACATCGGCTAACAACCGCTGATATTTGGTGTCGAGTCCTGTGGCTTGTTGAATACGTTCGAGGAGATCACCCTCAATCCTCGTGAGAGTCGCAAGCACCAATGCACACATGCGACTAAGAGCATCAGGAACAATATTAGCTCGCCCTAGTTTATGTTCCCACTGGAAATCAAACTCGGCAAGGAATCCTTGCCATCTCGCTTGCTTCGGTGAGAGCTTCTTCTGCATGGTGAAGTACGTGTTGGCAATGTTGTCGGTCTTCACCACAAAAATACTACCAAGAAGGTAGATGCGCCAAGTGCGAAGGCAATGGATAACGGCGACCATCTCCTTCTCGTGAGCCAAATAGCGCTGCTCTATCGGACTCAACTTCCTGCTCTCAAATGCTACGGGATGTCCCTCCTGTAGTAAGACTCCTCCAATTGCTTTATCTAAAGCATCTGTATGGACTTCAAATAGGCGCCCAAAGTCTAGCATGCAAAGAACTGGCTCAGAGGCGATTCTGCTTTTTAACTCGTCCATAGTAGTCTGATGTTGTTCTTTCCAATGCCACTAAGTGTCTTTCTTCAGGAGGTCTGATAGTGGAGCTGCAATCTTAGAGTATCCTTGGATAAACTTCCTATAGAAGTTCCTCATTCCAAGGAAAGATCTGAGCTCTGTGGGAGAGGAAGGTGTAGGCCACTCGACAATAGCCTTAACCTTCTCAGGATCCATCTGGACAGTGCCATGACCAACAACATGGCCCAGAAACTAGATCTCACGGGCAGCAAAAGGGTATTTCTCCCTCTTCAAGTACAGTTGATGGTCCCGCAGTCGCTGGAAGACTGTCTTCTGGTGTACTATGTGCTCTCTCATCGTAGCCGAGTACACTATGATGTCATCCAAGTAGACAACTACAAAGTCATCTAACACCTGTGCTAAAACATCGTTCATCATATGGGAGAAAGTGGCTGGTGCATTAGTTAAGCCGAATGACATAACCAAGAACTCGTAGGCACCATACCTCGTCACACAAGCTATCTTCGGCTCATCTCCTTCCGCTATGCACACCTACCAATATCTTGATCTCAGGTCCAGTTTGGTAAAGATGGATGCGCGAGCAAGTTGTGGACACAGATTTATACAGAATTTTACACATCATTTTACTTATGAAATCATTCCTATTTCATGACTTTAAGTCTTATAATTACCCTTATTTGGATACTTCTATGGAACCTGCACCTCTCTTGGTATTTTTCCGTTTTCAGGTCAAATTGACCACAAAAGGGTGTATTTTGGAACTTTGGCAGCAGAGGAGCTCATCTTAACTCAAGATGACCCTAACCGGAAGATTTCGGAGTCATCGGAACTTTTGCTGGAAATCTCGAGCGGGTCGCGATCAGAATCATGCCCATGACTCGTCTTCGCACTGAAGCTGCAATCTGACAAATCACGACCGGGTCACGACCAAATTCTCGCCCGAGATCGCGAACCCGCCTGTTTCGAAACCGCGATTTTAACTCTGCCTTCTTCAACCTAACCCTAGGGGAGGCTCAGGGGCATCTAGGACTTTTCCCCCCATTGACAAAGGAAGCAAGAAGCAGCTTTTGGCGGCAGATTTGTCCACGAAATCATGATTTCGCGGAAGAGGATTGGCTGGCGTCATTTGTAGAGCATGGAGGTTGGCGGCAGAATCTTCTTTCGGCGAAATAGAGATAATGGCTGCAGCAGGCTCCTTTTGCAGGGTATGGGAAGGAGGAGAAAGCGCAGAAGGAGGAGGATAAAAGGGAGAAAGGATAAAGGAGAGAGGGGGGATCGATCAGAAGAGGAACTCACGAGAGGCGAAGGCTGTTCTTGCGGAGAGGAGAAAGAAGTTGTGCATCTGCACCCCTTTGAAAACATTATATTGCGTAAGCCTCTTAAAAACATACCTGTAAAGAATACCTAGCATTCATATTCGAGTTGCTGAATCTATTGTATGATCTTAATAGAATATTGCATGATCTATTTTTCCTTTGCAACTCTTCCGCGAAACTTGCTATCACGTATGATGTTCATGGCTGAGAACGATGTTTATGCTGTTACCGTGAACATGGTAGGCTAAACACTAAATCAGGATGTGGGATAGCCCTTGACAATTTACTAGTTGTGATAGTTAAGTTTATTAGCCAAAGTCCTTGCTTGGCCTTGTGTGCGTGCAATGCCTGCATTACCCGGAAGGATATGCTCGCACCTCTAATCCCTCGGATGAGGTTTGTAAATCAGCTTTTTTAGGAGTTTACTCGCTTGCATAGTTGTACTTACCCGTAGGATTAAAGGAAAGCATCATCCGGAAAGGTAAGCTTGAGCCTTGAGTCGCAAGGGTGAGGTTTGTTAATCGGATCTAGAGGAGATAACTTGCCCACGGGACTGTACTCACTTAGGGAAATACCAAGGTGAGGTTTGTAAATCAGATCTCTGGAAGAAAAACTCGCTAGCAGATTCGTACTTGCTCGTGTGATTGTAGGGAGCTTAGACACGTTGGAGAGACTCCAGTCCGACCGCGCATCAAACTCATTAGGTTGAGAGTTTATCCATTTTGTTGGTGTGCTATGCCTACACTATCCGAAAGGGAGTGTTTGAGCCTTTGGTCATCGCAAGTAAGGTTTGTTAGTCAGCATCTCTATGAGTTTCTTCTCGCTTGTAGATCTGTACTCGCCTGCGAAGATTATAAGGTGCCTAGACGTTGCAGGGAGACTCTAGTCCGACCGTGCATCAGAACTCTACGGATTGGACCGGTAATCTTGTCCGTAAAAGCAGACAAGATTATTGGAGGGGAGCTACCTATGTGACAAGGAAGTTGAGTCCCTTGAACTAGACAGGACATCGGCAATAGAGTTTAACTATTTAACTATAAGGAGTCAAAGTGGTGAACCCTCGACCTGAAGCGCCGCCACAGCAGGCCGTACCGCCAGAAAAATACTAGAAAATGACCGGCCGGAGCTACGAGCCCTCGGCCTGAAGCGTCGCCACAGCAGGTCGTACCACCGGAAATACAAATGCGAGACAGTCATCAGGCGGTGATGTATCAAGTTCTATCTAACCGAAGAATTATCAATACTCGTTACATTGATCCGCCAGCGTTGCCTGCACTCGGCATCTTCGATGATCTTCTCTGGGCCTTCCGTCAATTTGGGTGGGGATGATTTCTACAGTATGTCCATCCCACATACATCTCGTTCACCCTCGAATTTCTCAGCTCAGTGGAACTCAAAGTCTCGGCGCTGGATACAAACCCAGGCCTTATCACATTCAGACTGGCGAATACAGAGTATCGCCTCACCATAGCAGATCTTAACAATATTTTCGGATTTCCTGCATATGCTTCCAAGGTTGAACCACCGAACTTCAATGAAGATATTTTCTGGAGGTGCATCTCCTCCATGTCCGCCTACTCACCCCGAAATGCCAGAGCATCCACGCTCTCCAATCCCTGCATCCGATATGCACATAGGCTGCTCGCGCATTCTATCTTTGCAAGGGAAGGAGACCGGATTATGCGCCAACCAGAGCTATTATGTTTATGGGGACTCATGCACCACTTTCAAATCAATGCTGGATACCATCTCGCTAGGCAATTCATGCGCGTAGCTCATGCGCAGAAGGGAGTCGTTTGCATCGGCGGAATGATAACGAGCATCGCCCTCTCATTCGGACATAATCCTTACGGTCAACCTGAAGCAATTGGAAGTCGCCGCTTGGATCTGGAGCACTTACTCTCTATGAAAATGATCATCAGAAGAGGGCATATCTACCATCTAACCTTTGCAAACACACATACCACTATGGCTTTACCCAACTCAGCTCGCACAGACATCAAGGACAGCACCAACTGGCGCTTATATTCGGAGCCGACAGCACCCGAGGATCAGACGGCGCCACTGGATGTTGACCCTAGCTTTTCTATCGGCGGCCAACCTAGGACTGCTGTCAGGCCTTCTACCGACGATATGCTTCACCTGCTTTGCCAAGACCAGATTCAACAAGGGAAGCAGCTAGTAGCCCTGATGGACACAATAAAGTGCATTGAGATCTTTCTTTACAGTAACATGGCACCACCACCACCGCGGGACGAAGACGAGGACGCCGACGATACCATCCATGTTTCTGATTCTGACTCATCCAAGCAAGTCGACGACGATGATGATGACCCGGCTGAGTGCAGTGAGTAGGGCTGCACTCTAGTAAGTCTTCCCTCACCCCTTTTTATACATACCTATACTATGTGCATCCAGGATGATGCAACTTTTGTTTTGGGTGAGGGTACTTACACATTTTGATGGATCGTCATAACTTTTATGCATTTGATGATAAAATGTTGTACTGATACTTTAATTTCATGCTGATGAATATGTTGTTAAATTGATAATGTTTGATGTGATGCTACGAGTGTGCTATTGTACCGAACCTGCTAAGCTTTAACTCTCTTTACTATCGGTGCGCTCTATTTTCATAATATTTTTATTGTAAGTTACTTTGATAATGTTTCAGCTTAGCACGAATATTCTGATGATTTTACCTCTATGACATGTTGTACCTTTCTCACATGCTTTCATTATGACTTTGTAGATAAGGACCAAACTTCATTAACTATTATTGTCTTGACATGCAAAAGTCTTAAGTCGTAGGTCCTAACTGCATTCTCTTGCTTTCATTGATTGATGTTTTCCTCATTCATGATTGATTCTTATTCATGATCCATTTGCCTCATTTATGATTGATCTAAACTCCCACACTTCATTAAGCGCGTCGTTCATGTTGAACAACTAGTCACTCGATCCCTTATAAACTGAAAACTTAAGGATTGAACTTTGACGAGCTTTGAGTCTAGGAAGCATCTATATGTCAACATGAGTACTATTTATTTGGAAGATTATAGACCAAACCGCTTGACACACACTTACCACTCTTAGTGACTCTTGGTATTAGTTTTGGTTCGAACCTCTCTGACTTGGCATCGTACAAAAGATAGAAAGAGAGAAAAGAGTGGAAAACAAAAGGCAGTGGTACCAAAGTTGCAACTTGGCACTGCCCAACAAAAAGAAAGAAGAAGAAAAGAAGAACAGTGGTACAAAAGTCTTTGGTTTGGCAATGCCAATAAAAAAAATGGAAATCAAAAGAAAAGAAGGGTAGTGGTACCGAAGTTGCAACTTGGCATTGCCCAGCAAAAGAAAAAAAGACGGTGGTACCGAAGCTTCGGCTTGGCACTGCAGAAAAGAAGAAAAAAAAGCGCGGTGGTACCGAAGTCATGAGTAAGGCCTTTACTACCACTTTAAGAGTTTACCCTTTTGGTGCTTCAAGTGTATTGGTGTTTCATGTGGTAAGGAACTATTTTTTATCCAGTATTATGGTACAACTGTTGTCCATAGATTTAACCTGGATACTCTACTTTTCATCTTGACATCCTTAAAGTCTACAGTGATTTGTGCATCCTATGACTAGTTGTGATCATTTCACATTTATAGACCGCTGGGGAGTATAACTTCAATTGGATAACCCTCATGGAACTTCGTTTCTTTCTTTTTGCTTGAGGACAAGCAAAGATTTAAGTCGTAGGTATTCTATTGACACAGATTTATATAGAGTTTTACACATCATTTTACTTATGAAATCATTCCTATTTCATGACTTTAAGTAGGGGTGAGCATTCGGTACTTCGGTACCAGTACCGGTACCGAAATTTCGGTACCGAAGTACCGAATTTATCTTTTTGGTACCGGTACCGGTACCGAAGTACCGATATTTATATCGGTACCGGTACCGATTTCCCGAAATTTATTTCGGGAAATTCCCGAAATACCGAAATTTTATTGGCTAAAAAGAATTAAATTTGATACTAGCAACTAAGATTTTCTATCAATTAATTTAACTAGCACCTACAATTGTCTATTTTGTAATGTTACTAATTTTATAATTGCAACGGACTTAGCTATAATTGATTACACAAAATCCAAACTCGCACTTCATAGTAAAGTTTAGGATAACAGTGCAGTTGCGTACCCAACAGCAAAAATTTTTTCCTTTCCTTCTCGCGATTTTGTGCTTGCGTCAACCGCCCGAATTCGATTTCGAATCGAAATCGTTTCACCGATCACTGTTCCGTTGACTGCCCTCGGCGTTGACCCCTCCTTCTCGAAACGAACGCTAACGGCCTAACGCTAACGCGTTCGTCTTCCTTCACGCGAACCTCGCGACGCCGCTTGCATCGTCCGGTTGGCGTCGACGCCTAACGCCGGAGAAGACGGAGCAGGATGGCAGGAGAGAGGTTGCCGCCTCTCCTCAGCCGATCGTCGTCGTCTGGCACTCGTTGTCGTCAGAGACGCTGCAGAACTCGTCGTCGCCGCCGTGGAAGAACAGGAAAACAGGCGAAGCTGGATAGAAGAGGAAAGCTGGTATTTTTATTACCTCTAAGTTAGAGGTAACGGTGAGGAAGAGATGGCGAAGGCGATGGAGACGAGCTGATGGCAAAGGCGAAGGCGAGCTTGATGGCGAAGGGATGGAGACGAGCCAACGATGAGGAGCTGCTAGGGCAGCACCGCAGCAGTGACGGCCGACGAGGACTCAAGGAGTTGCTAGGGCTGTAGGGCAGCGGCACGAGCCGAAGAGGACTGAGGAGTGAGGTGTGAGGAGAAGAGGATGAGCGCCGCCGCCGAGCGCAAGCTGCCCCAGCGGGTTAAGGGTTTAGGGTTTTTTCGGCGACGTGTCTGCGTGATGCCGTGATTTGCGACTTTGCGTGATTCATGATTTGTGAAGACTGAATGAGTATGAGTGAATAGATTAGTGATTGCGATTTGCGTGAGCCGTGATTCGTGAAGAGGAAGACTTTCGCCGTTTTGCGTGTCGCGTGACTCGCCGCTCGCGTCAAGACTCAAGACTCAAGACCACGAGACCACGAGTCCACGAGACGAGAGTGAGAGTCGCTGAGTCGGTCAAATAATTTATTATTAAAAAAATAATAATAAATAATTTAATTCGGTACTTCGGTACCATTATAAAATCCCGAAATTATTTTCCGATCCCGGTACCGGTACCGCGGTACCGAACTAAAAATCGGTACCGGTACCGAAGTACCGAAGTACCGAAGTACCGGTACCGAAGTACCGAATACCGAAAATTTCGGTACGATACTTCGGTACCAGTACCGTATGCTCACCCCTAACTTTAAGTCTTATAATTACCCTTATTTTGATACTTCTATGGAACCTGCACCTCTCTTGGTATTTTTGCGCTTTCAGGTCACATTGACCACAAAAGGGTGTATTTTGGAACTTTGGCAGCAGAGGAGCTCATCTTAACTCAAGATGACCCTAACCGGAAGATTTCGGAGTCATCGAAGCTTTTGCAGGAAATCTCAAGCGGGTCGCGATCAGAATCATGCTCGAGACTTGTCTTCACACTGAAGCTGCAATTTGACAAATCACGACCGGGTCACGACTAAATTCTCTCCCTAGATCGTGAACCCGCCTGTTTCGAAACCGCGATTTTAACTCTGCCTTCTTCAACCTAACCCTAGGGGAGGCTCAGGGGCATCTAGGACTTTTCTCCCCTGTTGACAAAGGAAGCAAGAAGCAGTTTTTGGCGACAGATTTGTCCACGAAATCATGATTTCGCGGAAGAGGATTGGCTGGTGTCATTTGTAGAGAATGGAGGCTGGCGGCAGAATCTTCTTTCGGCGAAGCAGAGATAATGGCTGCAGCAGGCTCCTTTTGCAGGGTATGGGAAGGAGGAGAAAGCGCAGAAGGAGGAGGATAAAAGGGAGAAAGGATAAAGGAGAGAGGGAGGATCGATCAGAAGAGGATCGCACGAGAGGCGAAGGCTGTTCTTGCGGAGAGGAGAAAGAAGCTGCGCACCTGCACCCCTTTGAAAACATTCTGTTGCGTAAGCCTCTTAGAAACATACCTGTAAAGAATACCTAGCATTCATATTCGAGTTGCTGCATCTATTGTATGATCTTAATAGAATATAACATGATCTATTTTTCCTTTGCAACTCTTGCGGAAAACTTGCTATCACGTATGATGTTCATGGCTGAGAACGATGTTTATGCTGTTACCATGAACATGGTAGGCTAAACACTAAATCAGGATGTGGGGTAGCCCTTGACAATTTACTAGTTGTGATAGTTAAGTTTATTAGCCAAAGTCCTTGTTTGGCCTTAATGTGCGTGCAATGTCTGCATTACCCGGAAGGATATGCTCGCACCTCTAATCCCTCGGATGAGGTTTGTAAATCAGCTTTTCTAGGAATTTACTCGCTTGCATAGTTGTACTTACCTGTAAGATTAAAGGAAAGCATCATCCGGAAAGGTAAGCTTGAGCCTTGAGTCGCAAGGGTGAGGTTTGTTAATCGGATCTAGAGGAAAAAACTTGCCCGCGGGTTTGTACTCACTTAGGGAAATACCAAGGTGAGGTTTATAAATCAGATCTCTAGAAGAAAAACTCGCTCGCAGATTCGTACTCGCTCGTGTGATTGTAGGGAGCTTAGACACGTTGGAGAGACTCCAGTCCAACCGCACGTCAGACCCATTAGGTTGAGAGTTTATCCATTCTGTTGGTGTGTTATGCCTACACTATCCGGAAGGGAGTGTTTGAGCCTTTAGTCATCGCAAGTAAGGTTTGTTAATCAGCATCTCTAGGAGTTTCTTCTCGCTTGTAGATTTATACTCGCTTGCGAAGATTATAAGGTGCCTAGACGTTGCGGGGAGACTCTAGTCCGACCGCACATCAGAACTCTACGGATTGGACCGGTAATCTTGTCTGTAAAAGTAGACAAGATTATTGGAGGGGAGCTACCTATGTGACAAGGAAGCTGAGTCCCTTGAACTAGACAGGACATCGGCAATAGAGTTTAACTATTCAACTGTAAGGAGTCAAAGTGGTGAACCCATATCCTGATACATTTCCTCATTAGAATCCTTTCATGTGATTTCCTCTGTTTACATTCCTGCACTTTTAATTATTTCGTTATCTTAAACTTCACCAATTCCGACATTGTCTAGCTAGCCATTTCGAGATCTGTCGGTATTTGCCCATTAGTCCCTATGGGATCGATATTTTATTACTTCAATAGACCCGTGCACTTGCGGGAAACGCCTACTATATCTGTGGGCACTATCACAAGTCTGTCTAGGAAATCCTAGATGTGAGGAATTGGATACCTATTCCTCACTGTGATCTTGTTCAAAGCCCGATAATCAATGCAAAATCTCAAGCTGCTGTCTTTCTTCTTTTGAAATAGCACGGGGGCTCCAAATGGTGATTTTGAGGGTTGGACGAACCCTGCTGCCAAAAGTTCATCCAATTGCTTCTTAAGCTCTGCAAGCTCTGTAGAAGGCAAGTGGTATGGAGGTCTGAATGAGGGAGTGGCCCAGGAATGAGCTCTATACAGTGATCAATCACACATCGTGGAGGCAATTCCTTGGGCAATTCAGGAGGTATGATGTCCTTGTACTCCTCAAAGAGATCTGCCACTTCTGCAGGTACGCCTTCTTGACTCTCAACTTGGGTCATCACCCAACTGGCCAGATAAGTCAACTCGCCCCGGTGTACACCTGTCTCTAGGGTGGCTGTAGAAATAGCACCGCCCTGCACTCCTCTACTCGATCGAGTCTGTGTCTGTGTTCCCTCCAAATTAAGACATCTCACCAAGCACGGATGTCTCTCATCTAATACCAAGACACCATCTAGATGAGGTGTCACTGCCGCCTTCATCTTCCTCAAAAGATCAAGTTCAATGATCACGTTGAAGTCATCTACAGTAACTACCCGAACATGATGTCGACCACTCTAGTCGCCGAAAAGAATGGAAGTATCATAAGATATCCCGACGATCTGTCACTCCTCTGCGTTAATCGTATTCACTCGGTCTTGCGCTGGGGACAAGTGCAAGCCTAACTGAGGTGCCAGCCGCTCAGACACAAAAATATGTGAAGCTCCAGTGTCAACCATGGCATAAACTCGATGTGAGTTCATGCTCATCTCCACGTACAGGAGCTTCTTATTCATCACCGTCGTCGTAGCAATGGCATTGATCACTAATGGATTAATAGTGATCATAGGATCATCAGATTTCTGGTGAGACTCACTTTCAACAATGGCTGCTAGAGTGTCTCCTCTTGGGCAATTATGCATGCTGTGGGGCCCCTTATAAAGGAAGCACCTAATCTGTCTTCCTGTGTCTCTAGGTGGAGATCTAGAAACTTGTGGTCGTGAAAGTCTAGCACCTAAATTATTTCTCTCCGTCCAAGTCTTCTTCTGACCATGTCTTGCTTTGCTCGGCTTAGGCCGAGAGGTAGAGGCTAGTCGCTTCCCCCTAGTACTGCGAGGGGAGCGGGACTTGGATGCGCCAGTAGGAGTAGGGGCCGGTGCCGCCCTACTCCGTAAATCCATAAGTCCATCAGCAATAGTCATAGCCTCTTTTAGGTTCCTAGGCGAGTGTTGCCTAACCTCAAGCTCTGTCCATGTCTGCAATCAATCTAGGAACCAATACATTCTGTCCTCCTCGGACATATCCGGAATCTCCAACATCGCCACCGAATAGGCCTTGACGTATTCGCGGATAGTCCCTATATGCCGGATGCGCTGAAGAGCGTCGCATGCTACCTTCGTCGGATCAGTAAGCCGGAACTGCGCCTTGAGTTCTGCCTTTAATTCTTCCCAAAAAATGTCTCATGGTATCTCTTCTCCTGCAGGTGCCACTATGGTACGCCACCAGAGCTTGGTATCACCAGTGAGATAGGCAGCACACACCTGCGCACACTCAGTATCAGCAACCTGAGCAAATCTGAAATACTGCTCGATGTCCCACAGGAAGTTTTCCAACTCCTTTGCATTGCGTATCCCACTGAAAGGTGTGGGCTTGGGTATCTTCAAACGAACCATAGATGACCGGGTCTCCCCTGCGCCTGTGGCCAACGAAGAGGAAGGTAGAACGGATACCCTTCCCTTAAGATCGGTCACCTCCAATACAACTGCTCCAAGTGCTAAGAAGAGACGTGCCAACTCACTATCAAGGCGGGTCCCTAAGGACTCTATCATCCTGTGGAGAGCCTCAAGGCGTTCCACCATTGTGGAATCTCCATCATGATTCCCGATCTTCAAGACAGGAGATGCAGTCAGCTGCGGAAACCATAGCTATTCTCTGCTCTGAAGGTCTAAGAGGTGGTATGTGATCTGAAGGTTTGACCTCTGGGTGCACTGAGAAAGAGCGACGTAAGCACTCGGTCTGGGCCAAAACTGATCGATTAGTGAAGAGGCCGAGGGATTACGCCCCGGCGCTAAGCATCGACGTACGCAACCCCCAAACGGCATCCACTAATGTATATATCTCAGGGATCCAAACTCTGCGCAAACAAGGCTCTGATACCGGTTTGTCACGAGCAATTTTTTAACTAAAAAACTTGCATCGAGACCAGCAGAACTTCTTTCGAAGCCCCCAAGCCCTAATCTAGAGTGAAGTGTCCGGCTATGGACACTTAAGCGGAAGCACAAGGACACTCAATCACCCGCGTCCAAGAGGGGTTCGGTGACTCACTGCCCCTACAAGTACGCTCACAGAAGTCACACTACTAAAATCTCTCAGCCCGCACTCCTCACTCGTAGTAATACCCAAATCGGGCCGACGGACAATTAACAGGACCTATGTGTAAGAGCAAGCAAGGCCGACCCTTCGAGGGGCCGGGCAGAACAATAGCAGTTATTAAAGCAGCTAGCTCTATATGGGCTCACATAATAATTAGAAGAGGCCGGTCAAGCAGAAAGCCCAGAAAAGAGCTAGACCGACGATGTAGGTACGACAGTCAAGTTTCAAATCCGAGGAGGTTAGATATTACCCTTGTAGCATGCCTCGCTCCTCGTGCCTCGTCGTCGGCCGTCCGGACATCGCCTGAGGAAGGAGCCACCGCCCCTGCTGTCGCCAGGATCAAGCATGCCACCGGGAAGGCGGATGTGCCCGCTGCCTTCCCCGGTTGCGTCAACGTCCACGTGCGAGCACGGACGAATGCCTCTTCTTGCTACGTACGACACCTCGATGGCGCGTATGTGTGTGGAACCGGAGAAGTGCACCGTGCTTCCCTCTCCCTCGTCTAGGTCTCCGGTCGTAAGCTCAGTATGCTCTGGGAAAACCTAGACTCGTCAATAGTTGACGCCACCCCCGCGGCCCTTGAGGTCTATTTAAAACCTAGGGCGCCGCCCACACACACACCACGTGTCGCCACGTGTGCGCCATCAGGGCCCGCACATAAGTCAGACCATGGGCTCGCCAATGGTTCAATATGAACATTGGTTCTAGACCCATAATTACATGAACACCCTTCGCACGTATTAGTGTGAGCGTCTGCGTCTCCTTTACGCATCCTTCGCTCAAACCCCCAAATTAGGGTCACCAATCAAGTCGACCCTTAGTGGACTCGAGCTCAGGCGATCTCAATGCCTGTCTACCGCGCCAGATGACCCGGGGTCAACATCATCCGTCGCGCTCGATGTGCTTCAGGATTCGTGCTAAATCCCGAGGGCATCACACCTATCATGATGGTCATCTTCAAGCTAGCACGATCAACCACAATGTACAAATACCGGCAAGTCAAGTACAGTGATGACGATAGCAAGCTTTGCTTGCTAACTTGCTTTGATCAACCTTCTCAAAAATTTCATGGAGCTTTCAAAGCACTCCTCTGCCATATTCATGGTATACAAGGCCCCGCCACAACATCCTCCCACTTTGGAACCTAAATCAATGCTAAGAGAACTCTAGTGACTAGTTCGTGGTTGCCTTCTAGGCCTATGAGCAGCTAAGCAGTGTCGCTTAGCTGATACTTAGATGGCTATACCTCAATGAAGATGAAAACAGTAACTTTACACTTTTGTGTGATACATAGCATGGTTAGAGAATATTGTGTACATGGATGTTGTTGATGTAGCCACCTCACCCCATGGATGAAGTAGATTTGAAATTTGAATATAAGCCCATATCTCAAAAAACTCTAATTTGACATATGTCATGTCTCATAAATGTTTATTCCATGAATTCTTGAGTTAAATAAAATAATATTCATAAGACATTCTAAATAATTAAACCAAATATTCACTAAATTAAACTATTTTGAGCCACCAAGCTCAGATATTTCTTAAAAAGAAAAAAAAATGCTAAAAGCCTTGGCGTACCACAATTAAATATTGTTTGGGAAGTGAATAAGTCAATATTTAAAGTTGAGGCGTAACTCCTCAATATAGCAATGTGTTTGGTAAGGCTGAAGTAATTCTTTCCTAAAGAACCTAAGAAATATCTAACAAGTCGTTAAGGTCGGATATTATATAAAGATAAATATCCAATATGCCGCTAAAGCCATATATTTTTATTAAATATAAATATTCAATACGCCACTAAGGCCGTATATTATCCAAATAAAAAAACCATCAAGGCTGAATATTTTTAAATTCAAATTATCTAATAAGCTGCTAAGATCATACACTCTTTAAATTAAATAACTAATAAGTTGCAAAAATCAGAAATAGTGCCACCACAACAAACACTTCGCCTCCCAATTATAAAAAAGCCAACCTTTTTGTAATTTCGTTAGCTTTGTAGACTGCACTCCCAACTCCCATAAGAGGGCGTTAGCCCCAAGAACTTGAAAGCCACTGGCCATGGATGCGGACTCGCCCGACGATGGACACCTTGAAATCCTAGAGCGCCTCCTCGATGTTTCTAAGAGCTCCATCAGTTGTGCCCGCCTCACCTCCATCCTACATGACCTCACCTTCAACCCCGCGCACCTCCTCCTAGCCCGCCTCCTCCTCATACGCAACCTATGATCAGACATTCCTGCCAACCAAGACACCTTCATTGCATTTGATGGCCCCGATTGGGTCACCTCCATCCTCATCGCCGGATTGCATGTCACGGCCGAGATCATTCTTATGGTGCCTCACATTCTTGATAATGTTGCCACTGCCTAAGAGACACAAAGGGAGAAATTTTGGCAGCGGGGCACCCCTCCGCATTTTTTTCTAGCAGGTGTCCCGATCTGTAAAGCACAGATCTTTGCGCAGTGCAGATTTTGAATATCGTATAACACCTAAATAATATCATATAACACTTTATTTTTTTAGTATAACACATATCTATTATCGTATGACACCTAAATATTTTCATATAACCTATCAAATCTTAATATAATTTTATCTTAACAACATACTTATATGATATTTAGGTGTTATACAATAATATTAAGGTGTTATATGAAAATATTAATGTATTATATGAAAATATTAAAGTGTTATACGATAATGTTAAGGTGTTATACAAAAATATTTAGGTGTTATATGATAATATTAAGGTGTTATACGAAAATATCGTATAACACCTGTCTATTATCATGTAACACCTAAATATTTTCGTATAACACCTGCTTATTATCATATAACCCCTAAATATTTTTGTATAACCTATAAAATCTCAATATAACTTGTTTTTAACAATATACTTATACGATATTTAAGTGTTATAAAGGTGTTATACAATAATATTAAGGTGTTATATGAAAATATTAAGGTATTATACAAAAATATATAAGTGTTATACGATAATATGAAGTGTTATACGAAATTGACTTGAGGGAGAAACTAGGAGATGCATCAAGATCCATGCTTTGCAGATCCGAGTACTCTGCTGAAAAAAAATGCGAAAGGGTGTCCTGCTGCAAAAACGTGGCCGACACAAAGGACTGCAGTGTGGGCCCGATACTTTCCTTATTGATTCCAGGAGATGGCTGGGTTTGGCGATGCTACAGTGTGCAATAACCTCTTCATGATTTTGAACACATGTAGTTCGGCTGTGGGATGGCGCAAGAGGCTGGGAGGGCTTTGTGTGGTTGGTAGGGGAGTTCCTATTCTCATAAGCATCATCTACACCATGTGCGGAGTTAAGTTACTACTAAATCTATCTGTCCCAGGTAACGTGATATCTTTCTAGTATTCAGGATACTGGACCCTAGATATTAGTTTACTTAAATACCTAATCTTGTATTTCTGATTATTAGATGCTCATTGAAATAAATACTATCATTTCTTTCTTTCTTAGATTCATTATATTGTATCTTTAAGTCATTGCAACTTTTCAGTTTCTTTCTTTCTCTCACTTTTGCTTTTTTAGATTTATTTTCTTGTATCTTTAAGCCATTAAATTTTTTCAACTTTTCAGTTTCTAAGATATTATGCAAATGGTTTGCACGTATTTGCTTTTGCCAGAGAAAATTTGAAGTTCATTTTGCCCCAACTCAATTATTTTTCATTGTATTTCTAGTTTGTTTAATGTTCAAGATACCTGCAAGATTGCAGAAGTTTTACTTGTTTGATTGAAATAATGACACCATAATTTTATCTTATTTGCAGTTTCTTACAAAGAGGAGCACTTTTTTTGGCTCTAAGGTTAAGCATGCATTGAGAAAATATATTTCATACTTGTTTGCTCTTAAGCCTGGCCAATACCTCCATTGGCATTGACTACACCAAAGAGCAAGCCCTCCTTGAATTGCTATGTATTGCTGGAGTGCTTGGCCTGGGTATTTTATCACTATTTCCTACAAATTTACATTTAGTGTTTTGAAAATTCTAAAAGAAGCTTATTTAGTTATTTATGATACTTCCCTTGTGGCTATTGTTTCTCTTACAATTGTAGATGACCCTAATGGTACCTCTAGACTTCATAATACTTTCATTTAGGATTTCTATAAGAATTAGAGTGTTCTAATTTAAGGAAAGAACAAGGACTACAAAAATCCACATCTGGAAGTTTACCCTTATCATGGGTTTCACAGAGATTTAATTTTTGTTATTTGCTATTATTTACATGGAAGGAAGCAAGTACAGTATGAGATTAGAAAGCAAAAAATGGATCTCTTTGCTATTGCAACAATGCGTTTTGGGTGACTACTTCCCCAATTTAAGAAAATGGACAATTTATGAATATGACACTTGCCAAAATAGAGTGGCCACTCCATTTTCAAAAACTATGTTTTTCAACGAGTCTATGATTGTTGATCCTCGCTTTCCTAGCCCTTGAACGGATGGGGAATGTGAGAACTTAATGAGTAATGGTTGCTAAGAAGCAACTATCAACAATGGATGAGGATGATTGAGTGGAACGTAACAACTTTGCATCTCAGTTTTCCTTTTCCATTGTAGATTCTTGTGTTTTTTTCTCTAGGAACAAATCTATGTAGATGTCATGCATTTTTACTGGTAGATGGTTTTGTATCTACTATACTTTGTACTCATTTAATTTGTAATGAAATACGGTGATATAGAGATGCATGTTGGGCATACCTCCTTTTGAGGGGCTTTAGTGCTCCAATGCTTACCCTTCTTATGAGGTTTTACATGTTGATTATTGATAGTGTACCATATAGTTGTGGCTTCAAGTACTTGTGTTTACTGTATTTCACGAATTATGATTTATGCACATATATCTCATGTGCCTTGCAATTTTGGTTTTAGGTGTTGAATGTGTAGCATGCCTCGTTGCCAAGGTCATATGGGTTAGGTGGCGCAAGGTATGGCGAGCTAGAGTAGTGGCGGCATCAGACATCGCTAATAGGAGTAGATGCTGCTCAATAGGAGTATAAGCTAGCAAGAAAAGAGTAGCGTTAGACATTACTAGTAATAGAGGTGGCATCCGCTATCGCCCGTTATAAAGGGTGACATTAGGAGTTGCTAGTAATAGAACAGAGTGGCAACTACAAGGAGTAGATGAGTTAGAGATTTAACAGAGATCCGTCGGCTAGATCATTATCAACTGTGGTCAATCAGAGGTGGAAAAAACATGGCAACAGTATGGGAACAACTGTGGTCAATCGACTGAGATTGTAATTCCGGAAACCACTCTATTTTGGCAAGTGTCATATTCATAAATTGTCCATTTTCTTAAATGGGGGAAGTAGTCACCCAAAATGCATTGTTACAATAACAAAGAGATCCATTTTTAATGTCCAGTCTCATATTGAACTTGCTTCCTTCCATGTAAATAATAGCAAATAATAAACACTAAATCTCTACGAAACCCTTGATAAGGGCATACTTCCAAATGTGGATTTTTGTACTCCTTGTTCTTTCCTTAAATTAGAACACTCTAATTCTCGTAGAAATCCTAAATGAAAGTATTATAAAATCTAGAGGTACCATTGGGGTTATCTACAAATTGTAAGATAAACAATAGCCACAAGGGAAAGTATCACAAATAACTAAAGATGCTTCTTTTAGAATTTTCAAAACACTAAATGCAAATTTGTTGGAAATAGTGATAAAATACCTAGGCCAAGCGCTCCAGCAATACTTAGCAATTCAAGGAGGGCTTGCTCTTTGGTGTAGTCAATGCCAATGGAAGTATTGGCCAGGCTTAATGTTACGCCCCAAGGGTTTCAGGTCGGGCCAAAATGGAGAAAAGAGTGCGGTGGCCCAAACCCAACCCAAAGAGAGCCAAACATAGCCCTAATTTCTAACCGAGCGGTTCGGTCAACGCCCAAAACCTCTGCCCATCTTCCTCACCGAGCTCATCGGACGCGGAAGATGGCAACGACATCGAGGGTTGCAGGCAATGCCAGCGGGAGATGTGGGAAGGCGGCGGCGAGAGAATCGCGGCTAAAATGGGAACGATAGTCCTGATTTGGCAAGGAGTGCGGAGGTAGTGACGAGCGCTCACTTTCTCCATAAATCCGCAACGGGACAAAGGAGAAGGACACCAACGATCGATCTGCAACATCGGCGGCGAGGTGAGGAGAGCTTCGAGAGGTGTACTCATGCGTCTAGGGAGACGCCGATGAGTGAAGATCGTGGGAAGTGGCAAGTGACTGTAACCGATGGCAGGTGTGCCGTCGTAGAGGGAGGGAAAGAGGGGGTCGACGGCAAACGGTGGAGAAGTTTTGTAGCTTACAACGACGGAATAAAAGCTTTCTTCTTCAAGATCTCCTTCTTTCCCCTGTTTTGGGTTTGTGGCGACATCTCCAGCGGCGGTTTTCGGCAGCATGCGGCTGCTAGCCGATGACAGGAAGGCTGAGGGCGAGACGTCGGAGTCTTGCCCTGCCGGCACGCTTCCTTCTCCAGCGAGCCCACGAGCGCAGGCGGCGCTCGGGCAAAAGAACGACGAGACGCACAAAGCTTCTCACGCGTCGTGAGGGAAAAGTCAGCGAAATTGAGCTAGTCAACGCTCGATTTCGAAACGAATTCGGCGCTGACGAAGGGCTGGCGTCAACAACACAGAATCCGAATTTCGACTTCGCACGGCTTTGATTTTGACTTCGGTCAAAATTGAATTTGGTGCTAAATCTAGGGATTTGGCACACAGTCCTAGATTCATCGGAGAACGGTTCGCACGGGAATGACAACTAGTATCAGAGCCTAGGTTGACTTCATCAAAATGGTGACTCAGGGTGACCGTCTGGCGCACGTAGAGCAAGTGCTCGGCCTGACAGGGAACAGCAACGACACAGTTGTTCCTCAGGTGGAGAATTTGTAGCACACAGTAGAGCAACAGAGGTTGCAAATACTTACCCTTCAACAAACTTTGGCTGGAATAGTTGAGATTCAGCAAAATTTTGAAGGGATGACGGCACTACAGGAGCTAGTGGTAGCCTTGCAAGGACAAGTAGCAACCTTGAAGGAGCAAGTAACAGGCACCGTTGCAGCTCAACAGTAGGTACAGGCAGACCTCGCGATGACACGCATGGCGCTGGCACAGGCACATGGCAGTGCACCTGCAGCAGCCATAGTGGAGTATGTAGTTGCCAAAGGGAAGGTTCGCATCCCAGAACCTGCAATGTTCGGAGGAGCCCGATCATCCAAAGAGTTAGGTAATTTTTTTAGGATATGGAACAATACTTTATGGCTAACCATATTTCAGACTATGAAAAAGTGAGGGTGTGTACGGCATACCTCTCAGATGATGCGAAACTTTGGTGGAGGACCAAAGTTGATTTGACATCAGGAGCAGTTGGTTGGACATAGGAGGTGTTCCGAGAGGAACTGCGGCAGTAGTTTCTTCCCGGGAACTCGGTAGACCAGGTATGAGACGCAATGAATCGGCTAAGACATACAGGCCCAATCTAGGAGTATTTTCGGGCTTATTCAGCACTCATGTTGGAGATAACGGACATGTCAGAGACCGATCGACGGTATACCTTTCTCCGGAATCTTCAATCATGGGCGGAGGCTGAAGTCCGACGACATGAGCCGCAGGACTGGAGGACAGCCACAACGATAACTGAATCCCTCGTGGACTTGAGAGCTTCAGGTACGACTTCTTTGATGGTATCAAGGCCACCCCCGAAGCGATGCTCTCCGGTAAAAGCGAGAGCACCAGAAAGGGAGAGACCCTCTCCCCAGCGAGACGGAGGTCAACCAGCACGACAGGAGTAAAACCAACCTGCAGAGAGAGCGCAGGATCGATCGAGACCGGTGGGATATTTTTGTGCAAAGGTCCACATCGGATGCGGGACTATCCGACACGAGAGCGGATTGCAGCAATGGTGCAATGAGAGTTCGTTGAAGAACATGTGGTTGACGACGAACTAGCAAAGGCATGCATAGGAGGTGTCTACCTTGCTTCAATGGTTGCACCCGAGACACCCGTAACAGACATCGAGGGCGATGTCCAAATTAGGCAGGGGAGAATTGTTAGGCCCCAAGGGTTTCGGGCCGGGCCAAAATGGAGAAGAGAAGGTGGCGGCCCAAACCCAACCCAAAGAGAGCCAAACAGAGCCCTAATTTCTAACCAAGCGTTCGGTCAACGCCCAAAACCTCCGCCCATCTTGACCAAGTGACAGCCACATCAGCCGCATCTTCCTCGCCGAGTTCATTGGATGCAGAAGATGGCAATGGCATCGAGGGTTGCGGGCAACGCGAGGAATCCGGCAGGAGATTTGGGAAGGCGGCGGCGAGAGAATCACAGCTAAAACGGGAACGGTCGTCCCAATTTGGCAAGGAGTGCGGAGGCGGTGATGAGCACTCGCTTTCTCCATAAATCCGTGACGGGACAAAGGAGAAGCACACCAGCTATCTATCTACAACATCAGCAGCGAGGTGAGGAGAGCTTCGAGAGGTGTACTCCGGCGTCTAGGGAGACACCGGCGAGTGAAGATCGTGGGAAGAGGCAAGTGATTGTAACAGACAGCAAGTGTGCCGTCGGCGAGGGAGGGGAAGAGGCGTCGGCGGCCAGGGGGTCGACGGCAAACGGTGGAGAAGTTTTGTAGCTTACAACGACGGAATAAAAGCTTTCTTCTCCAAGATCTCCTTCTTTCCCCTGTTTCGGGTTTGTATCGACATCTCTGGCGGCGGTTTCCAGCAGCAGCCTGCTGCCAGCCGACGGTGGGAAGGCTGAGGGCGAGACACCGGAGTCTTGCCCTGCCGGCACGCTTCCTTCTCTGGCGAGCCCACGAGCGCAGGCGACGCTCGGGAAGGAGGACGACGAGACGCGCAAAGCTTCGCACGCGTCGTGAGGGAAAAGTCAGTGAAATCAAGCTGGTCAACGCTCAATTTTGAAACGAATTCGGCACTGGCGAAGGGCTGACATCAGCAACACAGAATCCAAATTTTGACTTCATGCAGCTTCGATTTTGACTTTAGTCAAAATTAAATTTGGGGTGAATTTGGGACTAAATCTAGGAATTTGGCCCACACTCCTAGATTTATCGAAGAACAATTCGCACCGGCGTGACACTTAACCTAAGAGCAAACAAGTGTGCAATATATTTTCTCAATGCATGCTTAACCTAAAGCCATAAAAAGTGCTTCTCTTTGTAAGAAACTGCACATATGATAAAATTATGGTGTCAATATATCAATCAAATAAGTAAAACTTTTGCAACCTTGTAGGTATCTTGAACATTAAAGAAACTAGAATATAATAAAAAATAATTAAATTAGGGCAAAATGAACTTCAAATTTTCGCATGCAAAAGCAAATACGTGCAAACCATTTGCATAATATCTCATAAGCTGAAAAGTTGAAAAAATTTTATGGCTTAAAGATACAACAAAATAAATCTAAAAAAGAAAGAAGCGATAGTATTTATGTCGATGAGCATCTAATAATCTGAAATACAAGATTAGGTATTTAACTAAACTAACATCTAGGGTTCAGTAACCTGAATCCTAGAAATATATCATGTTACCTAGGAAAGATAGGCTTAGTAGAAACTTAACTCCGGACATGGTGTAGATGATGCTTCTAAGAATAGGAACTCCCTTACCAACCTCACAAAGCCCACCTAGCCTCGCCATACCGAAGTTGAACAACACGTGTCCAAAATCTCGCAGAGGTTATTGCACAATGCGGCATCGCCAAACCCAGCCATCTCCCAAAACCAATAAGCAAATAATCAGGCCCACACATCATAAATCACGGATATCACACACACCGCAGCCCTGTGTGTCTCTCAGGCGGTGGTAACATTATCAAGAATCCAAGGCATCACAAGAACGATCTCAGTCGTGACATGCGATCCGGCGATGAGGATGGAGGTGACCCGATCAGGGCCACCAGATGCGAGGAAGGCATCATGGTTGGCAAGAATGTATGAGCACGGGTTGCGTACCAGGCTGAGGCGGGCTAGGAGGAGATGTGCGGGGCTGAAGGCGAGGCGCCGGAGGACGGAGGTGAGGCAAGCACAGCCGACGGAGCTCTTGGAGAGATCGAGGAGGCGCTTCAGTATTTTGAGGTGTCCATCGTCGATCTAGTCCGCATCCATGGCCAGCGACTTCCGGGTTCTTGGGCGCTAACGCCCTCTCGCGGGAATCGGGAGTGCAGCCTCCAAAGCAACGAAAGAACAAAATGGCTGGCTTCTTTATAATTGGTGGAAGGCGAAGTGTTTGCTGTGGTGGCACCGTTTCTAATCTCAGCCTAATCTCAGTGACTCATTGGAAATTTAATTGAAAGAGTATATGATGTTGGCCACTTATTAGATAATTTAAATTTAAAAATATTAAACCTAAACGGCTTTTTTCTATTTGGAAAATATACCGCCATAGTGGCGTATTAGATATTTGTATTTAAGAAAAATATTCGCTCTTAGTGGAGTATTGAATATTTATATTTGAAAAATATTCAGTCTTAATGATTTGCTAGATACTTATTTGAAAAATATTCAACCTTAGCAACATATTGAATATTTATATTTTAAAAAAATATTTAGCTTTAGCGACCTATGAGATATTTCTTAAGATCTTTAGAAAAGAATTATTTTAGCCTTAACAAACTTTAAACATTGACGTACACATTTTTTAAATAATATTTTAATGTAATCCACCAAGGCTTTTAGCATTTTTTTTTAAAAAAAAATATTTGAGCTCGGTGACTTAAAATAGTTTAATTTAGTGAATATTTGATTTAAATATTCACTTTGAATGTCTCACGAATATTATTTTATTTAACTCAAGAATTCTTGGAATAAACATTTAGTCAGACATGACATATGTCAAATTAGAGTTTTTTAAGATATGGGCTTATGTTCAAATTTCAAAACTACTTCATCCTTGGGGTGAGGTGGCCAAATCAACAACGTCCACGTACAGTCCACGTATACAACATTTTCTAACCATGCTATGTAACACGCAAAAGTGTAAGTTACTCTTTTCATCTTCATTGAGGTGCAGCCATCTTAGCATCAGCTAGGCGATGCTATCTATGGCAAGAAGCTGGCAGTACAGAGACAGGCGACTCAATGGCAACATCATTTGGAAAATCTATTTCTCTTGACACTCACCTTTTACCTTTTATTTCAACTTATTCTACTCTTTTTTTATGTGTGAATTATTTTCTTTTGGTGCATCTTTCTTTTTATCCCAACACTACTTTCTCACATAATCAAAAATTCTAGAATTATGAGAATATAAAAATCCTAGAATCATAAAATATGGAATTCTATAATGTAGGGATATAAAATCTTGAAATCGTGAGGATAAAAAAATCTGGAATTATAAGGATATAAAAATCTTGGAATCATGTGGATATAAAAAAAAAATCCTGAAATTATAAGGATATAAAAAATCCATGAATTATAAGAATATAAAATCCTTGAATCATGAGGATATAAAAATCCTAGAACCGTAAGGATATAAAAAAATCTTGGGCTTATAAGGATATGAAATCCTGGTATCATGAGGATATTTTTCTCTCTTTTTTTTACTCACAATAAAACATCGTGCCCTCTATCTCTTCTTCCCCATGTTTTCTTGATCACAATCAAACTGTCATTTTTTTTGGCGTGACCTTGGTTTTCCTTTTCTTGTGTCGAGCCCCTTTTTATTGTGTAGAGCAATTTTTTTAGTAGCATGTGTTTCCTTATTAGCTTGATTTGATTCAATTTTGTTTCCTTATTTGCTTTTGAATTAATATTTTTTGCTTTCCTATTTTTTCTTCTCCCCTTGCGAAATGTTGGCGCCTCCTTCTTGCCATATTTTATTTTTTTCCTTTTTTTTAGATTCCTTTTATTTAATCACTAATCATGAAAGTAAATTCGATTGCTATTTTTTCTTATTATTGATTTGATTTCTTTGTTGGCACATCTCAAATTTTCTCCATGGTCAAAATAAATATTTACTTTACCATTTTTGCATGCATATATGGGTGAAAATTAATGATTCAACATCCACCCCTTTTGTTTTTTGGCTTATAATGCTTTAAAACTTCAAATCAATTCTAAAGTGGTAGATGATGTAGAAAAGAATGTGATGTGTACTGTTGCTTCCAATATAAGGATTATAATGGTCCATATGACTGTTGATCCTAATGTACTTAGATTGTTGGATGACAATGACATGTTGGGGACTTGGAAAGGACTTTGTGGTCAAAGCAAACCTTCAAGAGGGAGGGGAGGAACAAATGGGAAAAGTAGATAAAGAAGGAGAAGATGATGAAGTTGGTGTAGATCAAGAGGATGGTTCAATAAAAGGATAGCTTGTGCAACACTCAGGAGGAAGCAGATGCAATAGCTGAACTAGAGGAATATGAAGCTGATGATTCAGTAAGTGCTGAGAAGCCAAGAGTGCATCACCTAGTAGATGAATAAATTGATTTGGTATTTCTATTAATTTGTTCATTCTTTTTATGATATTCAGTGACAACAACATGACACTCATATATTAGAATTTATTACATGGATTGAAGAGATCTTATAATATCCGCTACCTGAAAAACAAATCCACATGATGCTAGTAAATCACTTGTTTTCAAGTAAAATTTATTCTGTTATGTAAATTCTTCTCAATTACAAATTTAAAAGTGGGTGATGTTTTTTATTATTCTATTTTTCCTTACCTCATGTTGCAAAAGTACGACAACACTAGAGATGCTAAAATTCTAATTATAGACAGAAGATAAATATTCAATGCTAAGATTCCTAAGGAAAAACTCTATGGCAAGTATAATTTTGCAACAGTCCTACATGTTGTAGTGAAGTGATCCACTGCGGATATAAGGAGTATAACAAAATGTACTCAAGCAAAGGCCAAGAAGAAAAAAAGGCTTGGTTCAAGAAAGCACTAAAGAATCTAAAGCTTGAGATTGTGAAAAAAATATTTCTACAAATTCAAATCTTGAAAATCACCCTAAAAAGAAGCTTCCAAGAAATTTTCCTAGAGATTCCAAAGAATAATTTTAGTGCACTTAGAGGAAACTAGAAGCTTCCTACTAAGTACCCGCCAAATAAGCTTAGCAGTGAGAAGGCAATGAGATCATGTGGTGATGAATCAAAAGGAAGAAAAGAAAGAGCACAAGGTAACATAGGACTCCTTGAAAATGTGAACATATATTTCAAGGTAACGTTGCTATCTTGATATGCATTAAGAAGCCTATATTAATGAATTTTTATGGTGAGCCAAGTTACAAAACTAGTATTGTTTAGCATTGTACTCTTGAAATAAAATTTCCACTACCTTTATTATAAATACATGAATTGAAATTTAAAAGCATCAAAGTTCTTTACTCTAAATACTCTTGAAATTGAATTTAGAATTCTTTTCTATAATTGATTCTAAACAAGATGCTCTTGAATTTAAGATAACATTTGACTTCCTTGTGACAAAACTATTAACTTTCTCATCCTTTTTTTTAATGCACCCATGTTGCTTTTGGGGCTTATGATGCTTTGAAGCTTCAGATGAATTCTAAAGTTGCAGTTGATGTAGAAAGGAACGTGGTGTGTATTGTTGCTTTCAATACAAGGAATATTAAAGTCCATATGGTGTTTCTATCATGATATACCCGAATTACTAATGACATTGACATGTCACATTTTGGTTTAGATGTTGGTGACTTGGAAGAAAACTTTGTGGTCAAAGCAAACCTTCAAGAGGGAGGGGAGGAACAAGTGGGAAAAGTAGATGAAGAAGGATAGTTTAGTAAAAGGTAAACTTGTGCAACACCAAGAGGAAGCAGATGTAACAACATAACTAGAGGGATATAAAGCTGATGATTCATTTAGTGCAGAGACGCCAAGAGTGCATCACCTGCTTAACAAACAATTTGATTTAGTATTTCTTTTAATTTGTACATTTTTTTTATGATATTAAGTGGCAACAACATGATACTCATATATTAGAATTATCTATATATGATTTTTCTTAATCAATTTCCTAGTTTGTAACTACAATTTTCTGCTTCTTTGGTTTTCTTAGATTGTGGGATGAGTTCTAAAATATATTATTAATTAGGTTGTTTCCATTATAGGTTACTCTAGGTTCCTTCAACAATTGAAATTGACTCGTGGATCTACAATATTTCTAGTATCTCTATTTATGGTCATATTTGACATGAAATTATGTTGATAACTCAAATAGTAATGTGTTTCCTTGGGAACAACATATATGATGCAATCATGTAGAATGTAGTGGATATTGCTTTTAGATCACATCCTTTTCATTTGTCATGACCTTTTTCCAATTATCATGATTAATTGAAATCTTGAGCTATAGTCAAGTAAAATTTATTATGTCATGTAAATTCTTTTCAATTACGAATTTGAAAGTTGGTGATGTTTTTGATTATTTTGTTTTTCCATAGCTCATGTTGCGAGAGTATGACAATACTAATGATGATGAAGTTCCAATCATAGGCAAAAGACAAATGCTTAATGCTAAGCTTCCTAAGGAAAAAATCTAGGGAAAGTATAATTTTATAGTTGACCTACATATTGTTAGTGAGGTGATCTGCCGCACCGCGGATATAAGGAGCATGCCGAAATGTACTTGAATGAAAGCCAAGAAGAAGAAGCCTTGGTTGAAGAGAGTCATGATGAATCTAAGGCTTAGGATTGCGAAAGAAATGTTTCTACATATTCAAATCTTGACATTCACCCAAGATAATACAAGATCTAGGAAATCCTAAAAAGAAGCTTCTAAGAAATTTTCCTAGAGATTCAGTTGCAAAGAATAATCTTAGTGCACTTAGAGGAAAGGAGAAGCTTCCAGCTAATTACCTACCAAATAAGATTAGCAATGAGAAGGCAATGAGGAGATCACGTGGTGAGGAATTGAATGAAGAAAAGGAAGAGCGCAAGGTAATATGTGAAGCTTTGGTCACATAACTTATTGTTTCATTGTCTGATATTTGTTATGCATACCTTACACATAATATCAAATGATGAAAATCATGTGACCAAAGCTTCACATATTACCTTGTGCTTTTTCTTTCCTTCCATCGATTCGTCACCATGTGATCGCCTCATTGTCTTCTCACTACTAAGCTTATTTGGCAGGTAATCAGTTGTAAGCTTCTCCTTTCCTCTTAGTGCACTAAGATTTTGATTTCCAATTGAACCTCTAGGAAAATTTATTGGAAGCTTCTTTTTAGGATTTCCTAGATCTTGTATTATCCTAGGGTGAATGTCAAGATTTGAATATGTAGAAACATTTCTTTCACAATCCCAAGCTTTAGATTCATCACTACTTTCTTCAACCATGGCTTCTTCTTCTTCTTTGCTTTCGTGTGAGTACATTTTGGCATACTCCTTACATCTGTGGCAGATCACCTCACTAGCAATATGTAGGTCAATTGCAAAATTACCCTAGAGTTTTTCCTTAGGAAGCTTAGTATTAAGTATTTGTCTTTTGCCTATAATTGGAACCTCATCATCACTGGTGTTGTCATACCCTCGCAACATGAGCTAGGGAAAAACAAAATAATCAAAAACATCACCAACTTTCAAATTCATAATTGTAAAGAATTTACATGACATAATAAATATTACATGACTATAACTCAAAATTTTAATTAATCATGATAATTAAAAAAAGGTCATGACAAGTAAAAATGATGTCATCTAAAAGCAATATTCACTACACTCCACATGATTGCATCATATATGTTGTTCCTAAGAAAACACGCTACTATTTGAGTTGTCTACATAATTTCATATCAAATATCAAAATATTGTAGATCCACGGGTCAATTTGAAAAGCTGAAAGAACCTAGAGAAACCTATAATGGAAAATACTTAATAAAAAAGATATTTTAACTCATCCCACAATCCAAGAAAACCAAAGAAGTATATAAAATTGTAATTACAAACTAGGAAATTGATTAAAAAAATCATATATAGAAAACATTGAAAAAAAATGAAAATGAGTATCATGTTGTTGTCACTTTATATTATAATAAGAATGCACAAATTAACAAAAAAACCAAATCAATTGTTCAAACAAGTGACACATTCTTGGCTTCTCAGTGCTCACTGAATCATCTACTTCATGTCCCTCCAATTCAGCAATTGCATCTGCTTCCTCTTGGTGATGCACAATTTCACCTTTTACTAAACCATCCTCTTGATCTACACCAACTTCATCAACATTTCCCACTTGATCCTCCTGTCCTTCTTGAAGCTTTGTTTTGACCACAAAGTCCACTTCCAAGTCCCTAACATTTGAACCAACACGTGACATGTCACTATCATCTAGCAATCTAAATATATCAGGATTGATAGCCCTAAGGACCTTGATATTCCTCCTATTAGAAACAACAGTACACCTCACATTCCTTTTTGCATCAACTGCAACTTCATAATTGATCTCAAGCTTCAAAGCATCAAAATCCCAACAAACAAAAGGGGTGCACTAAAAAAAAGATAAGAAAGTTAACAGTTTTGCCATAGTAAACTCAAAATCATTTTAAATTCAAAACATCTTGTTTAGAATCAATTATAGAAATCCACAATTTAATAATAGAAAAAAATTCTAAATTTAATTTCAAGAGTATTTAGAGTAAAAAATTCTCAGCGTTTAAATTCCAATTCATGTATTTTGAATAAAGGTAATTGGAATTTCATTTCAAGAGTACGATGCTAAACAATACTAGTTTTGTAGATCAATTTCTTTTTGCCTCCTACGTTATGGTCACGGTTGTAATTTACCCTTGTAGTTCAAAAAATCCCAATTTCCTCATTATGATTCACTATTGATCATGGGCGATAGTCTCTTAGATGAGTCAAATTCTTATGTCCCCAAAAATATGCCACTTGTCTATCTAAAATGACTATAGTTCATAGAATGCTGCAAATAGAATCTCTTGTGATGCTATGGTTCATTTTGAGATTTGAGGTAACTACCAAAAAAATTTAGTTTGACTCGAGTGTCGCCTCCCCCTTGAAAATAATATTGTAATGGATGCAATGCCAATAGACGTGGTGTTTATCTTGCATTCTTCAAACATGTTGTTATGTCGGATCAACATTTTGTGCTTCAGAAGATATAGAATGATGATTAAAAATAATTATGACAAATTTGAGAATTTAAGAGAAACTTTGAGAATTGAGAAAGATTGAGAGTTTTGTGAGTTAGAATCAAAGTATCAGGAGGTTTATATAAGAGAGAAGCCCTTTTAAACTCCTTACAAACAGCTAGAATAAGATTTCTAGCCATTTTTAAGTGGTCAAGATGGCCCATGTGTCAGTATACTATTTGGGGGTTTTACATTTTCTTCTAGTACCTGGTATCCATGTAATGCTCTTCGCCATGTCCCGAGGATAGTTTCTACACTTTCTTTTGTAAAGTCTTTCTTTCCCAAGCAACTTAAAAATATTTCTCGGTTTCTGAACACTAAACCGTAGATATTAGTTTAATTTTGACACCTATTTTGTTCTTTTTGATTATTAGATGCTAATTGACATGTATAATGGCATTTGTTTCTTATTTTGTTTGCTTTATTCTATTGTATTTTCAAGCCATTAAACATTTACAACTTGTCAATTTCTGTGATATTATGCAAATGGTTTGCACATGTTCAACTAAAAACTGTGGTTTTCTGAGACCTATATTATTAACTATTTTAAACCTGGGTTAACTCTTAAGCATTGCCACATTGTTTAAAACTCATCAATTTGGTGGAACAATTTTCTGATTAGGAAGATTGTAATAGAATCACACTCATCCATATTTTGATTTGCCTCTCTTTGGTATTTAATCTGTCCAGTGAGACAATCCAATAAAATACTAGTATGTTTTGGTTTTACTCAAGGCTCTCCAGATATTTTACGTGAGCTCTGAACTATCTTTGCTGTCATCGCGAAAATTGTAGGAATTTTCACTGATAAAATGTCTATAATTGACCACCCCCAGGATTTAACCATTCTCCAGAAATTTGAAATGCATTCAAGTTCTTGGAACCTTACTTGCTAAAGGGGTGAATAGAAGTGAGGTGGTTAATTTTGTTTTTGGCAATTATCTAGATTATCATCATATGTTTTGTTTTCTCCATAGGGTTACAGATAACTAAAAAAAATCCAATCTTAGATTTGGTTAGCTATAATTTGCCTTTCTAAAATTGACAAGCTTCTCCGTCCTTCTTTCCACCTAATTCTGAGAAATATGTTCTGCCCTTCAATTGAACCTTTTTTTTTCAAACCAAGAACCAATGTCAATTAGATTGCACTTCACTCAAATTCTTTCCCATGAGCTAAAGATACTGTACTCCCACATTCTTTGAGAAAAAGCTGAGCATCAAAGTGAATGACCCATTTGCCATAGTATCTGCTTGTTTTGCATCTTGGTGATGGCATTGTTCCAACACATGTTATCTGGTGATCCTGATCATATTAGAAATCTCTTATTTTATACTGGTTGGTATCGAGCAATACAAATTAGTTTTTAGAACCCTACTTGATAATATGGTTGGTGTTGTTGGTAGTGTATACCGGTACAAACCATTACCAATCAGTACATATGGATTGGTATAGTAATAAGGATCAAGGATCGGAAAACTGGTCTGATACCGGCCGGTTCCTCTAGTTGGTACGGTTCCTTTTGAGAATTGCTTATAATGATATGCATATACTAAAATTGAACCATAATGTGTGGGGAAATTGGGATATTTTGAACTACATGGGTAAACTGCAACTGTATGTAGGAGGGAAAAAAGAAATTGAGCCAGGTTACAAAACTAGTATTGTTTAGCATTGTACTTTTGAAATAAAATTTTCAGTACCTTTATTCTAAATACATGAATTGAAATTTAAAAGCATGAGAATTCTTTACTCTAAATACTCTTGAAATTGAATTTAGGATTCTTTTATATTATTAAATTATGGTTTTCTACAATTGATTCTAAATAAGATACTCTGGAATTTAAGATAACATTTGACTTCCCTATGGCAATACTATTAACTTTCTTATCCTTTTCTATTGCACTCATTTTGTTTTTTGGGCTTAAGATGCTTTGAAGCTTTAGATCAATTCTAGAAAGGAATGTGGTGTGTATTGTTGCTTCCAATACAAGGAATATCAAAGTCCATATGGTTTTCTATCCTGATATACCTAGATTCCTAGATGACAGTGACATGTCATGTTTTGGTTCAAATGTTGGGGACTTGGAAGAAAACTTTGTGGTCAAAGCAAACCTTCATAAGGGAGGGGAGGAACAAGTGGGAAAAGTAGATGAAGAAGGAGAAGATGATTAAGTTGGTGTAGATAAGGAGAATGGTTTAGTAAAAGATAAACTTGTGCAGCACCAAGAGGAAGCATATGCAATAGTAGAACTAGATGGATATAAAGTAGATGATTCATTTAGTTCAGAGAAGCCAAAAGTGTGTCACCTACTTAACAAACAATTTGATTTGGTATTTCTTTTAATTTGCACATTCTTTTTATGAAATTCAATGACAACAACATGATACTCATATATTAGAATTATCTATATATGATTTTCTTAATCAATTTCCTAGATTGTAACACCAAGTCTATGCTTCTTTGGTTTTCTTGGATTGTGGGATGAATTCTAAAATATCATATTTATTAGGTGGCTTCCATTATAGGTTGCTCTAGGTTCTTTCAGTGACTGAAATTGACCTATGGATCTACAATATTTCTAGTATCTCTATTTATGATCATATTTGATATGAAATTATGTCGACAACTCAAATAGTGGTGTGTTTCCTTGGGAACAACATATATGATGCAATCATGTGGAATATAGTGGATAATACTTTTAGATCACATCCTTTGCATTTGTCATTACCTTTTTTTTTCCAATTATCATGATTAATTGAAATCTTGAGTTATAGTCAAGTAAAATTTATTCTATCATGTAAATTCTTTTCAATTAAGAATTTGAAAGTTGGTGATGTTTTTTATTATTTTGTTTTTTCCTAGATGATGTTGTGAGAGTATGACAATACTAGTGATGATGAGGTTCCAATTATAGGCAAAAGACAAATACTTAAAGCTAAGGTTCCTAAGGAAAAACTCTAGGGAAAGTATATTATGTGATGTACATGTTACTAGTGAGGTGATCTGCCACAAATGTAAGGACTAAAATGATGCTTCTACATATTCAAATCTTGACATTCATCAAGGATAATATAAGATCTAGGAAATCCTAAAATGATGCTTCTAAGAAATTTTCCTAAAGATTCAATTGCAAAGAATAATTTTAGTGCACTTAGAGGAAAGGAGAAGCTTCCAACAGATTACCTACCAAATAAGCTTAGCAGTGAGGAGATCATGTGGTGAGGAATCGAAGGAAGAAAAGGAAAGGCTCACAGGTAAAATGTGAAGCTTTGGTCACATAATTTATTATTTCATTATCTGATATTTGTTATGCTTACTTTACACATAATAATATCAAATAATGAAACAATAAATCGTGACCAATGCTTCACATATTACCTTGTGCCTTTTATTTTCTTTCATCAATTCCTCACTGTGTGATCACCTCATTGTCTTCTCACTACTAAGCTTATTTGGTAGATAATCAGCTAGAAGCTTCTCCTTTCCTCTTAGTACAACTTCTTCTTCTTATTGGCTTTCATTAAAGTATGTTTCGACATACTCCTTAGATCTATTGCAGATCATCTCACTAGCAACATGTAGGTCAGCTGCAAAATTATACTTTCCAGGAGTTTTTCCTTATGAAGCTTAGCATTAAGTATTTGTCTTTTGCCTATAATTGGAACCACATCATCACTAGTATTGTTGTACTCTGACAACATGAGCTAAGGAAAAAACAAAATAATAAAAAAAATCAACTTTCAAATTTGTAAGTGAAAATAATTTACATGACAAAATAAATTTTACTTGACTATAACTCAAGATTTCAATTAATCATGATAATTCAAAAAAAAATCATGACAAATAAAAATGATGTGATCTAAAAGCAATATTCACTACACTCTACATGATTGCATCATATATGTTATTCCCAAGGAAACACACTACTGTTTGACTTATCAACATAATTTCATATCAAAACTAAATAATATAAATCCATAGGTCAATTTCAATAGCTGAAAGAACCTAGAGCAACCTATAATGAAAAATACCTAATAAAAAAAGATATTTTAGAACTCATCCTGAACAATAGAGAAGTATAGAATTGGAGTTACAAATCTGGAAATTGATTAAAAAAAATCATATATAGACAACATTGAAAAAATTTGAAAATGAGTATATGTTGTTGTCACTTAATATTATAATAAGAATGTGCAAATTAACAAAATACCAAATCAATTGTTCATCAAGTAAGTGACACACTCTTGGCTTCTCAATACTCACTAAATCATCTACTTCATATTCCTCTAGTTGAGCTATTGCATCTGCTTCCTCTTAGTGATGCACAAGTTCACCTTTTACTAAACCATCCTCTTGATTTACACCAACTTCATCATCTTCTCCTTCTTCATCTACTTTTCCCACTTGATCTTCCCCCCTCTCCTGAAGGTTTGCTTTGACCACAAAGTCCTCTTCCAAGTCCCCAACATCTGAACTAAAGACATGTCATTGTAATCTAGCAATCTAAGTATATCAGGATCGATAGCCCTATGGACCTTGATATTTCTCCTATTGGAAGCAACAGTACACATCATATTCCTTTCTGCTTTGTCTGCAACTTTAGAATTGATTTGAAGATTCAAAGCATCAAAAGCCCAACAAACAAAAGGGATGCGCTAAAAAAAGATAAGAAAGTTAAGAGTTTTTCCATAGGGAATTCAATAGTCATCTTAAATCCAAGAGCATCTTGTTTAGAATCAATTATAGAAATGCATATTTTAATAATAGAAAAAATTTCTAAATTTTAACTTCAAGAGTACTTTAGAGTAAAGAATTCTCATGCTTTTAAATTGCAATTCATGTATTTAGAATAAAGGAACTTGGAATTTCATTTCAAGAGTATAATGCTAAACAATACTAGTTTTGTAGCGTAGTTTCTTTTTTCCCTCCTACGTTACGGTCACGGTTGTAGTTTACCCTTGTAGTTCAAAAAATCCTAATTTCCCCAGCACATTATGGTTCAGTCTTACTATATGCACATCATTGCAAGCAGTTCTTAAGCTTCCCTAATATTTTAATTTATTTTTCATGTTGATTGTCTCCAAATAGACAGAAAAGTTGTACGTAATTCTGAAATTCACACTAAATTTATGAATAAATGTTCAAATGCAATGTCTAGGGAATTATCAAGGATTTCCTGGGTCTCCACCAGGATGGGGAAATCCATTAAAGTACTTGCACCATCATGACTAAAAAGTGATTTATCTAAAATGCTATCACATCTCTACATAAACATCAAATAGGTAAGCAACAGATGCTACAAGTTATCGAATTAAACAAAGTGTCTAGCACAGGAAATCTTTAATATTCAACACACGTATTTAAACAATGACTCCTTGTTCATTTTTACTAGATAAACTTTTCCGATTCTTTGCGATACTTAATTGAAAAGATTTAGTATGATGAAAATGTATTTAAACCTTGAGGTTTGAACTCTAAATTTATTCTAATAAAATATTTACTATTTCTCAACAAATGCAAATCAGCAACCCTTATATCCGAGCTACCCAAATTAACCATCTTGGAGGAAATAAAAAGAGACAGTAAAATTTTAGAACAAATATATATACAAAAAATTAATTGAGCATACCACGTAGGAGCTAATAAAGGCATGTGATTGTGTTCCACTGAGGGGGATACCAAACAAATTTTCTGCTACCACATTGCTGTTCATACAAGGAGGTATTACTAAGTAGTAACAGTGCATTTGACAAAATTGAGGAAGAATGGAGAAAGCTATTATCCTTATTATTAAACAAGCTAAAGTTCGGAGGCCCAAAATAATGTTACCAATTAGATGCAAAAGCTGAAGAAAAAAAAAATTGATACCATAAATTGGAAATGTCAATATATGAGAAAGTAGATATTTTACCAATAATTCAGTTATTGATGAGTATATCAATCTAGAATTTCTTGAAGAGAAAAGAGCCTAAGATGAAGATGAAAGATTCAAAGGGAATACAAAAAATCAACTATATTAGAGAACATTTTAAGCAAAAGGCAATCTATTGCAATCAAGAGAGCCAAAAGAAGTTGTATTGATGAAGCCTAGAAGTGGCATATATCGCCTATTCCTTCTATCTTAAAGCCTCCTGCAAAGTTGCAACCAAAGGAAATTAATATCTTGTTCGCTTAAAATTGAAATAGGAGGATAATTATATTGCATTACAGTATTGTATTAGGATATGGTGCCTCTATATATAGAAGTTACATTACATAAATGAATGTAAATATGTAATATGACAAATAGAAGCATAATATTATATTTAATTCCACAATATTTGTCACCTTTCACATTTCTACTAATCTCTCATAAAATCAAGGTGCAACAAGTGATGTAATTTGTGAGTTCAAATAAGTCAAAATTCCAGGTAAAGTCAAGTGTAGTGTATTACAGTTGTCCTCCACTATCCTTGATGACCAAATTCCTGGAAACTCTCTTATTCTTTGCTTTGTTTCTCGGTTAAATTAATAATGTTTAGTTACTATAATCAATAATATTCTCATACAGTCCCCATGTACTCAGCTTCTATATAATGAGTTCCATGACAGGTTTATGCATTTAAGAAAAAAACAATTGCAGAATTTCCTGAGCAACTCCACCTATTATTCCCTCTTTCTCCAACCAAATTTTAGTATCCAAGCCTTGTTCAAGTTTAATCCCTCCTTCCACTTCATGTACCATGTTTTCTTACTTTCGAAAGAGAGAACTATGGTTATCGGACTGATCAAATTTGTTTCTTTTTCGTACCCAAGATATATGGGAGATTGTTGAAGACTAATTTGAATAATCAACATCTGTAAGCACAAGATCAAAATCTTCCACTCAAAGTCAACCTCAAGATAAAATAAACAAGTGGGAAAAGCAAATGAAGAAGATGATGAAGTTGGTGTAGATCAAGAGTAGATCAAGAGGATGGTTTAGTAAAAGGTGAACTTGTGCAGCACCCAAGAAGAAGCAGATGTAATAGCTGAGGTGATTGTCATACTTTCAACCAACAAATGTAATGTGCAGCACCCAAGTATGACAACACTAGTATGAGAATATTATTGATTATAGTAACTAAACATTATTAATTTAACCGAGAAACAAAGCAAAGAATAAGAGAGTTTCCAGGAATTTGGTCATCAAGGATAGTGGAGGACAACTATAATACACTACACTTAATTTTACATGGAATTTTGACTTATTTGAACTCACAAATTACATCACTTGTTGCACCATGATTTTATGAGAGATTAGTAGAAATGCGAAAGGTGACAAATATTGTGGAATTAAATATAATATTATGCTTCTATTTGTCATATTACATAGTTCCATTCATTCATGTAATGTAACTTCTATATATAGAGGCACCATATTCTAATACAATACTGTAATGCAATATAATTATCTTCCTATTTCAATTTTAAGCAAACAAGATATTAATTTCCTTTGTTTGCAACTTTGCAGGAGGCTTTAAGATAGAAGGAATAGGCGATATATGCCACTTCTAGGCTTCATCAATACAACTTTTTTTGGCTATCTTGATTGCAATAGATTGCCTTTTGCTTAAAATGTTCTCTAATATAGTTGATTTTTTGTATTCCCTTTGAATCTTTCATCTTCATCTTAGGCTCTTTTCTCTACAAGAAATTCTAGATAGATATACTCATCAATAACTAAATTATTGGTAAAATCTCTACTTTCTCATATATTGACATTTCCAATTTATGGTATCAATTTTTTTTTCTTCATCTTTTCCGTCTAATTGGTAACATTATTTGGGCCTCCGAACTTTAGCTTGTTTAATAATAAGGATAATAGCTTTCTCCATTCTTCGTCAATTTTGTCAAATGCACTGTTACTACTTAGTAATACCTCCTTGTATGAACAACAATGTGGTAGCAGAAAATTTGTTTGGTATCCCCCTCAGTGGAACACAATCACATGCCTTTATTAGCTCCTACGTGGTATACTCAATTAATTTTTTGTATATATCTTTGTTCTAAAATTTTACTGTCCCTCTTTATTTCCTCCAAGATGGTTAATTTGGGTAGCACGGATATAAGGGTTGCTGATTTGCATTTGTTGAGAAATAGTAAATATTTTATTAGAATAAATTTAGAGTTCAAACCTCAAGGTTTAAATACACTTTCATCATACTAAATCTTTTCAATTAAGTATCGCAAAGAATCGGAAAAGTTTATCTAGTAAAAATGAACAAGGAGTCATTGTTTAAATACGTGGGTTGAATATTAAAGATTTCTTGTGCTAGACACTTTGTTTAATTCGATAACTTGTAGCATCTGTTGCTTACCTATTTGATGTTTATGTAGAGATGTGATAGCATTTTAGATAAATCACTTTCTAGTCATGATGATGCAAGTACTTTAATGGATTTCCCTAGCCCAGGAAATCCTTGATAATTCCCTAGACATTGCATTTGAACATTTATTCATAAATTTAGTGTGAATTTTATAATTACGTACAACTTTTCTGTCTATTTGGAGACAATCAACATAAAAAATAGATTAAAATATTAGGGAAGCTTAAGAACTGCTTGCAATGATGTGCATATAGTAAGACTGAACCATAATGTGCGGGGGGAATTAAGATTTTTTGAACTACAAGGGTAAACTACAACCGTGACCGTAACGTAGGAGGGAAAAAAGAAACTACGCTACAAAACTAGTATTGTTTAGCATTATACTCTTGAAATGAAATTCCAAGTTCCTTTATTCTAAATACATGAATTGCAATTTAAAAGCATGAGAATTCTTTACTCTAATACTCTTGAAGTTAAAATTTAGAAATTTTTTCTATTATTAAAATATGCATTTCTATAATTGATTCTAAACAAGATGCTCTTGGAGTTAAGATGACTATTGAATTCCCTATAGCAAAACTCTTAACTTTCTTATCTTTTTTTTAGGGCATCCCTTTTGTTTGTTGGGCTTTTGATGCTTTGAATCTTCAAATCAATTCTAAAGTTGCAGACAAAGCAGAAAGGTATATGATGTGTACTGTTGCTTCCAAGAATATCAAGGTCCATAGGGCTATCGATCCTGATATACTTAGATTGTTAGATTGCAATGACATGTCTTTGGTTCAAATGTTGGGGACTTGGAAGAGGACTTTGTGGTCAAAGAAAACCTTCAAGAGGGAGGGGAGGATCAAGTGGGAAAAGTAGATGAAGAAGGAGAAGATGATGAAGTTGGTGTAAATCAAGAGGATGGTTTAGTAAAAGGTGAACTTGTGCATCACTAAGAAGAAGCAGATGCAATAGCTCAACTAGAGGGATATGAAGTAGATGATTTAGTGAGTATTGATAAGCCAAGAGTGCGTCACTTACTTGATGAACAATTGATTTGGTATTTTGTTAATTTGCGCATTCTTATTATAATATTAAGTGACAACAACATGATACTCATTTTCAAATTTTTTCAATGTTGTCTATATATGATTTTTTTTAATCAATTTCCAGATTTGTAAGTCCAATTCTATACTTCTCTATTGTTCGGGATGAGTTCTAAAATATCTTTTTTATTAGGTATTTTTCATTATAAGTTGCTCTAGGTTCTTTCAGCTATTGAAATTGACCTATGGATTTATAATATTTAGTTTTGATATGAAATTATATTGACAAGTCAAACAGTAGTGTGTTTCCTTGGGAATAACATATATGATGCAATCATGTAGAGTGTAGTGAATATTGCTTTTAGATCACATCATTTTCATTTGTCATGATATTTTTTTGAATTATCATGATTAATTGAAATCTTGAGTTATAGTCATGTAAAATTTATTTTGTCATGTAAATTCTTTTCACTTACAAATTTGAAAGTTGATTTTTTTATTATTATTTTTTTTTTCCTTAGCTATTATCCTTATTATTAAACAAGCTAAAGTTCGGAGGCCCAAATAATGTTACCAATTAGATGCAAAAGCTGAAGAAAAAAAAATTGATACCATAAATTGGAAATGACAATATATGAGAAAGTAGAGATTTTACCAATAATTCAGTTTTTGACGAGTATATCAATCTAGAATTTGTTGAAGAGAAAAGAGCCTAAGATGAAGATGAAAGATTCAAAGGGCATACAAAAAATCAACTATATTAAAGAACATTGCAATCTATTGGAATCAGAGAGCCAAAAGAAATTGTATTAATGAAGCCTAGAAGTGGAATATATCGCCTATTCCTTCTATCTTCAAGCCTCCTGCAAAGTTGCAAACAAAGGAAATTAATATCATGTTTAAGTAAAATTGAAATAGGATGATAATTATATTGCATTGTATTAGGACATGGTGCATCTATATATAGAAGTTAGATTACATAAATGAATGGAAATATGTAATATGACAAATAGAAGCATAATATTATATTTAATTATACAATATTTGTCAATGATGCGGAATGGAATTTGATATGTATGTTGCGTCCAATAGGAGGAATATAAAGGTCCATAGGGATGTCGATCCGATGATAGTGACATATCACATTTTGGTTCAGATGTTGGGGACTTGGAAGAGGACTTTGTGGTCAAAGCAAACCTTCAAGAGCTAGGCGAGGAAGTGGGAAAAGTAGATGAATAAGATTATGAAGTTTGTGTAGATCAAGCTGATGGTTTAGTAAAAGGTGAACTTGTGCAGCACCCAAGTTGAACTGGAGGGATGAAGCAGATGATTTAGTTAGTACTAAGAAGCCAAGAGTACGTCACCGAGTAGACGAACATGAGTAAAGGCAATGAGTAAATACATTGTACATTGAGTCACCATCTATTCTGGTTGCAATGTAGAAAAACAATAGCACTCATCATAAAATTCTTGATGAATATCAAGATAGCAAAGTTACCTTGAAATATATATTCGCCTTTCAAGGAGTCCTCTCTAGATGATATTACCTTGTGCACTTTCTTTTCTTCCTTCGATTCCTCACCACGTGATCTCCTCATTGCTTTCTCATTGCTAAGCTTATTTGGCAAGTAAGCATTTAGAAGCTTCTACTTTCCTCTTAAGTGTACTAAGATTATTCTTTGCAATTGAATCTCTAGGAAAATTTCTTGGATACTTCTTTATAGGGTGATTGTCAAGATTTGAATTTGTACAAACATTTCTTTCGCAATCTCGAGTTTCAAATTCATCGCTATTTTCTTCAACTAAGGCTTCTTCTTTTTGGCTTTTGCTCGAATACATTTCGACACTTCACTAGCAACATGTAGGTTAGCTACAAAATTATACTTGCCTAGAATTTTCCACGGGAATCTTAGCATCAAGTATTTGTCTTTTGTCTATTATTAGAACTTCATCATCACCAGTGTTATCATACTTTCACAACATAAGCTAAGGAAAAACAAAATAATCAAAACATCACCAACTTTCAAATTTGTAATTAAAAAGAATTTACATGACAAATAAATTTTACTTGAAAACAATTGGCATTTAAGGTATACAAGTGATTTACTAGTATCATGTGGATTTGCTTCTATGGTTGCGGATTCAAGCTCTCTCGGTGAAAGTAACAAATGGTCAAAGATTTTGAAAACACTCATAAACATTAAAAAACATCCATATGTTTAAAATTCTAATATATGAGTATCATGTTGTTGTCACTGAAATCATAAAAAGAGTGCACAAATCAAAAGAAATGCCAAATCAAATTTGTTCATCTACCAAGTAACGCATTCTTGGCTTCTTAGCAAGTTAATGAATCATCTTCTTCACATTTCTCCAATTCAATTGTTGCATTTGCTTCCTCCTGGGTGCTGCACATGTTCACATATTACGAAACTATCCTCTTTATCTACACCAATTTCATCATCTTCTCCTTCTTCATCTACTTTTCCCACTTGTTCCTCCCCTCTCTTGAAGGTTTGCTTTGACCACAAAGTCATCTTCCAAGTCCACAACATCGGAACCAAAATGTGACATTTCATTGTCATCTAGCATTCTGAGTACATCAAGATCGACAGCCCCTATGGACCTTGATATTCCTCCTATTAGAAGCAACAATAGACATCACATTTCTAAGACATCATATTCCTATTGTGTAGTTCAAAAAATCCCAATTTCCGAACACATTATGGATCAGTTTTAGGATATGCATATTGTCGCAAGCAATTCTCAAGTTTCCTCAATATATTTTTTTCATGTTGATTGTCTTCAAATAGATAGAAAAGTTGTGCATAATTCTACAATCCACACTAAATTATGCAATGTCTGGAGAGTTCTCAAGGATTTTGTCAGCCTCCATCAGGCTGAGGAAATCCTTTGAAGTACTAGCACTATCATGACTAGTAAGTGATTTATCTAAAAGGCCATCACATCTCACAAAAACATCAAATACGTAAGAAACGGATGCTACAAGTGAGTGAATTAAACAAAGTGTCCAGCATGGTACTTTATAAGGAATCTTTAACATTCAATATAAGTATTTAAACAATGACTGCTTGTTCATTTTTACTAGATAAGGCTTTCCAATTCTTTGTGATACTTAATCTAAAAGATTTAGTATGGTGAAAATGTAATTAAACCTTCAGGCTTAAACTCTAAAATTATTCTAATAAAATGTCTACTATTTCTTACCAAATGCAAGTCGGCTGCCCTCATCTCCAAGCAACACAAATAATCACCTTGGTGGAAATAAAAGAGGGATAGAAAAATTCGAGAAATCTTATAACAAAGATGTATATAGAAATTTAAGTGAGCATACCATGTATGAGCTAACAAAGGCATTAGAATGTGTTCGACTTAAAGCCTATAGCTTGGGAGGCCCAATACAATGTTACCACTGAGATGCAAAAGCTGAAGAAAAAAAATAATTTGATACCATAAATTGGAAACGTCAATATCTAAGAAAGCAGAGATGTTACCAATAATTCAGTTATTGAAAAGAGCCTAAGATGAAGATGAAAGATTCAGAGGGCATACAGAAAATCTATATATATCAGAGAACATTTTAAGCAAAGAGGCAATTGATTGGAAATACAGAGCCAAAAGGAGTTGTATTGATGAAGCCTGAAAGTGACATATATAGCCTATTCCTTCATCTTAAAGCCTCATTCATGCAAAGTTGCAAACAAAGAAAATTAATCTTTAGTTTGCTTAAAATTGAAATAGGAGGATAATTATATTGCATAACTATGTGGGATGAGGATACGGTGCCTCTATGCATAATAGTTATATTACAAAAATAAATAGAAATACATAATATGGAAATATGTAATATGACAATAGATGTATTCCATAGAAACACAATATCATATTTAATCCTACAATATTTATGTGTGTATTAGTGGACTCTATTGGTGGGTGTCAATGTGGATCAACTCTAATTGTTTCTCAATCAACCAATTGGTGCACACACATAGATAAATATATACATAATTGATGCTAGCATTAGGAAGCAAACGGAAAGATTCCATTTAATTGCATGTGAATACTATTGAGGCCAGTTGCGTACATGCACCTGCTTGAGAGATTCAATTTTCAAAAGGTATATATTTCAACCTGTCTATGATTCTTGATCCTCTAACCCTTGAAGGGATGGGGAGTGTGGGTGCTTAATAAGTAATTGTTGCTAAGAAGCACTATCAACATTGAATGAGGATGATTGGGTGATGCGGACATCCAAATGTGTCATTGGCCTCTTGTCATCTCAATAGATCATACTTATCTTGTGGCAATTTGCATTGTAGATGAGAGTGGAAATTAAAAGCTTTGCATCTTCATGCTTGCCCTCACTTTTCCTTTTCCATTGTAGGTTCTTGTGATCTTTTCTCTAGGAACAATTCTATGTAGATGTCATGCTTTTTTACTTGTAGATAGTTTTGTATTTATTGTACTTTATACTCATTTCATCTGTAAAGTAATACAGTGATATAACGATGCATGTTGGGCATACCTCCTTTGAGGGGCTTGGGTGCTCCAATGCTTATCCTTCTCATGAGGTCTTACATGTCGATTATTCATAGTGTACCATATAGTTGTGGCTTCAAGTACTTGTGTTTGCTGTATTTCACGAATTATGATTTATGCACATATATCTCATGTGCCTTGCAATTTTGGTTTTAGGTGTTGAATGTTTAGCATGGCTAGCTTCCAACCAACGTTTTATGGGTTGAAAGGGACTGTGCCATATAGTTGAGGTCATATGGGCTAAATAATAGCATGCCTTATCTATTGGAACTGATGCATTGGGCTTGTAAATGAAGACCATTACATCGAAGGTGTGAGCCTAATAGTTGCGGTCTTATATGCTAAAGGATAGTGAGCTTTAGTCTTTTCAGTATGAGGCAGTCCAAACTAGTTGGCCATAGCTTCCTCATTGATCTTGGGATTTACTAGTGCATTCTAGTGTTTGACTATGTGGGCGCCTTAAACTTCCTCCACAAGGTCGAGTTATTCTAGAGGTCCTTTGTTTTCCTCATCTTGGCAAACTCGAATACCAATTTAGTTTGCAACACAATGATTGCTTCATATGAAAAGATGATGTTGTTTCCATAGTTGCAAAACAATTTTCTACGCAGCTTTATTGCTGAATTTTGTTTATTCATCGACCTTTTGTTGAGAGCCTCTAGGCTAGTGGTTTCATTGAGCTTTGGTTAACCAAAGGCTTAACTTTTTTTAGAATAACAAACACTTTTTTGGCAGCTAGAATACAATTTATGCAATTAAATAACACAAAGTTTGAAAAAAAAAATTCAAGTAGGTGAAAGAACAGAGATGACAAAAGCAGACCTTATTTACTAATTAATTTTAGCAGCATGCTAGTGGTACAAAGCATGGTTTGCAAAACCACTATGTACCGGATGGTTTACCGGTCCACTCGCCGGAACGGCCAACGGCGAAGGGCCAAAGCCGCCGGAAGCTTCGATCGCCTTCCGCTACCACCCGGAACCACTCGGTTTGTACGGAATGGTTCCAGCAGCTCGCCGAACTGGTATTACAAACCTTGGTACAAAGACTATGAGAAATTAATTTCATAAAATGCCAAGAATACAAAAAAAAAGGGTGCCGAACCGGCATTACAAACCTTGGTGCAAAGACTATGAGAAATTAATTTCATAAAACGCCAAGAACACAAAAAAAGGCAAGCACACAGCACCTTTATTTGAAGGATACAAAATCTAGAATTTGTTGAAAAGAAATGAGCATAAGATGACCCTTTCTTATTTACACAATAAATATAACTTTTATATATAGAGGTATTAAGTCTAAAATTAATAATATTTAATTATTAGTTACTATATATAATACTATTTTTAATATTATTAATTTTAATACACCTCAAGCTGAAGCATATTGACAATTATATCCACCTTACATAAAAAAAATTATAACTGAAAAGAGCGATGACAAAGAGTAGATGACATAGAGATTTGGCAGAAATCTATGGGCTAGATTGTTGTCAGCAGACGATTAGAGGTGTGGCTTGTGGGAACAAAGCAGCTGATGGAGTGGTTGTCGGTTGAGATTGCAATTTTGAAAGCCACTCGATCAACTGCTTTGGTTTGGCAAGTGTCATATTCATAAAATTGTCCGTTTCGTAAGTCGGAGAAGTTGTCATCCAAAACGCAATGTTACAATAGCAAAGGGATCCATTTTTGCTTTATGATCTCATATAGAACTTGCTTCCTTCAATGTAAATAATAGCAAATGACAGAAATTACATCTCTGTGAACCATGATGTTTCCATGAACATATATCCCTCAAAATTGCAAGTGAGTACTCTAGGACATCAATTGTAAGAGAAACAATTGGAACAAAGGAAATATCCCAAATAACTGAAGCAGCAATTTTTAGAATTTTCAAAACACTAAACATAAATTTATTGGAAATAGTGATAAAATACCTAGACCAAGCACAATGGAGCTATCATCCGGGCTTAAACCTTGGCAAATAAGTGTCAAATATATTTTTCTCAGTGCATGCTTTACCTAAGAATCAGAAAAAGTACTCTTAAGAAATTGCAAATAAGATAAAATTATAGAGTTAATATTTCAAACAAACATGTAAAACTTCTGCAATCATGCAGATATCTTGAACATTAAAGTAAAGAAACTAGAAAGAGAATCAAAGATAATCTTCTAGACATGCATAAGCTTGAAAGATCAAGATGCTTTATATACACACTCAGAAAATCACAGCTTTGCATAATATCACAGAAACTGTAAAGTTGTAAAAATTTAGTGGCTTAAGGATGCAACAAAATAAATCTACAAAGGAAAGAATGAAAGAAAAAAAAAAGAAAGAAAATGAAAAGTTGCAAATGTTTAATGACTCAAAGATACAACAAAATAAATTTATAAAAGAAAGACGGTAGTATTTATGTCAATGAGCATCTAATAATATCCGATGTTAGAAAGATATTATGTTACCTGGGAAAGATAGACTTGGTAGAAACTATCCTCCGGACATGGTGAAGATGATGCTTGAGAATCGGAACTCCCCTACCGACCTCACAAAGCCCTCCCAGCCTCCTGCGCAATCCCGCAGCCAAACAGCACGTGTCCAAAATCACGCAGAGATTATTGCACACTGCGGCGTCGCCGAACCCAGCCATCTCCCGGAAACAATAAGGGAAGAATCAGGCCCACACAGAGGCCCTGTGCGTCTCTCGGGCGGTGGCAACATTATCAAGAAACTGAGACACCGCAAGAACGATCTCGGCCGTAACATGCGATCGGCGATGAGGACGGAGGCGACCCGATCGGGGCCACCGGATGCGAGGAAGGCGTCCTGGTTGGCAGGAATGTCTGATCTTAGGTTGCGTACCAGGCGGAGGCGGGCTAGGAGGAGGTGCGCGGGGCTGAAGGCGAGATGCCGGGGGACGGAGGTGAGGCGGGCGCAGCCGTCGGCGCTCTTGGAGAGATCGAGGAGGCGCTCTAGGATTTCGAGGCGGCCATCGTCAGGCGATTCCGCGTCCATGGCCAGCGGCTTCGGGGTTCTTGGCGCTAACGCCCTCTCGCGGGAGTCGAGAGTGCAGCCTCCAAAGGCCCAATCGGTAGCAAAGGCAACGAAAGAAACATGGGTGGGCGTTTTTATAGCAGCCAAGTGTTTGTTGTGATGGCGCCGTTTCTTGCTCCAAAAAACGATAAAGAATCAGTTTTTTCGTCAATTTTTCCAAAAGAAATAATTATTAAAAATCATGGGCATACTTATAAGCCCATATAATTATTAAAAATTGTGGGCTTACTTATAAGCCCATATAATTATTAAAAATTATGGGCATAATTATAAGCTCATATAATTATAATTATAAGATAACAAGTCATAACTATCTAATGGGTTTGTATCAGGGTACATTTACATTAATATGCATTATCTTTTGTAATCTACAAATAATAACCAAACACTTGAAGCATGAACTCGTCTCATGCTATTATCTGCACTCATAGTTGACTTAACTATGTGATAGAGTTGTCAAGCTGAGGTAAAAGTGATTAGTTTGGACTAAGTCAATTATTATTGGTGGTTGTTAAACTTCAACAACATAGTCATCGTTGATCAATAGACAATGCTACATACTTGAGTTCTTGTGCTAAGCTAAAATCAATTAGCTTGTGTTGACCTATATGTCTAAATAACTAGACTCGATTGGTTCAATAGCTTAGCCACCAATGATTAATAATCACAACACTTCCAAGCAATAGAATTTATTATGTTCTATTCTTTTTTTTTTTTTTAACATAGGCAAGTTAAATAATTAGAGCGAGATTTAACCCCAAAACCTTGTTCTATACTTAAATCTCTCAAGATCTAACTTCACTCATCATCTTCAAAGTACAAAGCTATGAATAGAGGTCAATCTTCTCAACAACTTAGATAACTCTTTCTTTCCTATCCATGAAATCTATGAACAAAAAAAAACTTAGATAAACATTTATAACAACACAATCTTTCTTATATTAGTGCTCCTTTTATGCAACTTATGACATCATATTAACAAATTAACAAATACATACAACATCATATTCCCGTTACTATATGGGGATGGAGGGGACAATTTTGACATAATACCAAGATAAAAAAATTATAAATGGGCGGCTGCTCCAAAATAGTGCAGCTTCTCAGAAATTGAGAAGCTACCCGCCAAACGCTACAGCTTCAAGATTTCGGATATCCACAAATGCAAAAGCCGCCCCAAATGGGGCCATAATCTCAACATGCTTGAACCCCACTTTTTTAAAGGTCACCTATCATTCGAGCTTCATCATGATTAACTACTCAAAGATAGATCACTTTAAAATGCAATCATATATGAAAATCACCTAAGTAGCTTGACTACACAACAAGATAATGGCTTGAGTTATTCAAAAACTATCTAAGTATTTGGGCTTCCAATGGATGCCTCCTAAAATTATAGGAGTCACTGATAGGTCAACTTTACTAGCTTTTGTTAGATCGATCCTAATATAGGATTTATGTGGACTATGCATCATATACTGACAGCTTTTACATATCTCCAAAGGCTCTACAAATCACCTAAGTTAAAACTTGATCTATATACTACTAAAGTCTCAACACCTAATGGCCTAATCACTTAGGCTTTCCTCAAATGATCTACACCATATCTACAACATATTTTCTACATTATCCCAAGCCATGAAACCTTACACATTATGCACAATGTTGAACACATCAGGTACCACATTGTGTTGTGTTATTATTAAAGTTACACATTATGCACAATGCTGAAGATATCAAAATTCTCAATACATTTTTATTGCCTAAATTGGACAGATGATTTAGCGAATTTACATGTCAATATTTTATCATCAACACTGAATTGGCATTAATTCTTGATATATTATTTTATGGTATGTAAGTTATCATGTCAAGACCTTGCTACGTTATCATTGTCATGTTATCAATAAGGGCCCATATTATTTATTTGATGAGGAGGCTTATATAGATGGATGCCAACTCTCACTCCACATTATAGCTTTATGCTAGCTATTGTAGCCAACCTCATTAAAAATCACATCCACTTACACATGGTAGAAGCTATAGTTAATCCCCACAAACGAAAAGATTTGCCTAGAAATGGTGTTGAAGCTCCTCCATACAATGCATGAATGAGCTCCAAGTCGAGGGTCGTGTCATCTACGTTAGTGACTAGGATTTTTAAAAATCAATCTACGTCATCTAATACAAGCGAGTACATCCTAATTTGATTTTATATTGATAACAGTACGAGATTAGTATTAGTACATAATTATAAATTGATATTTAAAACTTTAATTTTAACTAAAAGCCCTTAAGATTACTGGCCAACCCCCACTTCTATCGCCATCATATTTCATGCCAAAGCTTCTCTAAGCATTACCAATTTGTAAACAGAGCTCTAGTTGAGCACTTGATAGTGGATGGTGGTAGTCCCCTACTTCGTCATGCCTAGTAATAGCAAGAGAAAGAAAAAAAAGGGTACTATCCATATGGTTATGAGCTTAGTCAACTAGGAATAAACAAGTGAAATGTCTCAATTAATCAAAATCCACTAAGTCTATTAGCTGAATTTACCTACAATCAAATCAGTGCTTACATTTTGATTCAACCCTGATTCATATTGTCAAATCTATAAATTATGTAGTTTAAAAGTGTCCGCATCATGTCTACTCAAATCTGTAATAACCCAAGTACTTACTGTCAGTTACTGACTTAACTGTCCATAATCTTCCACCACATTGAGACTTAAATAGTAAATCACTTTATAATCACAAACGGCATAATCTTCCACCACATTGAGACTTAAATAGTAAATCACTTTATAATCACAAACGGCACAAATTGATATCGTCCCTCCCTCTCAATTTAGTTATTTAAAGTCCCATACATTCATATAGAGTGGGTTTGGCCAACTTTTTAGCTCTTCTACTAGCTGCAAAAGCAGCTTTTCAAAAGTTTTAATATTTAACTATCAATTTTTGAGTTCTAAACCAAGAAGCAACCAATTTTTGAGTTCTAAACCAAGAAGCAACTGCTTTTCTAAAAAGCTATCACCTACTGTTTTGGCTACTCAAAATTGCTAGTTGATTTAAAATTTATTTTACCCAAACACTTTTAAACTTTTCCAGACAGCTATTTTTCAATCAGTACTTTTTTAACTAACAAGAGTTAAAATCTTTAACTATTTTTTCAATCAGTACTTTTTTAACTAACAAGAGTTACAATCTTTAACTATGCCAAACAAGCTCATAGTCTTTTATTAGTTATTTAAAGTCTCTTTTATTAGTTATTTAAAGTCTTAGATATTTAGATGGTCTTTTATTAGTTATTTGAAGTCTCATACATTTAGATGGTCATTTATTACTGTCGATAACCAAGTATGCTTTTTCACCTACCTAGTTTTTAATAATAATAATAAAACTTCCCCATTCACACATAGCAATCAGTAGCATAAACTATAAATGTTCCCACGGGTACAACGAGCTGTCTGAATATAGGAACTACAGTTTCTCAATATAAGAATAAAGTTATACAAACTATCATAATATAATATTGCACAAGTGTACAAACATGAAACACCGCTTAGTAGCAGTTGCGGGAAAATGGTCGCTAAGAAACAACAGATAAGGGTAAATTACAGTGACTAGTGTAGTCATTTCTCGTGTGACAACCTGTCAACTGTATCGTGCAAATTGGGATTACATTTCTGACCCAGTTGCATGCCACAACTAGAGTATCATAATGACAGTAAAATTAACTGCGGCGCATAAGTCACCCACATTTATGATCAATAAAAAAAATTAAACTTGCTCCTAGGCAACGATATATATTTTAATGAATAGGTGAGCCAAACTGGAAATATTTTCTCAATTGCCAAGACAAGTGAACTGGTATTGTCATATTCATAAAGTACCAAGCTATACCGTCAAAGCATCTTCTCCAGTAAAGAACATTACAATATGCTATTGTTGAGGTAACATCTTCCAGTAGAGATCATTACATTTGTCCTTGATCTATACCTTAATCAGGCAGCTCAACTCCGACATCAAGGTTTGTGAATCTTGAATCCAAAAACCCTAGGAGTGTATCGCTGTGATGGCTTCTGCGGCTTGAGGTGTCCATAAGTCATCAGAAAGAGATGCGGAAATGTTGTTCCAAAGTAAGCTCCGTCAACATCTAAGCGCACGTCAAGAAAATTTAACAGGAATATAAAGGCAACTAAAGATTGGCATATAATATTTTCTATCTAATTCAAAAACTATATCCCATAAATACCAATCATCAAATGATCACAATCAAATGTCATATTCTAAGGGGACCATGCGGTACTAGATTGGTATGTAGATTGGAATGGCTAGTTCATACTTATCTGATCATTTATACAAAGTTTTATATATATAACATATATAAATTTAATCATAATCAACCGGTACCAACTGGTTTGTGAATCAGTACACTGATAAGACTGGTTTTTAAAACCATAGAGATCTGCACATTCATGTATTATTTGTACCAATGCAAAATATGCTTGCTTAACCTTGTCCCTCGTAATCTAGAACATTCCAGATAATGCAAGATCATAAAATTATATATAAATATACTCCATCCTTGTGATTAACGGTTAGGATTGCATCAATATTTCTTCTAATTGATCCATTAAGGTTTGAGTTAAAACTAATCAGTTGTAATATGGAATCAGTCGCTAGTAACATGAAGGCCAATTATCTTAGCATAAGTATGGGGGACAAAAGAGAAGCATGGCGCCTATTAACTCAAATGAGCAATATAATCTTAGGTATCAGACAATCGAATTTTATGATCGTGATAGGTATAGAATTCTTTACATAGTATCAAAAGTGATTGGGGAAAAGAAAAAAAATGAGTTAACTATTAACCATTAAAAGAGCACCAGTTGTGAAGTTCAGGTGATTCAAATTGAAAATAAGAAAACTTACTGAGATTGTTATAGTAATTACTTTTATATACGATTAGTGTTTAAGCTGAATCCGAATGCAATTTGACAGTTTGATTTGGGATTTCACATGTAGCCCTATTACGGGTAGACCAACCATTATAACCATGAACATATAAATATTCTGCAAAATCTATTAAAAAGGAAGACAAACATTGCTGGAGTTCTTTTCTGATAATTAACAGCAGAATAAAAAGTTGGCAAAATTACTTAGCATCTCACTCTGAAAAGATAATTTCATTGTAAAAAAAATTGGCTATAAAAGGATACTTCCTTGATACTTCGATCTAGGATAGTATATGTCCTCGCATTTTGGACAATATATTTTCACAGTACTGGACCGAGGAATATCTGATTGGCCAACGGGCAGGCAGGGCTGACCACAGCAGTAAACTCTAGGACATCTTCCAAAATCATAGTTCTTGAACTTCTCAAGCTACAGAAATGAGATTAACAAATGTCGTAACCAATCAGAATTAACACAAAAGCTGAAGAAAATGAAAACGGAGGAAAGAAACAGCATCACACCATTGCGGCCATCCCTTTACTAGTTAATATGTATCTGACATGAATCAGACCATAAAGCATCTCAGCTGCAGACTCAACTAACTCATTTTGCTCCTCCGTGAACATATCACCTGCTGAGAAAGATGAAAATTAATTTATAGCCGATAAATCAAATCACCAATCAACAAACTACTGCAAAACATTAAGCAAAATTCTACAACAAATGATCAATGATTTTTGTCCACATATATTCAGTATATCATATCCAGTGTTAGTTAATGAGATAAAGCATCAAAGAACACTACTAATCTACGAATAGTTGTTCATAATGATGAACACGTACAATGCGGCAAACGACAGCTAATGGAGATTGTAACAAATCTTTAGAGCTGAAGATTGTAAATCAGTTCTAATTGATAAGAGAGTATGATTTATGTCCTTTTTCTGTGACTTATGAAAATAGTAGAATTCCTAGAACAAGCACATAAAGTTCAGATCAGAAGATGTTCAAATAATTAATTTAGTAAAACAAGAACCAGCTTTCCAACCAAGCTTGTCAAAGTCACGACTTAGACTTGTCCAAGAAATGATTTTAGGAGTTGGCTGAAAAGGCCTGTTGACACTTCATCTTCCTCAGCCCGAAACAAAAGAGGAATGTCGCTCTTCCTCATCTTCGTCGTTTCTTTCTCACTCTTCATCACCGATTGGAAGTCGCTACTCGGTTGCTACTTTTCATTGCCCTCTTTCGTCGTCATTTACTCGCTTTCGTCGCTGCTCGAGAAGGACACAATTTCGAGTGAGAGAAGGTTGCAGCTGAAAAGCAGGAAGGAGTAGGACACATGTTGCTACTTGGAGCTTCGCCGAAATAGGTATTTTTTTCCCCAATCCACACAGCCATTACTTAGTAGTGCGTTGTATTTTCTAACTTAGCTCTTCCTCCTCTTCGTAGTTACTTTCTCACACTTTGTCACTGATTGGAAGTCACTGCTCAGTCACTACTTTTTGTCGCCACTTTTCGTTGTCTCTTACTGGCTTTCATCGTTGCTTGGGAGTTTCTTCATTGCTGCTCGAGAAGGACGCAAGTTTGGGTGGGAGAAGGTTGTAGCTGAAAAACTTGGGTTGACTGCAGGAGAAGGTTGCTGATTGGGAGCTTTGCCGAAATAGGTATTTTTTTCCCAATCCACTCCCTAACTAATATTCTACTATTACTTAGTCGTTAGTGTTCTATCTTTTCTAACTTAGGTTGTAATTTTGTGCTCTATAGTCTATACTATATACACTACATAGTGTGCACATTTTTATATATTTAAAAATTAAATTTTAATTTACATTATTTTTTTATTCATGGTAGAATCTAGAAACTGTCTGGCGCAATAAATTAAAAAGAGAGAACACTACTAAAAATCGATTAAATGTTGGTTGGGCACATGGTATTGAAGTAGATAATAATCCAAAAGAAAAATTAAGTTCAAATTTTGTGAGAACATAATAAAATGGGGATTTTATCATTTTAAACATCCCTTAGCCTGCACTAGAAAGGATGTTGAGGCATATAGAAGTGTACTAAAAAGCAAATGATCCATGTGATAAGAAAACTTGCATTTGATGCAATTACAAAAAATAACAATATTCATGACATCAGAGAGGAAGTTAAAGTAGAAAGCCAAGAAACCACTCCCAAAAATTCTTGGAACCTTTTGTGAAAACAAGTAGAGCTCAACAGATTACAATAAATATGTTCTTGAGATTTAAGAGATGAAATTTGCCAACAAATTGCAAGATTTTTTTACACAAGTGTTATTCCTTTCAAATGTGTAAAAAATCCAGAATTTATAAAGATGCTTAAATTGGTTGGTAAGTATGATTGTGGTTTTAAATCTTCATCTTATCATAAGATTAGAGAAACTCTTGAAACAAGAAGTGAAGACGAGATATGCTTGAAGAGTACAAAGTTGAATGGAAAAAAACTAGTTGCTCAATTATGACAAATGGATGGACAGTTGAAAAAAAGATCATTATGTAACTTTTTGGTGAATAGTCATCCGAGAACTATTTATTTATCTTCTCATCTGACATTTCTAAAACTGCTGAATAAATTTTTTATAACGCTAGATGAGGTTGTTGAGAAGTTTGAGAAAATAATGTTGTGCAAGTCATCATTGATAATGTAGCAAATTACAAGGCAACCGGAGAGATGTTGATGCAAAAGCAAAAAAAAATTATTTTGGACACCATGTGCTGCACATTGTATAGATTTTATTTTTTAAAATTTAGAATAGAAAATCAGCATTCACCGATTGATCATTTGTAAGGGAAGAAAGACTACTTCATTTATTCAAGAGCCATATTGATTTCAATATTTAGACATTTTACAAAAGGCATAGATCTAATTAGGCTAGCAAGAACTCGATTTACAATATCTTACTTACCTTTAGGATGCCTTTGTGACTTGAAAAGCTCTTTAATTAATATGTTCACTTCTACACAATGGAAAGCATGCAAGTTTACAACACTTAATGAAGGAAAAAAAAATACTGAAAACTTGTTTTGGATAGTAAATTTTGGACAGATATTTTGACATGTCTTAAAGCAGCGTTTTCTCTTATTATAGTGCTTCGATTAATTGATTGAGAAACCATGGGTTTTATTTATGAGGAGATGGATCAAGCAAAAGATATGATTCAGTCAAATTTTAACAATATCAACATATAAACTTCAATTTAATTATTTTTCTAGCTGTCCATGTTTTAGTATATAAATTTATATTAACTTATTATGACTATAACATTTTTAAATTGTCTTTTTAATAAATATGAGCTCATTTGAGAATTTATTGATAATAGATGAGATGTAGAATCATATAGGCCCTTGCTCGTGGCTGCCTATTATTTAAATCCTCAATTTTATCATAGTTCAAATTTCAAAATAGATGCTGAAGTAAAATAGGATTGTATAATTGTTTAGCAAGAATAGTTCCTTATGTTAATGAAAGAATGGAAGATTGAGTTGCTAACTTGAAGATTTCAAGAAGCAAAACGATTATTTGGTGTTGAAGCTACAATCTTGGCAAGAGAGACAAAACTTAGTAAAATGGTGGGATTCTTATATCAATAATTGTGTAGAGCTACATAAGTTTACAATTTGAATCTTAAGTTTAACATGCAACCCTTCAGTGCAATTGGAGTATATTTGAAATGGCTAGTAACTCAATCTTATCTATTGAGTAATGTTTGAAGTTCTGGTCGCCGGTCGGACCAGGGGAAAACTCGTTGGAACTGGATGGAGCAGCAAGTGGCAGAAGAAAAAGAAAAGAAAAGAAAAAAGGAGGAAGAAGAGAAAGGAGAACCTCATCCGCCACTCCCTAGACTTCTTCCTCTCCTCTTCTCCTCCCGCTCAATCCATTGCTCCGCTTTTATGGTCCAGTTCAAACCTTGATCAGTCCGGTCCAAACCGAAAAAACCAGCCGATTCAGACCGATTTTAAAAACCTTGTTGTTGAGTATTGAGCAATATATTAATTTATTTTTTTTGTTTGTAAATATTTACTTTATAATTAATTTAATGTATAACTTTGTATTTAGTAGGTTCATACCAAGAAAAAAAATCGATTACATCAAAGTAGGACGAATGACCTAGTCTTTGTGATGCACTAATTTAAAATTAAAAAATAAAGCTAAGAAAAAGACATTTAGAAAAGCTATTTTTTATAAACTCCTTTGTGATGATGAATGGATAATAGAGATAAAAGATGGACAACTCAATTCAACCAAAAATGATTAGCTTGATATTCTCATATCTGAAGATGAGTTAGACTTGGAAATCAAGAGGTCCAATTTAGTGATCTAGACATATAATTAAATGTTATTGTTGAAAAAAATGAGCAATTCGATCATTAAAAAGATTTAGAGTTGAATTTTGATGATGGCCATGAGGATGAAATAGGTAAGGAGGATGAAGAGAGTGATGAAGAATTGATGTTCAAGCTATAGAAAAGTTGTTTTAGTTTTTGTGTGATTAGTGATATTTAGTACTTTATTTTATATTTTGGATGTCATTTTAGATAACAATATAATTTTGGAGTCTTGTTAGACTTTACTTTTTATTGTTAACTATTTTACTTTTAAAAACTTATATATATCTTCTATAATCACTTAGAAGTTATTTTCATAATCCACATCATTGTTTTATAAAAAGGGCCTTTCTTAGACTTCTTTATTGTATTGAAGTATTCTCATTATAGCTTCTCAATGCACCTTCCTTGGCTTTTGCATAAATTGAGTGACAATTTTGACAATTCCAACATAATGAGAAATATTAAGCCTCGTTACATTTAGATAGATCAGCTTCCTAACAAGGGGCAACGACAACTAATTGCAGCCCCAAGATCAAAATCCATTTCAAGAGAGCATTTCTGATTAGGTACGGGAGGTTTGCCACTAGTTTTATACCCAATTATTTTAATTTCTCCATAAGATCAAAAGCATATTTCCTTTGTGAGTGACCCATTATACACAACATCAATCCCCAAGAAATATTTAGGTTACCTCGATCTTTAAGTGCAAATTTAGAATGCAAATAAGCCATTGTCTCTATTATAGCTTTGGAATTACTTCCAATTAAGAGTATATCATCCATGTATACAGCAAGTATTATCAGTGCCTTACCAGAGTGTAAAATAAAAATAGAATGGTCAGCTTTGCTACCTCGAAACCAACTGATGATATGATCTGAGAAAATTTTTAGAACTAGCCTCATAGGCTTTGTTTCAAACTATAAATAGCTTTATGCAACTTGAGAAACATAACCAGGAGGTTGCTTCATATATACATCCTTAATAAGCTCACCATATAGAAAGGCATTATGAACATTCATCTGATGAAGTGGCCAATCAAGATTAGTAACTAAGAAGAAAATAATATGAACAGGGTTAAGACGAGCCATGGGAGAAAAAGTCTCAAAGTAATTAATACTAAAGGTTTATATAAATCTCTGTGCTACAAGATATGTTTTGTACTATTAAAGCTATCCAGATTATGTTTGATAGTGTAGACCCACTTGCACGCCACTGATTGAATCCCTGGAGCAGGTGAAACCAAAAACCATGTGTGGCAAAAGCGGAGAGCACCCATCTCTTCATACAAGGCTTAAGGAACCGCATAGCCTCATAAGATTTAGAAATCATAGTGGATAAGATGCCAACAAGAAAAGCTGGATGCAAAGGAGATAAGTGATGATATCAAACAAAGTGACTATAGGATAAGAGCTTTTATAGTGTTTACCCTTGGGCGGAGCAATGGAAAGATGTAAATCATCCGAAGGAGAACCATCAGGCAAGGGCACTAGATCGGAAGCAGGTAAGCTAACAAGAGTATGTGTAAGACTGGTAGGATCGTGACAGCGAACCCCTTTTTGAGTGCAACTATATAGGCCAAAAACACACAAGTGGCTCAAGGTTGCAACTTCTCATGGGGATCGTGAACGTGAACATAGCACATGCAACCAAAAACATGGGGAACAACAGGAAAAACCAAGCGATGAGGATAGATAGTGGAGAAGAGGGATTTGTCCTGAAATAGCTTGATTGGAATTTGATTAATGAGGATAGATAGTGGAGAAGAGGGATTTGTCCTGAAATAGCTTGATTGGAATTTGATTAATGAGAAAAGCGGTGATGAGAACATCACCACATAATTGACGAGAGACATTCATGTGAAAAAAGAAGACCTAGCCATATCAAGGAGATGACGATTTTTACACTTAGCAATATCATTATGGTGAAATGTGTAAGGACAAGTGGTTTAGTGGACATTCCCTGTCATTACAAAAAGGTTGAAACTCATTGTTAGTGTATTTTAAGAGTTTGTCAAACTGAGTTTTAATTTGACAAAATAATGATGATCCTCTTTAGTGGAAAGAGAACTCCGACCCCATATATCGGAGTAAACAAGACTAAAAGGGTCTTCACTACAACAATCACTACAAGAAAATGACACGATGATGTTTGCCTAGTTGACAAGCATCACATTGAAAAATAGGACAGAACATAGATACAAAAAACACTGAACTTTGATCGGAGAGGGGTGGCCAAGCTAACAATACCACGGAAAGAAAGAGACTGTAGCAAATAGACAAACTTGTATAGAGGCATGAATAGAGTCAAACAGCATGTACACACCTCTATCTTTAAGCTACCCACCAATCATCTTCCTCATTTGTAGGTCCTGAAAAATACAATGAGAAAGAAAAATATTCCAGCATAATTTAGGCTTTTAGTAATAGCATATATTATTAGAAAGTTATTTAGAACTGAGGAATGTAGAGGACATCTGATAGAACAAGTTTATCTCTAATGTGAATGGACTCAACCAAGGTTTTGAAATACCAGTTTTCACGATCTGTGTTTGTACCGGTCCGAACAGGGACCGGTAGTGGAACCAACAGTGGAGCAACAGAGCAGCGGAAGTGGCTGTCGGAAGAGGAAGGAGAAGAAGAGAGGAGAGGAAGGAGAAGGAAAAGGAAAAGGAGAGTAAGCGTGGATGACGCCAGCAGATGCAACGGACACCAAACCTTTCTTCTTCCTTTTTTTCTTCCTCCTCTTCTCTCTCCCTCTTCTTCTTCCTCCTCTTTTTTTCCCTTCTTCCGCTGCTCCACCTGCTCCCACCAGTAAGGACCAGTTCTTGATACCAGTCTGACCGCCGACCAACAACTTTAATCCTTAGCCCAACTCCAACAGTTATACAGACAAGAAGGTGGTGACTACTAAAAATGATAGATGAAAATAAATCCTTATTACCTGACATGTGAGATGTGGCCCCTGAGTCAAGAATCCATGAGTTATCAAGAGTAGATAAGCAATACCAGAAGATGTTCCAGTGGGTATGGATGGTGCAGTAGCTTGTAGCTATGCATCACTTAGAGGTGTCAACAACTACTCGAGCATGAGGAGTCTTCCAAAACCTTGCCTAGCACTGATGAGTGATTGGTGTGACTACAATGAAGACAAGCCAAAATACGACAACCGCATCCTTGTCCAGAAGTAAAGCCAATACCTATACGCAGGGTTTCAAAACTCGGTCTGAAACCTAGTACTGCTCCATGCTCCAAGCTCAGATTAGTACATACCGGTTTATACCAAATGAACAAAAATCGGGTGGGAATGGCGGACAAGAAGAAGGATGAAAAGGAAGAAGAGGTGGACACGGCCCACAGACCAATTTGTTTTAAAATGCTGATCTTAGGCAAAATCACAATACCATTTAAGTGGAATCTCATATTAAAATTTGAGTCATCCAATTACAAAATTTTCACCTATAAGATCTAGCACAATAATATGTGAAACAAGATCAAAATGCTTCTAAGCTTGTTACCCATTATTAGGGATGGCAATTTAACCTCGGGTACCCAACCCAACCTATTTATAGTGGGTTCGGATACCCGATAGCTAAATAGGAGAGCTTCGAGTATGATCGGATAGATTTTAACCAAGTTCAGGTATATAGGTGCGAATACCCAATGCCTAATTTAAATTATAAATTTAAAATATATAATAATAAAATAATTATTATTTTAATTTATAAAATATATTTTATATAATAATTTAAAAATTAAAAATTAAAAATAATCATTTTTATTTAATCAGGGAAAAGTACCTCTTTAAATACCCATGTAAAGTTTAAGTTATGTAATAGGGTACTCAACTTAGGTTTTTTATATTCGATTTTTATAATCGGGTCGAGTTTGGGTCAGGTAAAAAAAGGATACCCTACCATTCTCATTCCTACCTTTCACTCTTTTGTTATGATTGTAGCATAAAATAATAATAGCACCTAATACAAAATATGACAAAAAAAACTAGAGTACAGATCAGGAACCAAAATAATCTAGCTAACAAGCTTCTCTCAAGGCATCTCCACTTACAAGAACAAATGGTGGATTTGGTGCAATGATTGGTTTCCACATTTTTATATTATGTTGCATTTTAAGCCCTAAAGAGTACATTCATCTGCCAATACTCTGAACAGAAACAAAAAATGAATCGTCAACATTCATTAATTTATGAGCCACCTTTCTTTTCAGATGTTCAGCCTCTACACCGACAATTTGAAAACTAAAGAAGAAATTGTTGTTTAACTGAATGAGAAAATGAAACTGAGTTCATAGTTATCACAGACTCACAGTAATCTCAATATTATGGAAAATGATAAAACAATTATTTTTAACAGATTGTTAGTTTAACTTTAGGAGGACCAATCAAATGTCCAACATAAGTAGTATAGTATTAACAGCTTGATTCATCAGTGCATTAGCACATTGCTATTGGGAATGGCATATAATAGACAAATTTGAGCATTCAGAAAAGTCAAAATGCAGATGAAATTAATTATTACCGTGGGAAGATTCTACATCCAAGATCAGATCAAGAGCATAGTCATAATACGGAACTTGACTGCTCAACCCACATAAATTGAAATCATCTTGTATGTACTCGTCATCAACCTCACAAAAACATTCATTTCCCCTCAGATTACAGAACCATGAAATCCATGATGTGTCCTCCCCATCAGAACCACTGACATCAGATTCTTCACTGTCCGTTTCTGATTCTTCTGCAACAACAAAATCGTAATGAGAAGCATAAAGGTGAAAGATCTCTTGGCATCAGGACAAGAAATTAAAGCTAGCAATCCGGAGAGATAAAACAGGAAGTGAGAGAAATAAACTGCAATTCACATTAGCAAACCTTCTCTGAGAACTTACAGATTCTTCAAACAGTATGAAGAATCGAATCATTGAGGTAGAAATCACTACTCTTTTGTGAACATGTCCGTATGATACTAATTTTTTTTGTACTCAAGGTTCAAGCTCGCTATTGTAATTGCAAAAGGATATTTTTCATTTGAAATCTCAGACCTACCTACTTAGGACTTTGCTTTCATTCTTCCAAAAAAAGCATGCTGAAAGATCAACATAACTAGTTTCAAGCAATAAAGTGCAGAAACTAGAATATAATAAGCTTTTGAGTTAACCAAAAATCTTTGAATATTGATTAATGTTGTTATAAGGCGCCCATACACTTCTCAATCTACCAAAAGGATTATAAGCTACAGCCTAGGCACCTCACATGAGTAGAGAAAACAGATGGGCATTTAGCATCATGCATTCATGCGCTAGCCTTTTCTAAAGCTCTAGGCAAGAAAGCACTCGCTTTCTCCAAAATCAAGCTTACCCTACACCCAAGACAAGTCGACTTTGTCACCTAATTCACACCCACCAAACACCATCTCCCTCACTCGCACAAACCCCCTAAACACCACACACATAGACACCAAAAAAAAAATTGCCTAGTACCCCCCTTCATCTCCTTTATCCTGCATGCTTCTCGTAAGGCATGATACTCTTGTTCTTGTTTTAGAAATTTGTTTTCCTCTATTATGCACAAAAATCCATTGAAATGGGATATAAGAAATTGACGATAATGATGTGGTTGGTAATTTAGATGCATGCTATCCTTTAGGACTGAAAAACTTCATTATGTGATTACTTCATATCAAACCATAATAATGAGAGAAAACGACAATGACATCATATTGTATTTTTTTTACATAACAACCCGCTGAACTTGGTTAAGGCTGTGCCTTAAGTTGCAAAGGACCAAGTGCTTTGGCATTGCTGATCCAGCAATAGCCGCGCGGACACTACTGTCGTGCATGACTCCATTTACCACACAATCCAAAAAACCTTAGACTAGAAGAGTAGAAGACACTAAAAGTACTGAAGAGAATGCCACAAACAAGAAGAGGTTAGTGTTTCAAAATTTTAAAGGTTGTCTGTTTGATGGTAATAGTAGATATGATTCATATGAATAACTGCTACTACTAAATACAAATGAAGAATGCTACGAAACAAGTCTTCAGTAGAAATCCCTTGGGAGATCAAGTTGTATGAGATACATTTAAGACAAATAATATACATGTGGTACCCAAACTATACCTACAGTTTTATTTTAATAACTAAAACTTTATTTTGTTTAAATTAGGTACTTGAACATTTTTTGTTGCAACTAAGTATCTAAACTTTCATTGTTTTTCAATTAAGTACTACATGGCATCTGGTGCTTATGTGGTTTCCATATAAGGACTAAAATGTTCTGTCGGTTACTGCATTACCTCTTTTTTACCCATCACATTTTTAAATGTTGTTCTTGTGGTTGTCTATGTGGCAACCATAGTTTGCAAAAAAATAGTTGATCATTATTTTGATCATCCAAGTTGGATTGAAATTGACAAAATTGGAAGAGAGAAGAAATCAACAATTTAAGGATAGCAATAATTGTTGGGGTTGCCTAATCTCAGTGATTCAAAGTTGATCTTACCAAACTAATTAGTAGAGGGCATTGCAACTATTGACATCCACTCGTTAGCACCCCAATTAACTGCTAATTGACAACCAGTAGTATTTGTTAGATGAGAAAGAGAAGAAAAACATCTATAAAACAAAGAGGTCTCCCTCCTCAACCACTTGAAAACTACAATGGTGCAATCAAATTGCCTTGCACAATCCAATGCTTAGAAGGGTCGCCAAACACCATTGCTCGAACCCCTAGTTGTCAAGGTAGTTAGCATCATTACTAGCGCTAACTTGGGTTATTACATCTTCAACACCAACCTTGTGCACTCTGACCTATCACCTTGATCACTCATGACTGATTAGGGATTAGGTTGCCAATTGATCAAGCTTAGGACTTGAGACCTCTAGTAATCAAATAATTGATTTGGGTGACTTTTCTCAAGTCTTTGAGGTAAGAGGATAGAGAAAAAGGACTAAGAAAATAGTTAACCTACCCATGAACCTATGCTTGTGGACTTGTCAACTTGTAAACCCACTTTCATCTAATCTAATCAACCCATTCAACCAAATCAATCAAAATCTAAATCATTTGATACTTCAACTTATATTTAATATAACCGTAGTATTCTCTAGTCTCCTAGCTCTTCATTCAGTTTGTAAAAATACAGGTCTGTTCAATTCTTACATTAGTTCAATTCATTAAAATTTAATGATTAAATGTTTACTATAATAAGAATTACTATTATTGGAATTATTAAAATTGTCTTATATATGAAAATTTCTCTCTAAAATATGTTATTTTATTTTAAGAATTGCTCTTGTTATTTCTTTTCTGTATTAATTTGTAGTGAATTCTCGATTGAAATGGAGCACATTCGAATCTAATTAAACTATTGACACGACGTGTAAGAAATAATATGTTTTGAATTTTCAAGTAGCAATTCTTATTATTTGTCCTAAATTTTATTTTTCATTCTTATTTTTTTATTCTTTTATTTTTAAGAATTCTCCTCTAGAAATGCGATTCTGTTGAGTTGATGTAGCAGATATCACAATTTGGATTGTCATTCCTACTACCAGTAATGTGAATTATGGTGGTAGCCTATTACACACATGTCTATCGAGTTAGAATATTATTATGTCATATGAGCACTATGTTAGTTAAAACTAACAAATGTGTTTAACTGAAACAGAAATGGCAGTACATGTATTAAGTGAATAAAACAACAAGTTTAGAGATCAAAATAAAATCGCAGATTTAGTTCAGATACCACTTTTTTGTAATTTATCCAAATATTTAAGAGTTTTGAGCTAGAAAATTACAAAAATTGACAAAATCGGTTTACATGTCTGGAATAACATAAATGGTTAATGTAACAAAGGACGAGAAAATCATTTAATGTCCTGGGAACATAACAAATTTACGTGAATGACTAATAACTCCAAAAACATCTATTTCTTTTATTAAAATTATCAACATGGCAACAACAAATAAATTAGGCCTTAATTGTAATCAAAGAAAATCGATGTTGAAAAAATGATTCCATACTAACAGATTAGTACGCCGTCAAAACTAAATTAATACAATAACACGCAGCAACAAGAAAAAAAATACAGAGAATAAAAAACTAACCATCTGAGCATTTGTTCATCGACAGGGACGCAGGACGATGGTCCCCATGCTCCAGCTGCTTCCCGGCAGAGGTGGATGTCAATGACGACCTATCCCTCTCTCTGCCGTTCAATCCCCTCGACGTCGACGGGGATGATCTCTCCAAGTGCTTGTCGAGAGCATCATTTATCCGCCTCCGACCTACGGCTCCAATCTCAACCCTCGACGCATTCCCTCCTCGATCCTTATACATACCTCCTCTTTGAGCCACAAAACCCGCCTCCACAAAACGCAGCGATAGATAAATTTCACCTTTCCATGCTACGAACTAAAAGATTAACCTTAAAAATCCCACCGAAGCCGACGATCCGGGGACAACAACCTGGATGTTGAGGCGGAAACCGGTGCCTTTGAGAAAAATTTAGGATTTTACCCTATCCTTCTCCGGTGGGAGAAGCGATGGAGCTCCTCTTCCCGATCGGAGAGCAAACTAGAGGAAGAGGCGATGAGCCACGGGCAGTGGTTATAGAGGGACAATTTAGGGATTCAGGTTTCTTCGTACGATTAAATTTCACCAGGTTCCCACGTACTCAGACTTTACCCAGTAATTATCCACTTTCATTGGCCCTACGTACTTGGTACGAATGTCAAAGGTTGTCAACCGAAATAAAAAAAAGGTAAAAGTGAATCTTGGCCGCTCATCTTGCGTCATCAGTTTGGATATTTTAAGACCCGAGGAGGGTTCTACGAATTCTGATTAGTTTCAGATGGGACAGCAGTTGGATCGCGTGCAAGATCTTCAAACATGCAACAATAGCCAGGACCACTAAGTAAGCGAAAAGTGTCCACTTGGACGATAATGGTCCGTGCTTAGTTTCATAGGCCAGCACACTTGCTGAGCAAAGTATTTGGGATTACTGTACTGCATGAGAAAGAGATTATGGGCCGTTTCGCCTAGTTAAAAAGCTAGAGTTGCGGCCAGCTATTTGTTACTGTTTCTGAGAAGTTGGGTCGTTTGGTTAATCGCTTCTTAGTTTTGAAAGTAAAAGTTTTATTATTTATGAGAAGCTGATCCGACGCAGCTTTTGGGCGACTTTTCGCTTCTCGCATTCGTAGGTATTCTAACGCCGCTTGCTCGCGAGTTCCGCCGTTCACTTCGACAAAGGGGCTCATCTTTTGCAGTCGCCGTCAACGAAGATCGTAGCCGCCGTCGATGAAGCTCGCAGCCATCGTCGACACGCCTCTCCTTATTCGCTCGCCCCTTCTCTCGCAACTCGCAGCCGTCATCGACACGCCGTTCGATTCGCTCGTTCACCTGTCCGCCGCCGAGGGGTGAGCTGTCGTCTCTAGCAACTGCCGTCTGCCTAGCCGCCCTCTCTCGAAACCTCCAAACGAACCAAGCTGCCCTCCCAGGCCTGCTGTAGCTCCTCTAAGTAAACACTTCTGGTACCATCAAGGAAGCTGTCGGACAACCAGGAAAGGGGCACAAGACGAGGGATCGCTCAGGTATGCAAAAATAGGAGCATCTCACCACCGTTTGCCGAAAAAAAATTTTGAACGAGGGGCTGCTCAAGAATCCTGAACATAGCTCCTCTAAAATATTTCACGATGTCTAAAAAATTTAGAAAAAATATTCACGATGTTGTGCATGACGATAGCTATCCATGGACACTAAGATCGTGGATTTTAGATGTATCCACGATGAAATATCGTGGATTTTTTCCCATTTACTGTAGTAAAAAATCCACAATATTTATATCCATGATATCTCATCATGGATACATCCAAAATTCACAATCTTGGTGTCCATGAATAGCTCTCGTCATGCACAACATCGTAGATATTTTTTTTAAAATTTTTTCAACATTGTAAAATATTTTAGAGGGGTTGTGCTTAATTTTTTTTGAGTAGCCCCTTGCTCAAAAAAAATTTTCCCCTTTGTCGCCTCCAATGCCAATTAAAAGTTGTCTGGGCTGGGGGTCGTTTCAACTCGAAGCCATTTGGACTGTGGGTAAAAGCATATAGCGCATTAGTGCAATAGCTTATAAGTGCTCGGAGAGGAGCCTATTCTAATAAAATTATTATGAAGTTATCTTCCAAAATCATTTTGATTTTAAAGGGAATAAAATATTTTAATTTCATAAAATTAATTTTTTTTTCTATTATTAGGAATACTTTATTTATGAATTATGTTTTTATGTTCGCTATTTCCATATTCATATTGTTATGAAGAGAATAATAAGAGGTAATAAATGTGAATATTGTACACACGGAGTTCTATGTTTTACAAAATAAAACAAATCACAATATTTTAAAGACATACACAAAATAAATAGAATTCAGTTTATATATTTTTTGACTAATGAACAAATGCAAAATAAAGCAATAAAATTTAGTGTTGAAGTGTTCTCTTGGTGGTTGCGCCCATCGGACTTGGATTTGAATCTTGTCGGCAACATAGATGTTTTTTTTTACTTACACTAGTAAATAAATTGAAGGAGAAAATAACCAAATTAGTATTTATGAAATGGTTGGATAGTTTTGCTTAGTTATATGTTGTTGATTAGGGATAAGACTAGATAAATATATTTTTTATAATTATAATAGAAGATTTTCTCTTAAGTTAATTGTCTGGAATTGCATGTCTAAAATGAGGCATATGGTCGCAAGTTCTTAAGTGAAAAATACACTTTTTCGGAAATGAGTGGCAAAAAAAAAATTATTTTCAAGTTTTAGAAAAGATTTGATTTTGTGTGGGGAGGGGGGAGGGGATCAATTTTAAATCATATTTAAATAAAACTTAACCACGATATACTTAAATACAAGTGGCACATAAGTAACTCATTACATTGAAATTTTCATCTCTCCAAATTCTATGGTATATCAAACCTTTTACAATTATAAATCACTGTTCTTCAACCTTGCCTTTTTTTCCAAATCTAACTCAGTATCAGGTAATGCTAAAATAATATAAGACAATAGTGCCATCAATCTCTATGTATAAATCTCAAAGCACTACCCGGCAAAAAAAAATTCACAGAAGGGGGCTCTCCTACGCGTGATCACGGGAGGGTGGGTTGTTATGAGAGGGAGATACTATATATTATACAACCATCGTATAATGAATTATCATGTAATGGACTTATATCGTGTACTATATACGATATCATTTTATTATACGATAGTTCATTACATGATTATCATGTAATATACTCACACAAACCCATATTATATATATTACACGATATTACTCACTACACGATATCTCATTACACTATCCCTCTAAACCCTCACCCTGTTGCGCTGTTGCAAAACACAACAGAGGCCCCTTATACGAAAGTTTTTTTCTAGTCAGCATTGGTCGGTAAATAAAAATAAAGTGCCTTTTATTATTAATTCTCATCTTATTTGTAATTAAATTAAATTGATTGCAAACTTTATGTTAATAATTTGAATATTTGAAAATTTAAGATTCATATGATAGCAAATTCAGATTACTCGAACACCAATATGGTAAAAATGTCAAAGTATGAAGCAATTTTTGTTAATTTAAATGGTAGATCATTTCACTTTCCTCCCGTGAAAAGAACATGAAAACATGAGCAATTGGCCCATAAATTTGGAACGACTATTTCACCTAGGGATGCGTGTATCTCTTTCTAGAGTCAATTCTGCAAATCAGATCATAATGGTACAGAAATTACAAAACTTCCATCATTATTTGAACAATGAAAAACCTAACAAATCGACTGACTGCTACTGAAGGCAAATCTTTGATACGATACACATAGTATAATTAAAAAAAACAGGGATTCAGTTTAAATCCCACAAACTTTGCATTTCACCTATCATTAAATGGATTTATATTAACATGGAACTGAATGCCAGTGCATGTTGTTCTACAAGGGAGCTCCAATCTCCAGGGCAGTCTCCTTTCTTAGCGTCCTTTGTTTCCTAAGGCTCTCATGGCAAGGAGCAAAGAAATCGTGCATTAGAGCTTCCTCAGCATTGAACCTACACCTAGGGTTTACTGTCAAGCACTTGTCTACAAGATCAAACAGCGAACGAGGAATTGCCTCGGTAAACTCTGATCTCCTGGTGTTAAGCAGACACCACTCTCTCAATTCCAAGGATCGAAGATATTGGACGTCAAATAATTCCTGCAATGTGCACAATGTTATGCAAATAAACTGTTGCAGATAATATTGAGTAGAAAGTCTAGCTGATGAAACCTGAGGAAAACAAGACTCGCTATTGTGAAGTTTAGCCACTTCCCATAAAACTTCATTGCCCCTTAATTTTGCAATATCCTTTATATTCCTAGTAATAAAAGAAACAGCCATCAGAAATGCTAAAAGTTGAGGACAATCTTGGTAATAGTAAAACTCACTGCTCTGGGTCGCCGCCGAAAGGTGTTTTTCCTATCATCAAATAGAGCAATGTAACACCAGCCGACCAAATATCCACTTTGCATCCTTGGTGCATAGACTTGAACAGAACCTGCTTCATTAAACATTAGAAGATTAGATTGGAATTCTCACTATGAAGAACGCGAGGCATTACGAAAGTAGTCATGTGAAAAAGAAGTCTGACCTCAGGAGCTCGGAAGCCCTTAGTTCCAACACAAGGACCCTCTCTCTTATGCTTTCCATTTCCTAAGAAAAAAAGAAAGGAGTTAATTATGAATTTAAGAAACATATGAGAATTATTACAGTTGTGATTTACTTTTATTATAATACATGCCAGCACCGGCAACAGCATTCCCACCAAAATGTACCGGCATAGGAGTCAACATTACTAGCCTTCTATCCATTTTACCCAATGGAGCAGCTACTCGTTTCCTCTGAGCAGCAGGAACTGTAGACCCCTTCTGAATAGGCGCTTGCATTGCCTCATGCAGAAAATTTATGAGCTCCTTCCTTCCCTTATAAGGGATAGGTTGCTTTAACTTATCTATAGGAGTTTTTGTACTAGTTGGATCTTTTGCTGAAGTTACGCCAGAAACATCTGCAGCTTGACTGCCACCTCTTTTTATGTTGTCAATTTTAGCCAAGGCATTCAGAGGAATTCTCTCACATCGCCTCTTCAAACCTTTAGAAGGATGATGTTTCCTCAAGTCATTAGAATTCTCCTTACTTTCATTCCCTAGAATTTCATCTTTGATCCCTCTCCTTGATTGTTTCAGCAAAGTGGACTTCGTATTTGAAAATGGAACCGTCTCTAACTTTGTATTGCTATCATTCTCGTTGTTGTCTGATAAATCAGCAAAAAAAGGTCAGGGTTAGTTCGTGTATAAGCATCAGAGTGAAAAATGATCATGGTTAACAACAAACAGTACTTTTACAAGTCTATATTCATAATTACTAAAGGCGAACTTTTGATAGTTTGGCGTGATTTACTAATTTGCCAAATTAACGGACTTCGTTCAGATGCATGAATTTTGTAAGATCACACCCTTCTAGATTGGATTATTAAGTATTTCAAGTGGGAGAATTTTGATGAAAGCACAAAAGGATGAGAATGATGAAAGCACAAAAGGATGAGAAACAATAAAAATCACAATTTCCAGAAAAGAATTATATTTTTTCTTTTATCCACAATAAAATATCGGCATCCAGACGCCATTGTAATTCTAGAAGGAACTATGAAACCCATGCTCACAAATATACAGAAACTAAAAGGTAAGTCGTTTTAATAGCACTTTCCTCTTTATGTCGTCTTCCGTTTTACCATACGGTAAGCACCAAATTAGTGCAAACGCTATAGTTAATATTTATTGCGTGCGAGTACAAGCGTGATCCTTTGTTATGTTATCCAAAAATAGAATAGTGTATTGAAACAATAGAACAAAGGGGCCCAAGTAAAAGGGGACTCACTATCCTTGAAGAACTTCTGGTGCAAATCCTGCATCAAATAAGAATGGAGATCAAAATAATGTTGATCACATTATGATCAATAGATCTCTTGGAAAAACGAGACGTTTGATGGTAAACCACTTACACTGGCTAAGTTGAAATCTATTAGATATCCCTTCTTAAGCCTGCGAGAGAAGAGGAAGTTTCCAGGCTTAACATCACGATGCGCAATGCCCTGAAAACAAATACACTTAGTTACAAGACAGTCAAGAGCAAAAGTGGAGCATTGCGAATTGGTGCCTGTTACCTGTTTGTGCAAACTGGCAAGAGCTCTAAACATGCAATAGCCATACCATTGGAGTTCAAATATAGTTATTTCCTTCTTCAAGACCTAAAATGCAAAAAATAATTGGTGCTTATTGCAATTAATTTAATTTGAAACTTGTTAATCATGTAAAACCACCTCTGGCCTATCATGCTCGACGTGCTCTAAAACAAAGCATTCTGAATTGCCACTTCTGAAAGAACCTTCATACTTTATCACGAAGTTCCTGCCTCTGAAGAGAGCTTGAACTATAAAATAAGATATGAAAAATAGCACTTCTAAAAGCAGAAAAAACTTTCTTCATTCTTACCCAAATCGTTCCAACATCTTCATTTCATTGTTGACATGATGTGAGTGAGCATTGGTATGAGGACCTGTACAAAAAAAAAGAGCACTCTATCAACAGTCGCCTAGCAAATCTTTTGTATGCATAAGCTTGTTCTTATTGTCTGGAGTCTACCATAGACAAAAACTTTCATCAAAATGTGCATAACTTAAATACTGCAAAATGACAGTAAAAGATTAGACTGATTATCAAAAAAAAAAGTTGAAGTACGTAAATGTAAATTTTAAACACTCAAACAGTTCTCTTTAAAGAAAACAGAACCATTACATCTTCAAAGGCACAAAAGGTGGATTTGGGCTATATGATTCCAAAGACATAGAATGAACTTAAGTGGCCAAGCATTTGGCTAGCACACGAAACAAGTAGCACAACAGAGAAGCTTTTGCATTTAAACTATCATGTATGGCTAAACTATAAATAGCTTGGCAAGATTAGCTTATCTTCACCTGGAATGTGTTATTATTCTTTAATTATCAGTTTCTGCAAAACAATAATTGAATTAAAGCATACCTTTGTAGTTATGTCACCCCATCTACAGCTAATTCCTCAATCAAAACAAGAATTTAAATACAAGTTTATACTAGTATATCAATAAACTGTTAGACCAATATGTACTGACCTATTCGTCGTATAATATCAATGGTACCAATCAGTATTATGAACATATATTATATAAATGCATAATTACATATATACAATAATGATCGTATACCAATAGTCCAATATGTACAACTTATTCCGAACGATATGGACCAATTTTTTAATCCATGATCCCTACAAACCTACGCATGATTCATGATAGCGTTTAGTTACAAAAATGTAATATAGAAATAAATGTTAATTATTTTGTTAACATGGAAACCTAGTCAAAACATTTACTTCCATGATATCACATGTCAATCAAACTATTGAGAGCTTCTAAAATCTGTAAATTGATACAATTCTACTCTTTATTTCACCCCCTTGTAAGAAATGAAACCACCACAGAAAAAATGTGTTAAAGAAGATTATATTTTTCATGGAAAGTATTGAAGCAAAACAAAAAAAATAAAGAGACAAAATTGGAGCAATTAATATTCATTGAAAAGTAAAAGGTTTTTCTTAACACAACCATATCACATATATAAGTAAACACTGACAAAATGATAACAACCAAAAATGTACAATTGATAACTACCCACGCACCTATGACTTGATAAACAACACTAACGAAGAACTAGCATCATAACAAACAAATAACGTAACCACTCGCTTGCATATGCAGTTACCAGCCCTAGCAAAATAATGCTCCCCTCACAAATAAACTTAACTGAGTGAACAATGCATGCGAACTTCAAAAAACAAACATAGATACAAGGATATTCAACAACTTTAAAGGATCTTAGATCTAGTACATAGTATATTATAGTTGTCAAATGATATTTTGTTCTTCAATTTTAAAATATTTTTAGATACTGTATTGCGAATCCTGTCAATAAAGTGTGTATACTATTTATATTTGAACACAAACTCCATCAAATAAAATACTACTACAAGTACCACGTGCCAAATGGACTAAGAATGTATATTTTTTAAAAAATACTAATGATGACAATGATGTTGTCAAAGAGGGTGCTTATACTAGAATGGAAGTATGAATCTGACTTAAAAAAAATCAATATGAAAGGAAGCTTGAATGTCGCTTAAGCGATAGAATCAAGGTTTGAAAAAAGGGTCTGAATTTCAGACTATTTTACTACAGTAAAATTGATATTGTGCTACAATAAAAAATCAACTGTATTGATCAAGTACTATAGTAAAACTGATCCAAGATTGTCGGTACAAATAGAAATTTTCTATCAATTTCAAAGCTTGGATAGAATAAGAAAAACTTCAACGGTAAAAATAAGTTGGCATTGAAGTTTGTTATCAAACTAAATACTATAGCATCAAAAACGAATGTTCTCGTTATGCAAAACAAATGAGATACACTAACATGAAGTCTATAGAGAGAATTATAAGAACACTCTGGACATATATTAATAAGGATAATATCAACTTCAGTATAGTTCTGATACCTGCAAAAATAAATTAGCATTTAATGTATATTAATCACTACTTTGTAAATTTTATCTAACATCCATATTAATCTCAAGAATGCATTCAACAAGTTTATATAAATAAGATGAGATAAGTAGAAACTAAGGTCTGCATGTTGATGAGGTGAGCTGCAACAAATAACTTCATATTAACACTTCTCAACCTTCTTTCTAACACTTAGCAAAATTGAACAATGTATTAAGTGAATATATTGACATAATCATTGTAGGCAATTTGTTTCGATTCAAACCTTCTCACTAATATTATACCATAAAAGACAATCCATACTATAATTCAGTACCTTTGACTGATATCTGTTAGAAGATAAGAAAAAAGTTGATAAAAACTTTAAATGTGATAAAAATAAATTACAAAGTGTATCTATGAAAGTAGTTTAGAAACTTAGAATCTAAATATGCGACAATAAGGTATTGTAGTTACTGCCACTATACAATTTTTCTATAAAAATCAACCATATGAGAGTCGTTACTAATTTAATTACAAGGAAAGCAACGTCATCTTAAAGATCCATATTTAACTTGCCAACAAACTGGCACCCATGCTTGTCACCTTGTGTTTTATGCAATGGTAAAGATAAAACTTCGCTTTTAAGATGACTAATCTAGGACAAGAAGTAACAATTTGTTAACAAAAGAGAATACACAAGTTGGTGAAAAATCAACAACCCAAGAGGTCATCTGTGGTCTGTTAAAACATAAAAGATTTGAAATTAAAAAAAAAAAAGTTTATGATATATTTTCTCTATTGACTCGTGTGAGGCAATATGAATCATCTAATAAACTCATCAAGTGTTAGCCTAGATTCTTCATGAACTTCACTGTGAATTAACTCATCAAACCAACTCATATATTTGGTCACGTTCAAGGACAAATTGCTTACTCATTCTTGTATTTAGTTGACCCGTAAAGTAACTAAGAGCATGTTTCTCTCAATGACTAGGGATGGCAAAAAAAAATTGGTTACCTAGTTTTTTACCCAATACCCAAATGCAACCTGATTACAATAATAACACAATATATGAACCCAACCCTAAACCAAGTCAAGTTCCTTAGCATAAACTGTACTCAAGTCAAATATTTAAATAAGTACCGGCCAGCACCTAATTAAAAAAATATATTTTTATTTTGTATCTTAAATTGTTTTACAAAAATATAGTTTTATAAATTAAACTAATGTTATATATGTATATAATAATTTTTTAATAATTAATATGTGGATATTTTTAGATAAAAAGTATTTTTATATAATTTTTAATTGAGTTTCAGATATTAGGTACTAAGACCTTTAAATTCAAACTTTAGGTATTAAATCCTAACTCATTCCTTTTAGTTAATCAAATATCCAAACCCGCTAAAGTCAGGCCAAATCAAGTACCCTACTACCCAGAGTCCAATTTTCATCCATCTCTATATTCTATGACAAAGGCTAATCTCAAGCCATAGAGTCATAAGAGACTAACTTAAATTATCTAAATTAGTTTGAACCTTGCGAAATACATTTTGTATGCGCTAAATAGATTTGTTTTGGTAAAGGAGCTCAATGAATGTCACTAAATACATGACAATCGATGTAGCCCTCCATGATGGCTAACCAATAAACAAAGGCATTTGGGTCTAACTAACTACAACCAGGGATTACAATCTTGTATCATGATATCACACAAATCACCTTTTAATATATGCTCTTACCTATCTATCCAAGGTATTGTCATTGCATATGTCAAAGTTCAGTCTTCATTCATCTAAAAGATGTTTGTTGCTTCTATAACTCTAAGGGAACCTTAAACACTACCATAGAGGCAACAATCAAAACATATGTAAGTAGTATAACAATCAATCAATTTTATTCTCTTTTCGAACATACATATATAGATACAAGACAGAGTTGATTTTCCTACACTGCCCCTCATCACTAGAGTTGACTTCACTATCAATTTTGTGAAGATTAAAGATCAAGTTATCATACATTTAACTGCAAATACTTTTCCATCTGTTTTCCTTCGTGCCCTGTACACAGTGCCATAGCCACCTGCATTCCATAAGTTAAGAGTGATAGCTAAGAATTTGATATGCTAAAAATGTGAACAGATGGTTTTAATTTTCTACCTGAACCTTCCTCCTCCTCTATGATGAAAGATTCCAAGTTTGGTTGAGATTTGGACTCCAATTGGTTCTAAGCATCAATTACGTATAATTTGGTAAGCAAACAATACTATTGAGACCAATAACAAAAAGATAAGTTAATATAATACATACTGAGCATTCTAAGATATTGACACCAAATGAACTTACTTTAGGAGCCTTGGGTACTGGAATGGCTTTTTCTTTGATTACAGCATCATTATTGCAGATATTCGCATTTTTCTTCTTGACCAAATATTTTGGATCCATTTTTTCTTGATTCTTCCTAATGGAGGAATCATTAGTTTGACGATCTGTAGGTGAATTAGAATCACGCAAACCCACGAACAAACTACGTAGTTCAGTAGAATGAGGTTTCATGAAGATTTTGCTTTGCTGATTATTCACAGGCTCAAAATCTGCAGGTAGACATGCACCAGAAGGTTCCGGCTTTCCTCTTGTTTCTTCTGTCATCACGGACGATATTCAAATCAATATAAGCTTATGCAATAAATAAATTGACTGCTAAAATGCAAAAGATGTTCTTTAAGAGAATTGCCTGCAGCGGAATGCTCCTCAGGACTTTTCTTAGAAGAGCCGATTCCTACTGAAGCTCCTCCTGATTGACAAATAAAAGTTTGATTATCAGCTATTACTGGCAAAGGAATAGCAGGTAACAATGCACTCGGCTGAGAATCTTTCTCTATCGGCATCTCAGTTTCATTTGCCAACTGAACAGGCCTGTGCATCAAAAGATATCGCCAAGCCAACTGGAAATCTGTTTCGTCAACCAATGACTTGCTAACCAACATTCCTTTTGGCATTATTTCTTCAGAAATGCTAGCGTTAACATCGATACCAAAACAGTTTCTCTTAAAGCTTTGAAAGTCAGGGAGAATTTCATCCACCCCATCTTTTTGCACTTTGCTAAGGAACAAATTCACTCCCATAGACAAAGGTTGGTTTTTGTTTAAGATCATCTGCGGATTTTCATTAATTGAGCCAACAGCCAGCGTATTGTTTGGAACACCGGGGGGCATAAAATTTATCTGCAATGCCAATTACAAAGTCAAGCATAAATGAAGGAATCACCAAAAGACAACTATCTAGCAAAATAATTTGTAGATATATCAGTTGTCAGACTTCTGCCATTAGATATAAACTTAAATTTCATATTGTTTAATAAAAAGTTCATATTTGGTTAACATTCTTACCTCGAACACAATATATTTCAAGTAATACTACTACAAGTAAGCCAGTAAGTAATATGTCTACATGGGAACAAATCTATTGTTTTTTCTGATAATGGATAAGTTGGATCACTAAAAAAGAAAACTATTATAATACAGAGACTGCACTATAACTGAATAGTTTGATCGAACAAGGCGCTTGAGAATTGAAGATCAGTTATTCCATTGAATTAGAATTTCCTGTTGTAGTTGGATAATTATGACAGTTTATTGAGCACAAGAGGAGACAGTAGACATCTAAAATTTTCAATGCCAACATGACATCTCAACTATATAGAAAATTACTAAGGTTGAAAGAATATAAGAAAAACAAGAAATGATAGACATTAGAGCAGGGAATGTCCCTCTGTAGTCTGTACCAAGTTCAAGTGCTTAAAAAATAACACTAAACATTGGATGCACATGGTAGATAAATGATACATGAATCGGCAAAACTAATTGAATATTTTGGGCTTTTTAATTTGGATCTGTATCTACAAAAATCATTTTAAACATGCTCAGATATTTTGAGTGGAAAAGGTTAAGAAAACGAAGTATATATTCACGTGGGGAGAACAAATATAGATTTAAAGGAAAAAAATAAGAAAAAAGCAGAAAGAATAGACAAGGCAAAAAAAACAAAAAGAAAAAGAAAAGGAAAGCCATCAGAGGACCTGAGAAACCCTCAACCCTCTTTTACGTTGCAACCGGTTGATCTAGCTCTTAATGTATACGCATGCTTAGATGTTAGGTTATTTTGAATGCTATAAATTGGACGCAATTGTTTATTCAATTTCATTCGGTTGGCGTGTGAAATTAAAGGTAAAATAGAACAAATCGAAGAGGCACCTCCTTAGTAACAAGTGAAAGCTGAGCCGTACTTTCCTTGTCACCTACTAATTCTTCCAGATCTGCAGTGAAGATCAATTTCAGTAAAATAGCAAAAGCAATGTTGTTCAACAACGAAAATAGTGATGAAACACCTCTCTTTGGCAATAGAAGCATTCTTTTGGCTCTGGGCACATTAACCACCATAGCATCCTCCAAAAGTCGCGCCTTTCTCTTCCTCGTATACGTCACAGAAACATTGACGCACGGCCTCATCTGTTCCGGAACCCTTGTTCGATCTCTCGGAATAAATGGAGTAATCGAATTCGAGAAGAACGCAAGGAAAGCTTCCATGGCAACGGTAGAGAGAGTGACAAAGCCGTCATCCGTGAGGAGCAGCGGGGATCCTGGGATCCCGCAGAGGAACTCGATGAAACCAGGGGAGGACGAGATGGGGCATCTAGATGCGAGCTCAGGGGCTGGCGCGGGGCGGCCAAACCGGAGGAGGACGGTGAGGAGGTGCCACGAACGCTCTACCAGGGCCATCTGTGGTGCTGCGAGGTGGTTCAGCGGCGAAGCACCTGCCATGGTGGAGGAATCGCGACCTCGGAATTAGGATTTCGATCATTGGCAGACCATCGCCGAGATCTAGGGTTAGGGTATCGCGAACTCAGGTGAAAGTTGAGAGAGAACGAGAAATTGGGATACAAGGGTAGATTAGAACGGAGACTTCAGAAAACGTTTTTGTTTTCTTCGTTCGCTTTTCGGGAAGGAGAAAAGGCGGGAGAGTGTGGAATTGAGAGATTTGAGCTGCGTCACGTGATGCCTTTTCCCGCTATAAAGTTCGTGGTAGTTGCTGAACACCATGTGCCGATGTGCCGTATATAGCTTATTATGGTTAGCCCTATAGGTGGCTAACGGGTCGGGCTGACACGACGTGAGCCGGGCCGGCACGATGTGGGCTAAGCACAACATAGCTCATTGACCAAGTCAACGTGCCGCGGGCGGCCCGTGGCTCTGCTCGGATCGGGCTAGGTCAAGGGTTTACGGCTTGTGGGGCGGGCCGGGCCAGGGCCAGGCACGGCCACAGACCCGTGCCCGGCCCAACCCGCACTACATGGCACGCGGGCTTGGCACGCGAATTGGGCGGGAACGGGTGGCGTTTTTACCCAAATGCTCTCATAACTGGTTATAAAAATTTTAAAAATTAGGAATATAATTGTCTTTATAGTATAAAATTACTATTTAAGCCTCTTTTAATAATTAAAAATAGGGGATAAATATATAAATTTATATCCAATTCATCCCTATAAATTGACCCCCCCCCAACCCTCTCATTTATTCACACAAGTTAGACCTGGCAAAAATTGACCCGACCCGACCCGACACGAAGTTAGGCGGGTTCGGGTCAGCTATAATCGTATTCGGGTCATAAACAAGTCAACCCGTTTATGACCCGAAAATAATCGAGTTATGTCGGATTATAAACGGGTTGACCTGCACCCGATTAAATTATAAATTATATATACATTTTAATTTCTAAAGCTTATAACTCTAAAACACATACCCAAAATATTTGTTTAAGCCCAAGCCCAATAACTATTTACTGTTTACTCACCCACCTTAAACCCTAAATCACTCGGCCATTACAAACTTCTTCTTTCCTGTCGCCTCCGCCGCTTCTTCCCTTCTTTTCCGTCGCCTCCACTGCTCCATGCGTTCTTCCCTTCTCGCCGGCCAGTTCTCTCATCATTCCCGTCGCCTCCATCGCTCCACGAGGTATTTCTGTCTTTCCCGTCGCCAGCCAAATCTCTCGTCACATCCATTGCTCTAGTCACCTCCTAGTTCCTTCACTCACCACCATCTCTCAGTCTCGCCACCATCCAGTCGACGTCTCCTCCGCTCTGCTTGCTGCGCCTCCATCTCTCGGTCTCGCCTCTATCCAGTCCTCTACTTGTCGCGCCTCCATCCAGTCGATGTCGCCTCCGCTCCGCTTGCCATGCCTCCATCCAAGATGGAACGAAGACTTCGATTTTATGTTAGATGAGGCCCCATTGAATGAAAGAGTTCACGTAGAAGTAGTGAGCAAGGGCAGTTTCTTTAATTTTTGCTCCAAGGTTTGACATTTAAGGGATGAAGCTTTTTTCTCTATCTCTAGTATTTGTTTGACCTCTAGTTCTCATGTTCTCTCCTGTTGGCAGGAGTCTCTAGGGTATGTTGATTTTGACTTGTGGACATCTTCCTTATGCTGGCAATTTCACCAGATTGTCGAATTCTCCGTGTGATGCTGCACATTTGGTGATTATTGATACTTGCTGAGAGTTGGATTTCTTGTAGATTGTCGTGTTCCCTTCTTGATTTGCTAGGAGCAGAGCTCCTTTGATTGTTGCTATTTGCTGATGTTCTTTGTGAGGTAACTTCTTATTTATACTGGTTTTCCCTCGATTCTGGTTCGCTAAAGAGCTGAGCTCATTATTGTATTGTTTCTTGGTTGTATTGCTGAGTTAACGACTTCATGGTGTTGATCCCTTGGTGTAAAAAATGGACTCATTAACAAAAGATACCAATTGATAAACTCTGTGGAATGGAGTTATTCGTATTGGGATCCAATGGAACAGTATCTCTAATGTTGTATCTCTGGTGTTATACATTCTTGCTCTTTTGGCCTAGCTATATATATGTAATCAGCCATTTAATGCTTCGGATCTGCCTAGCTGTATATACTGCCTAGCTGTATATATATGTAATCAGCCATTCAATGCTTCAAAACATTTGATCAAAGTTTTCTAGTATAAATTTCATTGGGGCCTCGTCTAACACCTTATTTGCGATATGATAATTGATAGTTTAATACTTGGGATATTTGTGATACAATATATTGATGATATATTAATAGTTTGATATTTGTGAATGTAGAATGGGTTTTTTTGAAAATATTTGTGATTTGGTTATATTTGTGATTTTTGTTATATTTATGATATTGGTAAACTTGTGAATTTGTGATTTGGTTATAATTGGGTCGTGTCGGGTCAAGCAGATCGGGTTAATAAATGACCCAATTACTAAATAGGTTATTCGGGCCGTGTTGGTATTATTGGGAAACCCCGGGGATATTTTACAATTTTCAGAGATAGAAATTACACAAATACATTGCGTAGCGGAACTAATATCCCCGAAACAGACTAGTCCCAAAACCCAGTGAAGATCGCAAGCGAGGGAGTCAACACGATGAGATAGAAGATACCTCAAAGTAAGACGATGCCGATGTCGTGATAGGCGCCCAAGCGTATGCCCTCTGCAGTCTCACACACACGGATCTCTTGATTCCTCTTCTTCCACACCCGGTGCTAGCCTCGGGAAGAAGATCCAAGCCTTTTGTCCACCTTCTTCAAACCTTGCGCCAGCTCCAAGGTATATGTGCCAATGGAAGAAGTGGTAGGAGATGAAGCCGCCAACCTACTTGCTTCTCTTGCGCCAAGGGAGGAGGAAGATGATGAAGACACCAAGGATTTCCCTCACATGCGCCAAGAGGAGAAGAGAAGAATGGTTGCGGCTTGGAGAGGAAGATATACGCCTATGCCTCCTTGTCCACGCCTCTTGATGTGTTCACGCCTCCAAGTAATAGAGCATCAAGAGAGGGGCGGCCAGGGCCTCATATACAGGGCAAGAGGCGCTTAGGGTTAGGGCAATTTGCTTCCATAATGAAGCAAATTAGCCTACTACACCCCATTATGCCCCTTAGGTGCCTATGGGGATAATTTCTCCCCATTATACCCTTTTTGGCTATTTCCTCTTCATGACAACTTATTAGTGAGCCCAACTAAGCAATGAGTCTAGCCCAAAGATCATTACCCATGTTAACCAAGCTATTGGATCCAATCCAATGTGACCCAAGGTCAAATGAGGCTAACCATGGTTAATTCGGCTAGTTTGCCAAAATTGGAAGTTGGCTCCAATAAGTTTCTTCCAACTCATCAGGCCCATTGGCGTTGATGATCTCTAGAATAGATTCGAGTTATCCAATAACTCGATCATAAGGCTTCCCGATCAATATGAGAACTCAAGTATCAAGGTGTGTGACCTAGTAGGTTCCTCTGATGCTGGCAGTGCTGACCAAAGGTCACCACAAGCAGTGAGTGACACCTAGCAGTGCATTGCTGCTACCCAGGTAATTGGAATTGATATCGACATTGACATCCCCATCATCGCAACTAGGTATAGATGCATTACAGTCTCTTTGTCGAACTGATATCCGATTGGACAAGTGTGTCACCACTTGTTTTTATCCAATCTCATGGTTATGACTAAATCAGGTCTCGCCTGGGTATGGCCATACACTTTCAGTCATAGAACCATAGAAGAGCTCCATGGATATCATGCTTCCTTTAGGAAGGGGCAAATCCTATGTCTGTCCATTGACATTCTCATATGGGTCGTGACATGCTCAATGACAACCGTTATTACCTCCCAACTACGGCGAGGTGTTAGGTTGTATCAAAGCATATCCCTAACCATATAGAATGGCCAATGACCTCAAGTCAAGAGATCAATACATCTCCTATTTCTTGTGAGGGTAACTTGTGACACCAAGTCATTGCCTCACAGCGGGTCAGTCTAGTATATCCACCACTGATATACCTATATGTCTGCGTTAGCACCTCGTGCCTAACCAGCCCATATGCCAATCTCACAAGTACCAGAGTTGTCCCATATCCACTCAGGTACATCGACTGGGGACAATCATTCAAGCACAGATCCAATTTGTCTCCAGGGACATTATCATATAAGTACATGTTCGCAGATGTAAGCAAATAATGATAACGACAATGCCAGTATGATATATATAAATCTCAGTATCAAGTAGTACAATAATGGACCAAAACTAGGTCCTAGGGCATATACACCAACAGGTATTCGGGTTAATGTATGACCCATTTAATAAACGGGGTATTCGGGTCGTGTTGGGTTGACCTGGTTAATCTCGGGTCGTGGGTTACACGTTTTAACCCAATTAATTAAATGGGTCGTGTTCGGATTGGCTTAATCGGGTCACAGGTCACAGCTGACACGACCCGTTTATGACATGCTAACCCGAATTGTTAGGTCTAACACAAGTTTCCAACTAGCTTTGGAATAATTTCTCATTCTCTCTTAATACTCTCTTAATCTCTTTTCTAAGTCTTGAGTTTCAATTAGCCATCAAGATTTCAAAGCTCCCTCGGTCTAGTCACGTGGAGAAGATCAAGTAAGTATTAAATTAATTTACTTTTATAATATAATTGTACTTCAATTTAAATTATTCTAATATATTTTTTTTCGTAATTATGTTTAAGTTAAGGTTGTTAAAGGCTGAAACCTCAATTTCTTAGTTCTTACTAAGCGATCTTCATTCACGTGAGAAGGTAATTTTTTAATATATAATTTATTATTAATAAGTATTTAATCTTGTTTTACAAATTTGTTTAGCTAACTTTTAATATTATATGTAGAATTAATGGTTGGATTTAACAATACATGGGATTATTTGCCATGGGAGCTTGAGACATTAGAGAATGAGCTAATGGGGACAACTAACCCCGTTATGCCACCCGATCAAGATGCCAACCCTCCACCTTACAACCCAAATCAACAACAGCAAGATCATAATGAACCTACTAACACTATCCAGGGAGAGGAGGGATGAAGTGCAAACCCTCACGAGTCTACTGTGTCGGGCTCAAGAAAACGCACAAGCGACGTTTGGAAGAGCTTTGATGTGGTGATAATTAACGGCGAAGAAAGAGCCAGCTGCAAGAAGTGTTGAAAAGTAATGACTTGCAAATTATCGGGTGGAACTGGTCATTTGGCTCGTCACATCAAAAGTCATCAAACTCAAATCGATCATGCACATGCTACTCTCAACCTTTCCTCTAGTTCTTTTGAAGTTTTTAATTATTCTACTGAAGTTCTTAGAAAAGAATTAGCTAAATTTATTGTTTGGGATGAACAACCATTTTCTTTAGCAGAAAATTATAAATTTGAAAAATTTATACATAAATCACTACAACCTAAATATAAAAAAGTAAGTAGACAAACTATGCGTATGGATGCTATAAAAATTTTTTCTGAATAAAAAACTAATCTTTGACAAATTTTAATTACATTAACTTCTCGTATTTCTTTAACATCTAATATTTGGACTAGTAATCATTCTGATCATTCATATATGTGTATTACAACACATTGGATAGATAGTGATTTTCTTATACAAAAAAAAATTATTTCATTTAAAATTTTTGAATATTCTTATACTGCAAATACTATAGTTAGACAATTTCATAGTATTTTACATTCATATAATATAATTAATAAAATTTTTCAATTAGTTTTGATAATGCAAGTAATAATGATAGTGCAATTAATAAATTAAAAAGAATGTTAAATCCAATATTTAATGGTGCTTTTTTTCATATACAATGTGCATGTCATATTCTTAACTTATGTGTTCAAGATGGAATAAGAGAAGTAGATGAACATGTAAATAAATTAAGAAATGCTGTTAGATTTGTTACTTTTTCTACTTCTAGAAATCAAGATTTTAGACAAATATGTAAATCTTATGGTTTATCATATAAAAAATTTAAACTTGATATTAAAACACGATGGAATTCTACTTATGATATGCTAACAACATGTTTTCCATTTAAGGATCCTCTTATATTATTTTATAATGAAAGAATGCCTGATGGAAATATTGAAGAAAATGATTGGGAAAAGGCAAAGTTATTACATAATATTTTAGAAATTTTTTTTAATGCTAGCACTCATTATCTGGTGTTTATTATCCTCTATCATGTTTAATTTTAGAACATTTAGTTTTAATTAGTGAAATTTTTTCTCAATATAGAAATGATGAAAATGTTTTTCAAGTAATTTTTAAAATAGAAACAAAATTTAAATAATATTGGAAAAATATATCTCTTTTATATTGTTTAGCTTCAATTATGGATCCTAGATTAAAATTAGAAGGTGTTCATATTTTATTAGATGAATATTATAAAAATATGGAACTTGAAGGGGTAGATGAGAAAAATTACTTGGCCTAATGTGTAGCTTTATACCTCATTAGGAGTGAATTGAGTTTGGTCCTCAAAGGTCCCAAACACCTTCAAACTTTTTCGACTAGCTATTACATGGGTTCTTAGATGAAGAGAGGCTCTTCAAATTTTCTCAAATCCTCCACATTAAAGATGATGGGATCCCATGATCAAGTTGGTAGACATTGTTATTGACTTTGCTTATCATAGCGAAATGTTTGAGTCCATTTATATATCTAGCTTTCAACTTATTCCATGGCCTCATTCTCGCTCAAAATATCATTCAATCACCTACGCTTAATAAGCTTTCTCAACCATTCTTTTTAGTATACTTAACATAGAATGCTTTATGATGAATGGTTTTACATGTATTATATTTACTTGGATTTAAATTATATACAATTACAAAATCATAATTAACAAACTTATGAATATATCAAGGGAAACAAATAGTATCATTTTCATCTCCATTTTTTTATAGAGATTTTTTGTTTAAATATATATAAGGATGGTTCTAGATTTGACTCCAAATTTGCGTCAATATTAACTAATTCTTGTCCACATGGTGAGGTTTCCATATTTTGATAATTTTTTCACCATGTCTAGATTATGACTAAAAGATAAAGGGGTACATAGTTACACTCATCTTGTCCTAGATGTTGGAATTTCATCCTAATGTCGGATAAGATTTAAACTCTAAAGAGCATTGAGGTGGGTCTCTTAGTTCAAATGTTTGAACTTCTAGGGATTGATCTAAAGATAAACCTTCTAATTCCTTAGAGGATGGCTCAATGTCTAAAGGTTCAACTATTTTAGTAGTTTCTCCTAATTTTAATTGATTAAGAGCTAGGTCAAACTAAAGATATTTGGATTCCACTAAAAAAGTTAAATTAAGGGATTCAAAATCAATTTGATATTCTATAAAGATGGTTCCAAGGCTATCAGAGTCTAGATTATTTGAACCTAAGGGTGTACTATTCAATAGGAGTAAATATTTTTCTAGTGGATTCTTTGGATAACCTTAGAATCTTTAGCCCAAATCAAGTCTATGATTTGACTAGGTATTGGTTTAGTCCTTCTATCTTACATCTATTAGTTGTGGCCTAAAGTTCTATAGTCAAGGAAGGCTTTAGATAGACCTTTTTGTTTATTATGCTCATACATCTATTACTATCTATCACATGTGGCTATTACATTGAGGCTACCACCTCTATCTATTACTATCTTACACATGTGGCTATTACATTGGTATAGATACTAAAGATGTTAGTCATACTCTAATCTTAGATGGTTATAGGTTATATACGAGTGCATCTAATTATTCATAAGGTGCTCATGACAGTCTCTTCTTCACTATTATCCTCTTTTATATAGTCTATGCTAAGTGTTTTAATTTGTCTAATCTATGTTCTTAAGGAAATGCCTTCTAGTGTACAGATCATCACCTCTCAGGCTATGATCCGGTATCTAACTTAGCCCAAGTCTCTGACTCTCGTGGCCTTACTAGGCTAAGTAGATCCAATGAGTTTTGTGAAGAATTGTTTAATTCCTCAAGTAGTTTCGACCTACTTTCGTGGTCGAAAATACAAGTCCAATATAAAAGGGGTTCCGACATTGTGGTTCACCTCTCAGTCCATCCCACAACGTCCTAAACATACGTATGCATGGGCAGTATATAAATATGAAATAATTGCACCTTAGAGTAAATAATAACAATAGATAATAAAATCTAAACACTAAGTTAAACACCATAAGTTTCCAACATCCTTACAGCGGGCTACGCCCAAACCTTGAAAAAAAAGGTTTACGCTATGATTTTCATCATGGAATACATCAAATTTCTCGAGTAAAATCAAATCAAATAAGAGGAAATGCTAGGTTTATGATGGGAGGGGTTGGAGCACGATCTTCAGCGTCAAAACGGAGAAGAAATCTTGCCACAATAGCCTTCCGCCATCAAGTTAGTCGCCTGCACCCTAGGTTTCGCCTTTCACATTAGATCTCCCTCTTCGCTCCACGAAACCGCATGATTTTTGTCCCAAAATGTCGCATGCTAAGTTATAAATTCTGCTCCAAAAATAGCAAGAATCGGATGAAAAACATAATGGGTATTGAACAGGTAGAAATCTTCATGGCTGTGCATGGATGCACGGGCATGCCTGTGAAAACGTCGGCGAAATTTGAAATTTCACTTCTTGAGTCTTCACAGCAGTGCATTGATGCACGGGCATGCCTGTGAACTTTTCGTCGAAGTCTGGAAATTGGAACCGAGGTCTTCACGGCTGTGCATGGTGATGTGTTACATTTATATAGTGTTTTTGCCTATGTTTTAGATCATATTTGGGCTTATTTGCATGATTTTGTGCTACTTTTAGTGTTTTTATCTTACTTTGCACAGAATCTTCACTTTTCTTGGGTTTTTATGAAAATATAGGTAAAATGGCTTAAAAATGATGGATTTTGAGAGTTTTGAAGCCAAAGCATGATTCCCAAGGAGATCACGAGCCTTCACGTCAAATTTGGGGCGAAAAGGGTGAAAAATGAGACTTTCACGGCCTTGGCCGTAATTTTGGGTCCGGCGTAATTACGCGTTCGAGTAGAGGATGAAAACGGCTAAGTGTTGGAATAAACAGAGACTTTCATGGCCGAACCCGTAATTCCATCATGGGCCGTAAAAGTTTCTGTGACGAAAAGCATTATACACCGAAATAATTACGGCCGAAGTCGTAAACTCATCACCGACTGTAAAAGTTTCCGTCCCTTTGTGTTTTTCACTCGGTTCGACTCCAAATTAAACCAGAATTGAACCAAACTCACCAGAAACCTTCCTATATGGGTTCTATACTGATTAGACCATAAAAGGAAGGGTTTTGGAAGGGTTTCGGGGGCTTCTAAGCACGAAAATGAAGGGCTGTAGCAGCGGCAGCGGAAATTAATTCCAGGGCAGAATTCGATCAAGAAAGCTGTGCAAAGGAAGAATTGGATGCTTCATCTTCGTCTCCACATCGAGGGGAAGCTTTTCTAATTACTTGTCTAGCGATTTCCTATAATCTTTTAAGGTTTTCATGCGATTTTCATTGATGAACATGCTGTTTGTTATGAACATGAACGTGTAAGCCATATTTTTGGGATTTTGGGGAATAGCCCGTTGACGATTTATGGATTAAATACATTGTTCTAAATCTTTTACATGAACTTTTATAGTATTGATTTGATTAGAATTGTGTTTATTTCATGAATTACCCTGATCAAGTAATTTTACGTTTTAGACGTTGCGAGAAGGACCGGGAGGTGAATCACAACGATGGATCTGTTCTTTTCAAACTTGTGAATCCGATCACGGGAGTAGTTCGGATTCACTTGAAGGATTACCATGGTTTTTCACAGAACTTAATGGGTCTATTTATGTTAATTGTCACGGGAGTAGGGAATTAATGTAAATAGATACCGGATTACACTCCGGGAGGAGGTAGTCTGTACCTTAGGAAAATTCCCTTTCAAAACTATAATTTTCTGATTAAAGATTTATTTTTACTAAATTCATAATCGTCAACGTGGTGAAACCCTGAGTCCTGAATTTATCCGAATTGATTTTTAACCAAAACCCTAAAACCACCTTTTTATTTTCTTGCATTAGAAGATTCCACAACAAAAATACTATTTGAATCGTCTAGATATAAATCGACCGTGTAATTGGTACTTGACCGCCAGATCCTTGTTGGGAACGATATCTTTTTATTACTTCAATAAATCCGTGCACTTGCGGAATGCTATCAAGTTTTTGGCGCCGTTGCCGGGGATCAGGCCAGTCAATATTGATTTAATCGTGAGATTTATAGACTAGACATTTTTTTTATTATTTGTTTTCTGTTTTTGTTTTTGTTTTTGTTTTTTTATTTTATTTATTTTTCATAATTTTTTATATAGGTAGTTTATTTTATTTTTCTTCTTTTTGGATTAACACGTTGTATGAATAGGAGAACTGAAAAATCACTTGCCTACATATTTTGTATTTCCTGTTCTACATTATATTTTTGAATTTTTTTTGAAATTTATTGAAAAGAAAAATGTTTAACCAATGTCAATGGTCAAATCAGGGATATGTGCCGCCAGTTGCATTTCAATCACCTGCAGCAAAGAGGTATGTGCCGCCAGTTGCATTTCAAACGCCTGCAGCAAAGAGGTATGTGCCACTAGTTGCATTTCAATCGCCTGCAGTAAGGGTAAATTCTTTTTCTCAACACACTGAATATATGAGAATGAAATCTTATGTTACTTGTGATATTTGTGGAAGTTATTATCATTATCCTTCTGAGTGTCAATTTGGAATTCCTGCCAGACCTGCCAGTTCTAATTTTTCATGGTACCAAGATGATGAGTATAATTATAGATGAAAAAATCAGCAAACTTCTTTTGATGAGGATTTCTCAAATAATATTTCAGAACCACACTTTGAGGAATCTGAAGAAGCCATGCTAGATTCCACGCTTGAAAAAATTATAATAAATCAAAGTAAGAAACTTGAAGATCTTAGTGGGATGAAGATCTTAGTGGGATGATTGCTCAGCTTACTTCTCAAGTAGAATCTATATGTGCTAATACTAAAATGCTAAAAACCCAGATAGCACAGCAAAATTGTATATTTGAGTTTGATTTGGAAGTGAGGATAATCATAGTATGATTGATGGCACTGATAAAAATGACATAGAGGATGGAATCCAGGATAAATATGAGAATTTTGTAGAGATTGATCAATCATTAGTCATGACTCCTGATTGTGATTTACCTTCTGCAAATTTTGATGATTCTGCAAATTTTGATGATTTTAAAAATTTTGATGATTGTGATTTACCTTCCTCAAATTTTGATGATTTGGATGATTGTGATTTATTTTCTTCAACAATTCACTAGCCATCTAGTCCCCTCTCACATAATGAAGTGTCTTGCAACACAAATACTTGGGACATGTTTGAAGAGATGTATGAATTTTTTTAGTCTTGTGAAAAGAAGGATGATGAATTTAAAGATCCTCAAGAAAGAACTAATGATATAGATGGGGATGAAATTGACAATGTTAAGATGAAATGCCCCATTGAAGAGAAAGAAATTGAGGAAAATCATGAGGAAGAGGATCTTATGCATATTGTACCATCAATTCTTATTCTCTAGGCAAATCCATTAGAAATTTGCATGATTAATGATGAAGATGATAATTTTAAGGATAATGATGATGAAGTGATTGAAATATTATTTGATGCAAATTTAGCTACAGGTACTAAAGAGATGATAACACATGAGATTCTTGATTACATTGGCATTGAGGTAACTGAAAAACCAAAAATAAAATTTGAAAGCTTTTTGATCAATCCAGAGTATGAATTCTTTGATTTTAATTCTAATCTTCTTCTAGTTGCTAATGTAAATCTAAAGGAAGAATGCATGATTTTACTCATGGATAAATATAGAAAAATTATTGATTATTCTTTGCATGATTTTAACTCTTATTTTTCTATGCATGTACTGGACACTGCAACCTAGATCCACTTATTTCACTGGATATACTTGGTGGACACACTCATGAGACGGAGGAAAAGGAAAAGACTACATGTTCTCTATTATGGCACAGATTCACCAACTCCGCCATGACATGAAGCATTGGTCAAGCTAATGACCTTATATAAGCGCTTTTTGGGAGGCAACCAAAATTTTTGACTTTTACCACTCTTAGTTTTAGTTTTTAATTTTCTTTAAATTTTAATAAATTTTTACAGCATGTATTGATGAATTTTTACTGATAGAAAATCTTTTAATAAGTTGTTTTATGTGCAGGAATTTTTTTAAAAAAAATTACATGAAGAAAAGGTATCCGACGAGACGTTCACAAGCGTGGCCGTGAGTCATTCACGGCCGTAAATTTAACTTTTGCAGATGGATTTACGTCACAGAAACTTTTACGGCCGCAACCGTGAATGGCTTACGAACCATGAAAACCGAATTTCTCGTTGATTCCTTCCACCTCAGGCGATAGATCTCTGTTCTCGACCTTCCTTCATCACCAGCGACCCTTTCCGTTGATCCTCCGACGAGATTTTGGCCGGATATCATCAGGAAGCACCGGACATTCGCAAGAACATGAATTCGCTGCCGAAGCTTCATTTCAGCACGATTTTTGCTCAAATTTGTGAGAATCTCTTTACCTAGCTGTTACATTTGGTTTCTCCATTCGATTTACATGCTTTTGCATTGATTTGGAACTGAGATTATTTGATTCTTGAGTGAGATTTATGCAAAATCGTGGTTGATATTTTTGTAGAGTTACTATAGATTCACGGTTTTTGCAAAAACTCTATATATATTTGTGTTGGTATATGATGTTTGTGATTTGACATATATGATGGTTTTTTATGTATTTGAATGCATGATGTTGATTTGGGATGTATTTTGGTATCATATTGAATTTTGATATTAAAAATGGTAAATGTGATTTAGATAATGAAACATGATAGTATTTGAAGTTTGGAACTTGTTTACAGTATGAAATATTGATATCTCTGATGTAATAAAGTTTCTGGATTTTTCTAGGTCATGTTTCTGTCTTTTGATATAACTGTACAGATTTTCGCTCATATTTTAAAGGGAACTCTTGCAACATTTTTCTGAAATCTATCATTCATTGATTTTAATGCTTATGTATATGCAACAATTTAAGTCTAGGGTGTTCTCATATATTTTGCTTTTTCTTTAAAGCTTTATAGGTATGTATTTTGAATGTTTATGATTGTTAAAGATAATCAAGTTTGTTTTGTCCTTAATTTTAAAGTTAGAAAACATTTTGAGTGATTGATTTGATGACTTGGGAATTTTTGAAATTTCATGTGGACTTAAATTGTTGAGTAAATTCAATTCTGGTATTGATAAAATACATATATGAATTGTTATATGTTCATATGACGCATGTATAGTATCTTTATACTTGAAGTTTAATTTATCTAGTTTTGCTTGATGAAAATTTTTATGAATAGAATTTGGTGATATTTATTTAAATTGAGATTTGCTCCAACTCCTCTAGTTGAGAAATCTTAAGTCATGAGTTATATTATACCATCGTTTGGTATACTTTAAATCTGTTGTGATCAAGTAACAGAGGGAGAACTTATAAAACAAATATTTAACCCTCTTGCAGAAAGATCAACAACGATTTAAATACTATGCCACTGATCGGCTTTCTCCAGAAAAAAAAAAGAAAAAAAAAAGAGAAGAGAATAAAAATGGAGAAAAAGAGAAAGCTGTAGGTCAAGTGGACAACTCCGCTGACTTTATGATTGAGACTATGAGTTAAATTATACTACTCTGTGGTATACTTTAAACAATGTTATAATGCTAACAGGAAAGGGCATATAACCGTTTAAAGACCAAATTGCTCTAAAAGTCTCTTATCTTTAACATCACTGAAATTCTTGAAGTATAAATTTTATCTGTTAAGTGAAATGGATTTATTAAAATGAGAGTATTTGATATTTAGTGTGTGAAGAATGAATATTATGACATGAATTGTGAATTTTATCTTTCTTGGATTGTAACCTCTTGAGAATTTATCTCTATTATGATTTTTCTTGAATTACTTGAGTTTGAAAGGTTGATTACTTAACTTGTGGACTAAGGATATTATTAGGGGCAAAAAAAAATGAGTGTTCCTTATCTTTACATTCTTTATACATATTGAGGTATTGCTTGAGGACAAGCAAAATTTTAAGTCTAGGGTATTTTGATGCGTTGCATTTATATAGTATTTTTGACTATGTTTTAGATCATATTTTGGGCTTATTTGCATGATTTTGTGCTACTTTTAGTGTTTTTATCTTACTTTGCACAGAATCTTCACTTTTCTTGGTTTTTGTGAAAATGTAGGTAAAATGGCCTAAAAATGATGGATTTTGAGAGTTTTGATGCCAAAGCATGATTCCCAAGGAGATCACGAGCCTTCACGTCGAATTTGGGGCGAAAAGGGTGAAAAACGAGACTTTCACGGCCTTGGCCGTAATTTTGGGTCCGGCATAATTACGCGTTCGAGCAGAGGATGAAAACGGCTAAGTGTTGGAATAAACAGAGACTTTCACGGCCGAACCCGTAATTCCATCACGGGCCGTAAAAGTTTCTGTGACCAAAAGCATTATACATCGAAATAATTACGGCCGAAGCCGTAAACTCATCAATGACTGTAAAAGTTTCCGTCCCTTCGTGTTTTTCACTCGGTTCGACTCCAAATTAAACCAGAATTGAACCAAACTCTCCAGAAACCTTTCTATATGGGTTCTATACTGATTAGACTATAAAATGAAGGGTTTTGGAAGGGTTTCGGGGGCTTCTAGGCATGAAAACGAAGGGCTATAGCAGCGGCGGCGGAAATTAATTCCAAGGCAGAATTCGATCAGGAAAGCTATGCAAAAGAAGAATTGGATGCTTCATCTTCGTCTCTACATCGAGGGGAAGCTTTTCTAATTACTTATCTAGCGATTTCCTGTAATCTTTTAAGGTTTTCATGTGATTTTCATTGATGAACATGCTGTTTGTTATGAACATGAACGGGTAAGCCATATTTTCGGGATTTTGGGGAATAGCCCATTGAAGATTTATGGATTAAATACATTGTTCTAAATCTTTTACATGAACTTTTATAGTATTGATTTGATTAGAATTGTGTTTATTTCGTGAATTACCATGATCAAGTAATTTTACGTCTTAGACGTTGCGAGAAGGACCGAGAGGTGAATCGCAACAACAGATCTATTCTTTTCAAACCTGTGAATCCGATCACGGAAGTAGTTCGGATTCACTTGAAGGATTACCATGGTTTTTCAGAGAACTTAATGGGTCTATTTATGTTAATTGTCACGGGAGTAGAGAATTAATGTAAATAGATACCGGATTACACTCCGGTAGGAGGTAGTCTGTACCTTAGGAAAAATCCCTTTCAAAACTATAATTTTCTGATTAAAGATTTATTTTTACTAAATTCATAATCGTCAACGTGGTGAAACCCTGAGTCCTGAATTTATCCGAATTGATTTTTAACCAAAACCCTAAAACCACCTTTTTATTTTCTTGCATTAGAAGATTCCACAACAAAAATACTATTTGAATCGTCTAGATATAAATCGACCGTGTAATCGGTACTTGACCGCCAGATCCTCGTTGGGAACGATATCTTTTTATTACTTCAATAAATCCGTGCACTTGCGGATTGCTATCACATGGAAGCACGGGCATGCCTGTGAAGATCTCAGTGGAGTCAGGAAACACAGGGACATACACGGCCGTGCATGGATGCACGACCATGTCCGTGAAGATTGTAGAAGGTTCCATTTAATTAGAAAATATTTTGAGTAATTAATTTGATGACTTAGGAATTTTTGAAATTTCTTATAGACTTAAATTGTTGAGCAAATTCAATTTTGGTATGGATGAAATACATGTATGAAATGTTATACATCCTTGCGAGACAAGCTGAGTAGAATTTACTTAAGTTTAATTTGTCTATTTTTGCTTGATGAAGAATTTTTCATGAATAAGAAATTGGTGACATTATTATAAAGAGGCTTGCTCCAACTCCTCTAGTTGAAAAATCTGAAGTCATGAGTTATATTGTACCACTATGTGGTATACTTTTGATAGTCCCCGCAAGCGTACGATTTCTATTGAAGTAGTCAATAAGATCATCCCAAGGGAGCAGGGTGTCAAGTACTGACTTTAAGTGTCATTGAGAGCTAGATAATTCAAATTCAAATGAAAGAATTGCTTTAAACCTAATGTATTGAATCTAGAAGTTAACGACAATAAGGGAATAACAGTTTTAGAGAAGCTCTGAGACTTTAGGCTTCACCATATTGAGTTGTTGTAGGGTAAAGACAACGAATGAATCAATAAAGAAACGGATTATCTTCTCTCAAAGCATAATCCGGCAGTAAATTGTTTAAGGCGGTAAGTTCTATTTTACGGCTTACCTTCTCTCGAAGCGTAATCTGGTGTCGTCCTTAAGCTAGTTCCCTACTCTCATAGCCAAATTAGCTAAAGGAAAACCCATTAGACTCTATAACTACCGTAGATCCTCGAGCGATATTGAATAACTCTCGTGATTCAAATCACTAGTCCAAGTTGGACACATAACATATATCATGCTTGGCCAAGACACATATATGAAAGAATAAAGCATCCAAACTTGATAAACAATTACTTGAGAATGTCATTAAATTCATAAAATTGTTTTGCATATGGAAAATTACTCAATTGGCTACACCCAAGTCTCAGAAATAGGCTTTACTCGATCAAACTCATCATTTAACACATAAAAATTCTAGGAATTTAACTCGAAAGTAAGGAAGATCACAAGTAATAGTAGGAGATGATGGAACTTCCATCCTTCCTCGAAAACACCAAATAATTTGTCGAGTCGAACCCTTCAAACCGGAAATCGCCCTGTTCTTCGCCCTAATCACCTTTCTCCACGAGATTCCCCCCTGTAACCGCTCAAAATTCTCGATTATATGCTTCAAACGAAACTTTGGGCGGTTAGGAAGGTTGATTGGGCTTTTCCCCCAATTCCCTGGCATCTGGAGCGTCCAATTTGATGAAAAACAGACGAAAGGTCGCGATCTGCGGAAGCGATCACGGGCGTGATCGCTGTCACGGCCAGGCCGTGTCGGTCTCGGTAGTCTACAGGTAAGTGAACACGGCCGTGCTTCTAGACACGGGCAGGCCATGTTCAACTTGTTTAAAGCAGATTCTGAAGGTGTGATGAACACGGCCGTGAGCACGGGCACGAGTGATGCCTTGCATTTTAGTAGTAATTTTCATGGTCATTTCATGCTAATTCTAGGCTTATTTTAATACTTTCATGCCCTTTTTAGGCTAAATTACTTGATATCTTCGGAATCTTCACTTTTTTGGCACTTTTATGAAATTTTAGGTAAAAATACCCTTTTTCGACATATTTTGTAGATTCTAAGGCCATGGGAAGATTTCTTGTATGAAGACAAGGTCACACGTCAAATTTGGGCTTAAACGGAGTTAGCCTAAAACATACGGTCAGGTGAACCCCACTGGGTTCACCGGATTTCCTGAAGGCCGAAACCAGTCCAGAGAGAAGCACGGCTGGGTGAACCCCACGGGGTGCACCGCGTTTCTATTCGCCCAAACTCACAGAAGGAATCACGGGCAGGTGAACCCGGCGGGGTTCACTCGTGATTCCAACCCAGTCACGCACGAGACCGAGTTCCACTCGGTTTTTCCTTGATTTCTCACTCGTTTGAAGTCCAAATTTGGAAACTGAGGTGTCTATGGAAAGCTCTTTCAGAGGCGAACAGATGAAATATAAAGCCCCAATTTTCTTGCTCTAAACATTGAGCATTCACGTGAAGAAGCGGTGCGGGAGGAAGAACACGGCGACAGAGGTGACTTTTGGAGATTTTCAGAGATTGAGACACACGATCATCACAATTTCTTCAGGATTCCATTGGTTCATCATCTCCTTCCCCTTAGCTTCGTTTTCTTATACTTTTCATTTCATTAAAAGAGAGATTTTGAGCGTTTCAATGACAATTATAGCGTAAACCCTATTTCGGGGCTTGGTGGAAACCCTTTGATGATTTTAATTGCAAGCTTTGTATCTATTTATGTTATTTGGTATGAATTGTGAGCATATTTTACTTTGACATATTTATTTCATGGTTTTACCTTGGCTGAGTGATTTCGCGTGTTAGCCGTTACGATTCATATCGAGAGAAGGATCGTAAGGGTCGAACCTCTGAGTAAAACTTGCGAGGCCTCGACACGAGAGTGCTTGGTCTTCGCTCGAGGATTTCATAGTCTACCATAGAACTCATTGGGTTCGTCTTAGAATGATCCACCGCGAGAGTAGGAGGTCGGTCTAAAACGAACACCGGGGTGTATCACTCGAGAGAGGGCACCTTTTACCCTAGGGTTAGACTCCTTGTGCAAAACCAATAAACCAAATAACTAATATCTTTCTTGTGCGATTAAGATTATCATCGTGGTGGAATCCGTAGCCCTGAAATCTCTCTTATATCTTTTCTCTACCGAAGTAGTTGCACTTGTTTGTTTTCGATTTCCGTCTTCAAAAACTCACGTTTCGATTCGCCTAGCTATTAGGACTCAGACTTTCTAGTACTCAACCTTGTTCCCTGTGGGATTCGACATCTTTTATATTACTTCGACATATCCGTGCACTTGCGGAGTGTGTCAAGTTTTTGGCGCCGTTGCCGGGGAGCAATGGTTGATATTAGTATACTTCCGAGAATTGGTAGACTAGGCCTTAGGTTAGATTTTTCTTACTGCACTGCTATGTTCTTTTTCTTTTTTATTTACTTGCTGTCTCAGAACTTTATAATTTTGAGTGACCATTTTATGCGAAAAAGTTCTAGGGCAGGTACATTCTTTGACATTGATCCAGAGATCAAGTGCACCTTCAAGACAAGAAGGAAGCAAAATCAAATTCTAAAAAAAGAAATCATGAACCATCCAGGGGGGACAATCAGATGGAACACATTCAACTTGATGTGAACAATGACCGAGTACAACAACCAATGGGCAACAACTATAACAACAGGACATTGAAGGATTATTCGACACCTTACACTTACGGTTTTCAATCAGGAATTGCTAGGCCCGTTGTTGAGGCCAACAACTTCGATATAAAACTTGCTCTTCTTTCTATGGTGCAACAAAACCAATTTAGTGGTCTCCTCTTGAGGACCCCAACATGCATCTCTCTATTTTTCTAGAATATTGCGACATGTTGAAAATTAATAGAGTGTCTGCTGATGCTGTCAGGTTGCGACTATTTCCCTTCTCTCTGAGGGATAGGGCGAGAGCTTGGCTGCACACACTACCTGCTGCTTCGATAAGAACATGGGCAGAGCTTTCTCAAGCCTTTCTCTCCAAGTACTTCCCTCCATCAAAGACAATCCAATTGCGAAATCAGATAACGAGCTTCATGCAAAAGGGTGAAGAGTCTCTATATGAAGCTTGGGAGAGGTTTAAGGAGCTCCAAAGGATGTGTCCACATCACGGTGTTGAGACTTGGGTTTTGATCCAAACGTTCTACAGCAGTTTAGATTACAACACGAGGCTTACAATGGACGCTGTAGCAGGAGGCGCCTTGATGAATAGGAGAGTTGAAGATGCAATGAACCTTCTCGAGGATATGACGATTAACCATCACCAATGGACATCTGAGAGAGGTACTTCTACCAAGAAGTTAGGTAAGTATGACCTAGACTCTCTTATTGTACTCACGGCTAAGGTTGATAATCTGACTAGAAAGCTTGATTCTTGGTCTGTTAATTCTATGGATGTTAACGCTATTTCTTGTGAGGTCTGTGGAGTTGTAGGTCATGCAGGGGCAGATTGTCAGGCGGCAGATGGACAGATGGCTGCGGCTCATCCTGAGTAGTTGAATGCAGTTGGAAATTTCAACCAGAACAATAACCCTTATTCCAACTACTACAATCTAGGATGGCGCAACCACCCAAATTTCTCTTACCGGACAAGTCAGCCAATTCAGCCTGGACAAGTTCCACCACAGCAGACCCAGCCCCCACAAGGAAACTTTAGGCAACCCCAATAGAACAATTTCAGACCACCAGGATTCCAAGCCAGAAACTATAATGCACCGCCACCACCGCAACAACAGCCAAGGCCGAACAATGATTCAAATCTGGGCAAGCAACTTGAAGGACTTACAGATATGATGAAGATGATGATGACGAGGATGGATTCCCTAGAGACACATAATAAAATGCTAGGGAGTCAGCTAGCCCAGCAAGCTAGCTCATTATCGAGAGTACCAGGGAAGCTACCATCCCAACCAGAAGTAAACCCGAGGGAGCATTGCAATGCAATCTCCACTCGGAGCGGCAAGCAACTGGAAGATCCAAAGATGCCGACTGATGACAGAAGAGATGAAGTGATACCAGAACCTGTGGAACCGCAATTAGATGCAACACCAGTGGCACCTGAGCCAGTTGAGGGGGAGCGGCCCTATGTGGGACCGCCAGCATATAAGCCACCGATTCCCTTTCCACAGAGGCTTGTCAAGGCTAAATTGGACAAGCAGTTTGGTAAGTTTTTAGAGGTTTTAAAGAAACTTTATATTAACATCTCTTTCGTTGATGCTCTTTCGCAGATGCCGACTTATGCAAAATTTCTGAAAGATATCTTATCAAACAAGAGGAAGCTAGAAGATTAAGGGACCGTTGCACTTACTGAGGAGTGCAGCGCCATAATCCAGAACAAGCTCTCTCAGAAGCTGAAGGATCCATGCAGTTTTTTCATACCATGCCAGATTGGGGAGATGTCTTTTCAGAGAGCTTTGTGCGATCTAGAGCAAGTGTTAGCCTCATGCCACTATCACTCTGTAAAAGGCTAGATTTAGGAGATTTACAACCAACTAATATATCCATACAACTTGCAGACAGATCTGTACGCCATCCAGTTGGTATTTTAGAGGATGTACCTGTTAAAGTAGGAGATTACTTTATTCCTACTGATTTTATTGTCTTGGAAATTGACGAGGATGACAGGCTCCCTATCATTTTGGGGAGACCATTTCTTGCCACTGCAGGCGCTGTCATGGATGTCAAGAATGAGAAACTGTCTTTGAACATTTGTGGCAATGTTATTCAATTTGATTTAACTGATACCTTGAAGAAACCTTCTCTTGTTGGTACATGCTGCAGCATTGACGTTGTGGAGGAAGTTATACAGAATGATAAGCCGCCCGGGACAAAAGTGGAACCATTGGAACTTGCACTAACAAACCCTACCACGAATGCCAAGAGCTACAAAGCACGCACCAAATTTTGGCACAACAAGCGCATAACAAAGAAAGAATTTCATGAGGGGGACAAAGTACTTCTGTTTAATTCAAGACTTCGATAGTTTCCAGGAAAGCTTCGAACGAGGTGGTCCGGTCCTTTCACAGTTCAGAAAGTTCAACCTTATGGTGCTATCACGATTTTGACAGAACGAACTAGGAGCTTCACAGTAAACGGGCACCGCCTCAAGCACTACTTTGAAGATGAGCGGGTCGAAAGAGACGAAGTTCTAGCTCTTTCAGACCCCCGGATTTGCAATCTTGAAAACTCTTATGGTCGAGCTACCGACCTTAAACTAGCGCTCTTGGGAGGCAACCCAAGTTTTTGCATGATTTTTAGTTTTTAAGCATAGTTTCCCTTTGATATTAGTTAATGTTTCAGACTGTTGCTTTCTTTTTCATTTTATTTTTAGTTTTCTAGAAGGGATTGCTACTGAATTGATATCTCTTTACGATGTAGGATGAAGATGGAGCGCGTAGGAATTTTTCCAGAATTTTCCTAGAATTTTTGGGCATATCAGTGCAAATCACGGCCTGGTGAACACCAGTGAAGTGCACTGTGCAGGCGCCCAGGCTCGTGTGTTCAGTAAGTTTCACAGCCAGGTGAACCCCACAGGGTTCACCAGATTTTCAGCATGCGCAGAAAATAACCAGTGAGCTTCACAGGCAGGTGAACCCCACGGGGTTCACCATCTTTCCGAACTCCAGAAAATGTCCAGTAAGCTTCACGGGTCGGTGAACCCCAGCGGGTTCACCCGTTCTTCTGTTGCTTCAGCCCGACCACAATGAACATCACGGGCTGGTGAACCTGGGCGGGTTCACTGGTTTTCTAACCCTGTGTTCACCCGAAACTAGGGCATCGCGCGTGACTCTTGTGCCGCCGCCTCCTATGCCGACGAAGATCATCCGATCACGCCGCCCTCTTGTCCTTCCAACACGTGGAGGAGGTTCCCAAGGATTAGATCTAAGTTTCTGTATCGGGTTTCTCCTTCAAATGACACCAGATCTTTGTTTCGCAAGTTTCTTTGAGCTTTTCAGCCGACTCGCCGCCGCCTCTCGATTCCGACTGAGCCGACCAGATCGCGCCGCCTCCTCTCCCTCTTAGCACTCGAAGAAGATCTCTAGAGGTTTGATCCAACTTTTTCGTTCATCCAGTCGGGTTACTTCTCCAATCGGTTCCAAATTTCCTTTCCGCTAGTTTCTCCGAGTTTCTTTTTCAGTCGGTCCACAGCCTGTGTTTTCTCTGCACCTCCTACCAGACCTTCTCACCAGAACTCGCCAACCTCTTTCGATCGCTGTCAACCACCATGCCTCCAAGGACAGAAGTTATGGCTGCTAAGCGGACCTCACACCCTCAACAGGCCCTATCTGATTTGTCCGCCACCGACGATGAGGAGTATGAGCCTACGTCTACACCTCCATCTTGCCGACCATCTTCGGCGGTGATTCCAGGCTCTTCTTCCTCTTGCCATGGGCGCACTCCTTCCAGCCGATTACAGCCATATGCCTCTCTCCCGAACGAGTTCGAGATTATCTTTCGCGACGCTGACCAAGAACAACGCTATCAGATATTGCGCCAGCACCGGGTCCTCAACACGAGGTATCTTGACAGAGGAACACTGTAGATGCTTGGGATGCTTGATGACATCGACATGATGTATGCTGCAGTGGGTTTGGAGCAGTTCCAGTGACTATTTTCTCCCACCTATGTTGGCGTGACTTTGGAATTTCTGAGTTCTTTGGAAGTGAAGGCCGATCCTATTCTCGAGGACGATCCAGGACGTTTGACATTTTGGTTGGGTAACATCGAACATACCCTCACTCTCTCACAATTGCGTGGTATTTTTGGTTTTCTAGAGCCTTGTGTTCGCAGGGTCCCCACTGAGTTCAGTGAGCAGGGTTTTTGGGGTGCAATTACTAACAAGCACATCTATTCCGCTCGCGTGGCTCGTGCATCTAGTTTATGCAACCCTATGCTCAAGTATGTCCACCGTGTGTTGGCCCACACCTTATTTGGTCACGGTGAGAGTGATGGTATGGTTCGGCAGACCGAGCTCTTTTATCTCTGGTGTATGCTACACAATTTTAGGTGGACTTTGGGTATTATTTGGCAAAGCAATTTAGCCGTGCCGCCCGTTCATTGAAAGGAGCGATTGTGATCGGCGGCCTGATTACACCATTGGTAGTTTTCTTGGGCATCATCCCATACGGCACACTGGAAGCCACTAGCAGCAACAGGCTCGACATCGAGTCTTGCGTTGCCGTGAAGCTGATTGTTCACAAGGGAGATTCCTATTGTATGACATTCAAAGGGAGCCAATTCTGGCTTCCACTACCGAACCCAGAGCGCACATCAGTTAGAGTCCGTGAAAACTAGCGCATTCAGCCAGTTGAGGACGCACAGCCCGACCCAGTTGACACTGCACCACCAGCACCTGGAGCATTTTCCTTTGGTGGCACCTCCTCTCACGATTATATGATGTTTGTGTTGCAGGAAATCAGGGAGGAGCAACTCCATCAACGGGAGATGATTGATAACCTAGACATCGCCGTTACCCACATCCAGCAGAACCAATCTTCGCATTGGGAGTCCATGGAAGCACACATGCAGAGACAACACAAAATGATGGGATCCGTTTGGGAGAAGATATCGATCATGGACGACCGGGTATCCGCACTCTCCGAGGACACAACAGCTCGCATGAACATTTCTTCCGACGAGGAGGCCGAACCCGACTATAGCGCACGCGGGAAGAGCAAGAGCTCTCGAGCATCTGGCTCTCGCTCGCGCAAACGGAGGTAGCCCCCTATCAGCATCGGCACCATCATCCACTCCTCTCACAGTATGATATTGCTTGGAGGACTATGCAAACTTTTAGAGTGGGTGAGCTTTCTACATTCCAGTTTCCATTCTCTTGCTTCATGCGGCTACATGTCTATGACACCTTAACCTTGCTATTTTGGATGGATATTTTTACTTTGTGATGGATATTATGTGGCATTGTATCTTATATGTCATCATATTCGTGGGCCTGGTCCACATCTTCAGGTCCCACTCTGTGACAGATTTGTATGACATCATTTTCTTGACTGTGTCCGTACCGTACTTTGATTTGATGATTATGTTTTTCATACATGCTGTGTGAAAATTTTGACCATGAGTTAGCATATGTATGAATTGTCCTATGATAGCCATGTTAAAGTTTTATGAGCTGAATGCATGGTTGGTTAGGAATAATCAATAATTGTTGATAATACCTCCTTATTAGGATTACTTTTTGATCATGTTCATATATTTTATGATTTAGAAATCTTGTAATTTAATTGATTTGAGTTGTTCATTAGCAGGTCAAACATAACTATGATTGTTAAACCAACTAAAGCTTGCAACTTACATGAGAATCGTATTGAGATACATATTCTCTTAGTTATTCTTTGAATTCCTTTCTTTTGTCGGGGAAACACTACATTTGTCAAAAAGGATATGTGATCAACTGCGGAGCCTGTTTATAAATAAATAAATTTTTTTTTTCACTCACACTTAGATTCCTCTACTTGGCACTGTGCAAAATTGGCAGTGGTACCGAAGGACATGAGTTGAAATCTAAGAGATGTGAAGTTGAAATCAATGAAAAGACTCCTCTACTTGGCATTGCGAAAAATTGGCAATGGTACCTAAGGTTATGAGTTGAAGTCCAATGCAATAATCAGTATATCATACTCCACATAAAGCATCTGAGTTAACCCCAACGATTTGATTTGGAAGGATTAGAATTGCAAAAGTGTAGTGTGTAGGCTTGATTGAATCCTATGTTTGTTGCTTACTAGGTTGTTTAGCAGCTAGTTATTGTGGGATCAAACTGTTGAACACTTGAAGCAACCATTTACTTGATTTCTCCTGATTAGATCTTGGATTGCTATTGAATGTTTTTCTAACCTGGGAGTATATCTCAGCACAAAAGATTGCTCTTATACTTATCTTCTATTTCATCTTATTTTATTGCTTGAGGACAAGCAAAGATTTTAGTCTGGGGTATTTTGATGCCTTGCAATTTAGTAGTAATTTTCATGGACATTTCATGCTAATTCTAGGCTTATTTTAATACTTTCATGCCTTTTTTAGGCTAAATTACTTGATATCTTCGGAATCTTCACTTTTTGGCACTTTTATAGAATTTCAGGTAAAAACACCCTTTTTCGACATATTTTGAAGATTCTAAGGCCATGAGAAGATTTCTTGTATGAAGATAAGTCACACGTCAAATTTGGGCTTCTACGGAGTTAGACTAAAAAATACGGCCAGGTGAACCCCACCGGGTTCACCGGATTTCCTGAAGGCCGAAACCAGTCCAGAGAGAAGCACGGTTGGGTGAACCCCATGGGGTGCACCGCGCTTCTATTCGCCCAAACTCACAGAAGGAATGACGGGCAGGTGAACCCGGCGGGGTTCACCTGTGATTCCATCCCAGTCACGCACGAGACCGAGTTCCACTCGGTTTTTCCTTGATTTCTCACTCGTTTGAAGTCCAAATTTGGCAAGTGAGGTGTCTATGGAAAGCTCTTTTAGAGGCGAACAGATGGAATATAAAAGCCCCAAATTTATTGCCCTAAACATCGGGCATTCACGCGTAGAAGCGGTGCCGGTGGAAGAACACGGCGATAGAGGCGACTTTTGGAGATTTTCGGAGATTGAGACACATGATCATCATGATTTCTTCAGGATTCCTTCGGTTCATCGTCTCCTTCCCCTTAGCTTCGTTTTCTTATACTTTTTATTTCATTAAAAGAGAGATTTTGAGCGTTTTAATGACGATTATAGCGCAAACTCTATTTCGGGGCTTGGTGGAAACCCTTTGATGATTTTAATTGCAAACTTTGTATCTATTTATGTTATTTGGTATGAATTGTGAGCATATTTTATTTTGACATATTTATTTCATGGTTTTACCTTGGCCGAGTGATTTCGCGTGTTAGCCGTTACGATTCATACAGAGAGAAGGATTGTAAGGGTCGAACCTCTGAGTAAAACTTGCGAGACCTCGACACGAGAGTGTTTGGTCTTCGCTCGAGGATTTCATAGTCTACCATAGAACTCATTGAGTTCATCTTAGAACGATCCACCGCGAGAGTAGGAGGTCGGCCTAAAACGAACACCGGGGTGTATCACTCGAGAGAGGGCACCTTGTACCCTAGGGTTAGACTCCTTGTGCAAAACCAATAAACCAAATAACTAATATCTTTCTTGTGCGATTAAGATTATCATCGTGGTGGAAGCCGTAGCCCTGAATTCTCTCTTATATCTTTTCTCTACCGAAGTAGTTGCACTTGTTTGTTTTCGATTTCCGTCTTCAAAAACCCACGTTTCGATTCGCCTGGCTATTAGGACTCGGACTTTCTAGTACTCAACCTTGTTCCCTGTGGGATTCGACATCTTTTATATTACTTCGACATATTCGTGCACTTGCGGAGCGTGTCAACGAGCAGACCGTGTTCTCCATGGAAAACTCTAAAAACTCTGAAATCTTGCGTGTGACTTCGCCGAACTGTGATGAATCTTTTCATAACATTAAATCTTCAAAATTCTTCACGATAATGTAGAGAAATGACTTGCATTTCACAAAATAAACGAAAAAGAGTGAAGATTCCATACTTTACAGGAAAAGATATCAAAGTTTGACATAAAATAGAACTTAAGCCTATAATGATGGTATAAATAAGACTCTAAATCCTATAAAAATAACACTTATCAACTTTGAATCTATTTTGATCAAGTAATAGAGGGAAGATCTTAAAAAAAAATTATTTATCCCTCATGCAGAAAGATCGATAATGTTTTAAATACCATGTCCTTGACCAGCTTTCTCCAGATTTATGTTATTTTAAAAAAAAGAGAGAGAGAAAGGAAACAAAAGTGGAGAAAAAGATAGAGCTGTAGGTCAAGTGGACAACTCCACTGACTTTTTATTAAGACTATGAGTTATATTATACTACTATGTGATATACTTTAAATAATGTTATGATGCTAACAGGAAAGGGCATATAACCATTTAAAGATCAGTTTGCCATAAAAGCCTCTTACCTTAAACATCACCATATTTCTAGAAAAGAAAATTTTATCTGTCAGGTAAAGTGGATTTATTAAAGTGAAAGTATTTGATGCTTAGTAAGTAGAGATTGGTTGAGATGACATGAGTCATGAATTTTATCTATCTTGGATTGTAAAGTCTTGAAAATTTGTTTCCATCATGTTATTTCTTAAATTTCTTGAGTTTTGAGAATTGGTTGTTTAAATTGTGGACTAAGAACATGATTAGGGAAAGAACGAACAAGTATTACTTATCTCTATATTCTCTTTACATACTATGGTATTGCTTGAGGACAAGCAAAGTTTTAAGTCTAGAGTATTCTGATGAGTTGCATTTACACCATATTTTTTCCTGTATTTTACATGATATTTTGGGCTTAATTGAATGATTTAATATAATTTTTAGTGTTTTTATCTTCTTTTGTATGGAATCTTCACTTTTCTTGGTTTTTATGAAAATATAAGTAAAATGGCATAAAAATGATGGATTTTATGAGTTTTAAGGCCATAGCACGATTCCCGAGGAAATTACGAGGTTGCACATCAAATTTGGAGTGAAACGGAGGTCAAACGCAATATTTACGGTTGCACCCGTGAATCTTTCATGGGCTGTGAATATCACTCAAAATGATATATTTTAAGAGTTTTGATGCCACGAGATGATTCATGATGAAAAGACGAGGCCGTACGTCAAATTTGGAGCAAAATAAAGGTGAAATGCAACTTTCATAGCCGTGGCCGTGAATATATTCACGGGCTGTGAATATACTCTGTGTAGTAAATAGAAAAACTCACGGCCGTGGCCGTAAACAGTTCACCGCCCGTGAGTTTTTCTGCCCTCTTTGGTTTTTCACTCGATTCGACCCCGAATCGAGTCGAAACTTAACCAAACTTTGCATAAGTTTTCCTAGATGGGTTCTACACTGATTAAACTATAAAAGAAAGGATTTTAGAGGGTTTAAGGGGGCTTCTACGGACAAACACGAACAGAGGCGGCGGCTAGGGTGAAAATCAACTTTCTGGGCAAAATTTGAGCAGGAAGATCACGTAAAGGAGGAATTGGACATTTCATCTTCATCTCCAGATCGAGGATAAAGATTTCCAATTACCTTTCTAGTGTTTTCTTGTAATCTTATTGAGTTTTCATGCAATTTTCATCGATGAACATGCTATTTGCTTTGAACATGAGTGTGTAAACCTATTTTCGGGATTAAGGGTGTAGCTCACTAACATTCATGAATTAAACTTTATATTTTTATTCTTTGTTATGATTATTATGGAGTTGATTTGATTAGAATTGTGTTTATTTACATGATTTACTCTGATCAAGTATGTTTACGTCTTAGACGTTGCAAGAAGGACCGGAAGGTGAATCGCAATGTTAGAACTATTCTTTTCAAACCTACGAATCCAATCACGAGAGTAGTTTGGATTTGTTTAAAGGATTTCATGATTTTTCATATAACTTAATGGGTTTATTCATGTTAATTGTCACGAGAGTAGGGGATTGATATGAACCATTTATAAACTATAGAAGTTCTTCCTTTTTATAACTTGTAGGAAAATCAACAAAAAACATACCAATTTGTTCACTTCAATTCTATCACGTACTTTTGGTGACAAGGAATTATATATTGATAAGCTTTTCATTATCAAATTAATGTTCAGTAAGAACCAATGATCATAACAATTGATGGGAATCAGTATCAAAGTTGAACTAGAAACAGACTCAACAGTCATATGATCTATATAATGCAACGCCGATTCAATTAACCCTCCTCCATATAAATTCTGTTACATAAGAAACTTAGGTTAATACTTAAAAAGGTAAGAAATTTAAATAATATTTAAATTTAACTGAACGAATTCACACCATAAAATTGGGAGAAATATAGACAAACTGAACGTTTAAATGTGTCCGCTAATGCTCTTGCATGAATAAGCATTACGTATACGTCAATAACCTGTAGGCAAATGAAACAAATTAGATACTGTGAATCTAATTTTTATAAATAGATTAAATAGAATCTGCTTGCATCATCCATAAGCCTCTCGCCAAAAAGAATCCCATATATAAATCTTGTATACAGTTCCATGCTACAAACATTAATTTTTTCGACACAGGTTGCTAAGAAGATCTCTATATCATTACGTTCTTCAGAACTTATCAGAAATTGACCAGCATAGTATTGTCTATTTAAAAACTGAAACAAAGTGGTGCACACATTAGCATATATATACCAACTTTATTAAAAAAAAATCTAAAGCAACTTACCGGATTTTCATTTGGACGATCCATTGTTGTATCTGTATCGGTCACTTCAATAACCTACATAGCACAATTACTTCATCAATATCAGGACTCCATTTTAAAAGTACGATGAACTATAATAAATTACCTGCTCCATTTTTTTTTGAACATGAGCCTGTGTATAAGGGGTTCTAATTTGTCTACCGAGGGCACGTTTTCTACCCCTATGGTGGCTATAAATTTTGGGAGCCTCTTTCGCCACCTCCTGTGTCTCTCCGGAATATTGTGGTCCACTATATTGTAAAGACAATGCTTCATTACACATTTGTATAGCCTTTTGCAAATTATTATTTTCAAGTTAGAGAGCATCCAACTGTCGCATCCACTCTGCCTTGTTACCAGAATTCTCTTCCTTTGGTACCTTTTGTTGTGACCTCACTTGACTCTAAAGAACACTAATGTCCTCTTTTAACAAAATATTTTCTACTTCAAGGACATTATCTTTTCCATCAACTACTTTTTTTCTACTGCCTATTAAAAAAGAAAAAATTGAGTATCTTCAATTATAGTATTAAAGAAACAAAGCTATATATAGATTGACAATATTAAAAGTTTACCTTCTACTCTTTGAGCAACTTAATATCTTCTATTAAGACTAAATTTTTCGCTTCAAGAGCAACAATCTTTTCTATCAATTTATCAATGGTCTCTTTCATTTCATCCTATTACACACAAAAATAAGAATGCTTGGTTTTCATTATAGGGGTTAATAATTTCTTGTATTTTTCATATATATATATGAATACTCACCTTTTCACTTGGGGAAATATGCGGTGGAGCATCTGGTGTTGAGAAATGTTCTAGGGAGCTAGACATGCTATACATAAGAAACAAATGCTTCTCCTCAACAACTGGGACCAATTCGTTTAATATCTGCAATGGAGCAAGTTAGGTCAAAACAATATGTAAATAAATTTTCTAACTTATTACATAACTAGCTCGTACCATATGTTCAGCTACTTTTTCCATTGTTTTGCTCAATGTAGAATTTCTTGTAAACTTTACATTGGCCCATCTAAAGAGCCGAGGGTACACATCCTTTTGAACAACATCTGTATTAGATGTATGCTCATAAAACTAATTCTAAAATATAAACAACTATATCACATCAATATACAAATGTAATACCACTTACAAAATAAATATAATTATTCATAAATAGAACTTACATCCAGTGTAATTGCGCATCCCCCGATATTGCTTGAGCCATCCTTTCTTGACTTGTTCAATTTAGTTATTATAAATCTATATATAGCTTAAGCCCAATTATATTTATTTATTTCATTAATATTATCTATATAATTAACTAGACTACTAGGTATACTATAACTTTTTTTGTAAAAAAGAAATGTACAAAATATGTATAAGACTACTAATTTCTTTACCTTATCATGATCAAAGTTTTCATGTAAACTACAAGCATGTTTTAATTTTTTTTCAAACATTAAACATTTTATAGTTCTACCTTGGAATTCTTCATTAAAGAAATCAGATTGGCCTAAACCATTTTCTAAATTAATAAGGTCACCTTGGACTTTTAATCCAAGGATGAGTGCTACATCATTTAAAGAGAATTTTACTAAATTTTGGTTAATCAGAAAACTATTAGTTTCTCTATCCCAATTTTTAATTAAATACCCTAAATTAATTGCATCCAACTTAATGTCAGGACAATCCCAAAAATGTATAAACGGTGTGTTGTACAAAAAGTTTTCTTCTATTCTACATATATTACTAAGTTCTTTGAAGAAAATATTCATTCTATTTAAACTACACCTACTAGGTATTACCCTACTTACTCTTTTTTTACTTTCATTACTCATTTTTAAATATTAATCACCTGCAAAAGAACAATCGCATTGTTTAGTCAGCTAAACAAATTAATATCAGAATCATTGGTGTCAACCACACACAAATGTGAAAGTTATGTATGAAAAAAATATTAATTGGGCAGTTGCCTATATATATATATATATATTGAAAGTTTCAGTAGATCATAAACCACCTCAAAATAATAGTTAAGGGAGAAGATGCAAAATATAGATCATATATCACAGTGTGCACAATGTAAATTGATGATGGGTGTCTATATCTGAGCTAGAACCTTATATAGGGAATAAATGGAATTAGAAAGTTTGTAGTGAGGATGCTATTTAAGAAACCAACGACTTATCTATTAGTCGAAGAGTTTATTATAACATTAGAATGACGTTTGCTTTATCATCTATACATGAGTAAGCTACTCTATTCGACTTAGAATGTACAAGTTATGACAAAGATAATATTGGTGCAAATTTCTCTTGTCAAAAAGTAGAATTGACAATTTACATCTTATTAAAGTGATGTCTCTAATAAACAACTTGACTTTTAGGGAAAAGTCATGAAGAAACGGCAAAAGGTTCAACTCAAGATGATTCCTAGGAAGCTAATCAAGCCAAACAAAGTATAACACTTAGCCTTGCTCTGGTAGGAAAAGTAGTACACTAGTTAGAAGATGAGTTTAAAGTGTCAAACAATAATGAGTATTAATGTTTCTATTCTAAAAACCAACATGGTGTAAGCTTAGAGAATGGTTGTAGCAACTTTTGACAGCCCTCTAGTGCCAAACAGAGATAATGGTATAAATTAAGACTGATGTAGAGTAGTTTTACTTATAAGTCATGAGAAGTTCAGCTTACTGCAATAACCAAGAGCATCACTTACAGTTATGACAGTCCGGCTGGAAAAATCAAACCACAGCAATGTCTGGAAGCAGCTTGTAACTATTTTTACTGATCAGTTGGCTGCTATTGCCAAAGCCATACAAATTGTTTTGCCAAGTAGTGCACATCGACTCTATGAGTGACATATTTTTCAGAATGCCGCCGCACATCTATCCCATATCCTTCATAATTTTCCACAATTTGCCCGTGATTTCAGACATTGTATTTATGAGTGGTGAAGTGTGGAAACTTTTGAAAGGTTATGGCAGGATCTATTGAATAAGTATAATTTGCATGAACATGCTTGGATGGTAAACTTCTACAAATTGCGTTCTAAATGGGCTGCTTATTACCGAATTGAGACTTTTGTGTAGATATGACAACAACACAAAGAAGTAAAAGCATGAATTGTCACTTTAAATAATTTTTTAAGAGAAAATTATCCTTGTTTGATTTTTTTGAACAATATGATAAAGCCACCAACTTCTTCCGTGAGAAAGAGACAAAGACAGATTTTAAGTCTAGAAACACTACTCCAGCTGGACAAGCCTCTAATTTCCGTATGTTGAAACATGCAAGTGGACAATACACGACAACCATGTAAAAAGAGTTTGAGCAAGAGTTTCTGGCACAATTAGATTGTTATATTGTGCTGAAAAGTGCTGATGAGATAGAGATGAATGTTGTATTCCATAAGTGCATGGATACTTCGAAGTAATAAAAGATATCGAACCACAGAGACCTACGTGCTAAGTACCAAATAGTTGTTTTCTCACTAGCTAAGCAAATCGAATATGATGCAAGTAAACAATAGGAAAGTGCACGAAATATCTAAGAGAGAAACTAGGACTAGGGTTTCATCCACCTTAATTTCCATGATTAGATATAAATATGTGTTCATCAGTTTAATCTTATTATGATAAAGATATAATTTACTTCATAAAGAAATTATCTCGCTCTCGCGTGGACGATTTACAAAGAACTAATCCTCACTCTCATGCAGGATTTATTCAATGTTAGATATAAGTAAATCATTGACAAAGAACTCAAGGATCACTCTCGTGCATCCGAATTCTAAGTCAATCATCTCAAGTGGAAACTCGAGGATCACTTTCGTGCATCCGAATCTCAACACAGGTTCTACTTATGGTTTTCCAACGATCCGATACTTGATCTCTCACAGTATCATCATGTTTATCACATTAACTCGATCCTAAATTCAGATTATTAAGATGGCATTGTACTTCTAAAATTGAGAAATAAGAATAAACCTAATTTCTTACGAAGAGTTCCTAACATTCAATTTTAGGGTTCCAAGTTCTCAAGCAAATCACTTCTCGGTCCATATCGCGAAAACTCTAAAACATGCTAACAATATGAATTTTCGGAGAATTAAAGGCGTTCATCACATAAGTAAAATTATCATAGTAAAGTTATCATGACGAAAAAAAAATTATCTAGTCATATAAAATTAAGGGGATTACACCCCATGTCCCAAAAGAATGTCTAAGCTAGCATGGATGAAGAATTACAATAAACCATGGTTTAGATTGATCAAAAATTGAAAAGAAGGGGAAAATCAACTAACAGCACGACTGTAATGAAAATTACAACCGTAATCTTGCGAGTCAACAATGCCGGCGCCTCTTCTTTTGTTGATTTCTCTTCTGATCGATCTCCTTTCGCTCTGAAACTTCTGGGGTATCCTTTCCTCCTCTAGACGAAGCTTCCTTGTAAATTTCGTGGCCTGAGGTGGCCTCTATGCCTCTCGGCGTGAGGCCATGCCCTAGGGATGCCTCCCTTAATTTCTCTCTGGACAGTGGATAAAAATTAGGTCTTTCGCTCCCCCCGTCTTCTCCTCGTTGAGATGAGTTTATAGCTTCTTTCGGATCTCAATTTGATGGTCTATAACTCGAGAAATCATCATTTTAAGTTTCGAGAGGAAGAATCGGGAAACTGGGCCCAAAATTACGGTACTGTGAAATATATTACGGCAGTGCCGTAATTTCTTCTGTATATTTCTGGGTGGAAATTATGGTAGTATAATATGTATCCCTTTGATGGGCGGTGTACTAGAACTGGGAATAACTGAACAAGTAAGGCTCAACTTTCAGTCGTAAATCCATTTTATGGATGATTATAGTAAACTAATAAACTATCCTTTTCATAAGACTATACCTTCATTATCTTGATATTATTCTTTCAAGATTTTGGAGGATCCTGCTATGATAAAGCAAATCATAAATTTCTCCCGGGCGCTACCAAACCTGGCCTTCTCTGAGCAATCTATATCCAGTCGACAACTGTCTGAGTATTGTAAGACAATATATGTGCAAATCTTGACTATGATATTAGTGATTATGTTGCCTTAGATGACCACAATTTGATCACTGATTGCCATACACCATTGGATAGTACAAACATATGTGAATAACTACCAGCTGATTTCATCAGAAATAAAAACTTGTTTCAGAACTCATGAGATTTCATGGTTCAAGACCTTCGCCCACACTCGCCGTTGACTTACAGTCTCACAGACCTCTCATCGGCGTTGCGAACTCCTCGTCACCCTCTAACGACAACATCAGAGCTCGCAACTCTGGAACAGGGGGTGGCTGATGCTCATTCCGCCTGGAGGACATTGCACTCACATGGGGGAGGCGGTGGAAGCACGACGCCTGTGGTTCCGATCTTGCCTCCCCCTCTTCCTTCTTGGATGGAGCTTGAAAGGGAAGAGAGGTGCTGTGTGCTATTGAAAATAGGTGAAGCTATGCTCTCCTCCTCTGCCTCGCTCGTCTGTTGCTGGAGCTTTAAGGAAGGGGGAAGCGTCGTCAGCTTTGGACGGGAGGCCGTCCGCCAGCCGACCTTCCATCTCAAACTTATGCGAATCATGCCTCCACGTGATCCCGCTGCTGGAGCATCAGCCACCTCGTTCGCCGTTGAAGCCGCTTGCCTCATTTGAATTCGCATTTGCTGGATGCATTTGCCAGCAAAGCTTTCCTTCGGAGCGCGTCCGCCTGTCGATCTCGCCGGAGAATAGGTTGAAGACGTTGCCGACAACCTCACCGCAGACAGCGCCGAGGGATTCGCCGAGGACGAGCGCGTAGAAGTGGCATCTCGCTAGGCCGCGTTCACGTCGTCTGCATGGATTTGGGCTGTTGCCCAATCCGATTTTCCCTCTGGCCCGACCCAATAGAAAATTGGCATCACATTAGGGTTGAGGAGAATTTTACTTTAATATAGTGTTTTCTTGGAAGTAAAACCAAAGGGAACAGAAAATATAATAAGTTTTTCGATGTTTTCTTGAGCAGACAAAAAACAATAAAAAAGAAAAGTAGAATGAAAAAAAAAATCCACTTTTTCTCCTAAACCATTCCTTTTGATTGGGCGGAAAAGTGAAGGCAAAACACACTCGCTCGCTCAATGCTCACATCTGCTTCGGAGAATTAAAGGCGTTCATCACATAAGTAAAATTATCATAGTAAAGTTATCATGACGAAATAAAAATTATCTAGTCATATAAAATTAAGGGGATTACACCCCATGTCCGAAAAGAATGTCTAAGCTAGCATGGATGAAGAATTACAATAAACCATGGTTTAGATTGATCAGAAATTGAAAAGAAGGGGAAAATCAACTAACAACACGGCTCTAATGAAAATTACAACCGTAATCTTGCGAGTCAACAATGCCGGCGCCTCTTCTTTTGTTGATTTCTCTTCTGATCGATCTCCTTTCGCTTTAAAACTTATGGGGTATCCTTTCCTCCTCTAGACGAAGCTTCCTTGTAAATTTCGCGGCCTGAGGTGGCCTCTATGCCTCTCGGCGTGAGGCCGTACCCTAGGGATGCCTCCCTTAATTTCTCTCTGGACAGTGGATAAAATTAGGGCTTTCACTCCCCCCGTCTTCTCCTCGTTGAGACGAGTTTATAGCTTCTTTCAGATCTCAATTTGGTGGTCTATAACTCGAGAAATCATCTTTTTAAGTTTCGAGAGGAAGAATCGGGAAACTGGGCCCAAAATTACGGTACTGTGAAATATATTACGGCAGTGCCGTAATTTCTTCTGTATATTTCTGGGTGGAAATTATGGTAGTATAATATGTATCCCTTTGATGGGCGGTGTACTAGAACTGGGAATAACTGAACAAGTAAGGCTCAACTTTCAGTCGTAAATCCATTTTATGGATGATTATAGTAAACCACTAAACTATCCTTTTCATAAGACTATACCTTCATTATCTTGATATTATTCTTTCAAGATTTTGGAGGATCCTGCTATGATAAAGCAAATCATAAATTTCTCCCGGGCGCTACCAAACCTGGCCTTCTCTGAGCAATCTATATCCAGTCGACAACTGTCTGAGTATTGTGAAGACAATATATGTGCAAATCTTGACTATGATATTAGTGATTATGTTGCCTTAGATGACCACAATTTGATCACTGATTGCCATATACCATTGGATAGTACAAACATCTGTGAATAACTACCAGCTGATTTCATCAGAAATAAAAACTTGTTTCAGAACTCATGAGATTTCATGGTTCAAGACCTTCGCCCACACTCGCCGTTGACTTACAGTCTCACAGACCTCTCATCGGCGTCTGCGAACTCCTCGTCACCCTCTAACGACAACATCAGAGCTCGCAACTCTGGAACAGGGGGTGGCTGATGCTCATTTCGCCTGGAGGACATTGCACTCACATGGGGGAGGCGGTGGAAGCACGACGCCTGTGGTTCCGATCTTGCCTCCCCCTCTTCCTTCTTGGATGGAGCTTGAATGGGAAGAGAGGTGTTGTGTGCTATTGAAAATAGGTGAAGCTATGCTCTCCTCCTTTGCCTCGCTCGTCTGTTGCTCGAGCTTTAAGGAAGGGGGAAGCGTCGTCAGCTTTGGACGGGAGGCCGTCCGCCATTCGACCTTCCATCTCAAACTTCTGCGAATCATGCCTCCGCGTGATCCCGCTGCTGGAGCATCAGCCGCCTCGTTCTCCATTGCCGCAGCCGTTGAAGCCGCTTGCCTCGTTTGAATTCGCATTTGCTAGATGCATTTGCCAGCCGAGCTTTCCTTCGGAGCGCGTCCGCCCGTCGATCTCGCCGGAGAATAGGTTGAAGACGTTGCCGACAACCTCACCGCAAACAGCGCCGAGGGATTCGCCGAGGACGCGCGCGTAGAAGTGGCATCTCGCTAGGCCGCGTTCACGTCGTCTACATGGATTTGGGCTGTTGCCCAATCCGATTTTCCCTCTGGCCCGACCCAATAGAAAATTGGCATCACATTAGGGTTGAGGAGAATTTTACTTTAATATAGTGTTTTCTTGGAAGTAAAACGAGAGGGAACGGAAAATATAACAAGTTTTTCAATGTTTTCTTGAGCAGATAAAAAAAATAAAAAAGAAAAGTAGAATGAAAAAAAATCCACTTTTTCTCCTTAACCATTCCTTCTGATTGGGCAGAAAAATGAAGGCAAAAGACACTCGCTCGCTCAATGCTCACGCTCGCCTACTCAACTTCCGCTCACCGCCCGCAAGCCCTCTTGGATGTTGCCGACTCACTTGCCAGCAATGGTAGTGGAGGAAGCGGCAAAGACGAAGATCAGTGGATGTTGGTGGGCATTGCGGCATCGATCTTAAAGGATGTGGAGTGGTGGCGAAAGATAGGTTTGCCATCGATGATGGTGGCTCAGTTTCCTCCGCCTCATGCTGAGCTTGCTCGCCTCCTGTCGAGAACTCGAGATCGCCCGCCTCTCGTCGAGATTGCCCATCTCGCCAAGCTCGCCGTGTCTCTCACTTTGCCTTCCGTTGCTTCGCCTCCCGCTGAGCTCCCTGTTGCCGCCCAATGATCTAAGTTGAAAGATCACGTTCTTTTCATATGATAATTTTTTTTTTCTCCCTTTGTGATTTTCTTTCCCTCATGTTTTCCTGCCGCTCCAGTTTAAATATTTGTTTTCCTTTGTTCATTTATATTTTATTGTATGGATTTTTGTAAATATATTTGAATAATATGTATATAATATATATAATTTTAATAATCTCCTTGGAATAATATAATTATTTTTAAATTTTTTTAGTCAAATATTATTATAGATTAGGATAACAATATTAAATTCAGACTAACATATGTAATGTGTGATAAAAAGAATGAATAGTCCTATATTTAGTAGTTGTTATTAAATCTTATATTACTGGATTACTGATTAATAAAATCACGCACTAATGACAAATTTTAATTTATGATTTATATTTGTTTAGGATTATTCATTTATTCTAAACGATAGAAAGGTTCAAAGTGTTTGTGGCTGATAAAATCAAGCAGCAAAAGTACGATTATGAAATCTGAAATCTAAACGAAACCCTACCCGCCGAGTCGATACATCTCTCGACACAGAGGGAGGATGGACATCGAACGCAAGCAATCGGAGCTTGTCGATCACTACGTCAAGCAAGCGTCCGCCGACGGCACTTCCGCTTCGAGCCTTGCCGCCCTCATCCTCGAGGCCACCGCTCACCCCTCGCTCTTTGCCTTCTCCGAGATCCTTTCCGTCCCTAACCTCACCAAGGTGTCTCTCCATCGTCCCTGGTCATTGCTCCTCTCCAATTTCGCTCCCAGTCTTTTCGTTTCTCCATAGTTTGAGACTGTTTAATTCCGTCGTGCAGCTAAAGGCAACGCAGTATTCGTCGTCTCTTGACGTGCTTCGCTTATTCGCCTACGGAACATGGAGCGATTACAAACGTAACGGTTACTTTGGCTTTTCGTTAGTTAGATTTTCTTGTTGCAGTGCCTTTCTAAAGTTAGCTGGAGTTTTTGTTTGTTTGTTTGAGAGTTTGTTTTTGTCATCAACATTGAGATTACTATGCCAGAATACTATTTTGTGGGTTTCTTGTGGGTGACCGGAATCCTGCCTTTCTCTAGGAAAGAACGAATAAGAGAACATATTATAATACATTTAGGAGTGATGCGGTGAACACAAAATGTTTAATCTTAAATAGGACTGTTATTCTGATAGTTGTCTAGACATATCTGTTGCACATAACATGTTGCTCCTATAAAGATCTATACCATATTTATTTGGGATGAGGATTGAGGCCAACAAATGCCGTTCCCATCTCCAGTAGGAGATTAAGGAAAAGTTAAAAAAGAAGGAAAAGAATGGAATTTTGTTGTACTTTTTTGTTTTTGGAATATTTCCCTTGTGTAAATTTTATTATGGTATTATATTAGTAAGAATATTTATATTTATTATTTTTTACTCCTGTATTAGTGGACACAATGATTAATTCATGTGTTAGTGGGTATTAGATTTTGAATTAGTGGGTTGTTTTAATGTCATTAATATCTTTGTCAAAAGTCTAATTATATGGTTTGTCTATTACATGATGACTTTGGTTAACAAATTATTGATTATTCCTCCTATATGCAGGTTTCTGTCCCCCTCTCTCTTCTTCTCTCTTTATCTCCTCTACCCTTTCTTTTCTCACTAACCCTCATACATCTTTAGCATTAGAGTTCAACTTGATTCTCAACTCATAGTTTCCCTCTTTGCACCTACATCACTAAATAGCCTTAAGATGCTCGCATTTGCAATAGCTGCATCCCGCCCACGCTTCCCCTCGTGATCCACTTGCTTACAGCTTCTGTGATCACAACTATGCCAAATGCCCTCTCGAGCACAAGGCCCTCTTCTCTGTGTCCAGCTAGCTGGTGTAGATCATGAATGAGTGGATAATTTTGATATGGGTTATTAGCTTATGATATTTGTCAAAAGTATATTTATAAAGCTTATTCTAATAGGATAGTTTTGATTGTTGAATTATTGATTATTACTTTTCTTTTTTATTTCTCTATTTGGTATCTTCTTAGTCTCTTTCCTTTCCAACCCGCTGATGGTAGGGTTGCTACCTCTCTTATTCTTCCCTTCTCTTCTTACTAACCCTCCTGCATCACCTTTGGTTGGAGGGGTTTCTTGTGATTTTTGTATTTTAAATATAATTTGGATTTATCTGTAACCAAGTTATGAGAATTTGATGTTGATGATATATATATTTTTTCAATTCACACCAGAGTTGCCTCCAATTTTATCATTTTTGAAGGTAAACTTGAATTAACCATAAGACTACTTCATATATGCTTGTTTCATGTCTCTATTTGAGTCATTTGTTTATGAGAAAATATAACCACACTATTCATGGATTACTCAGAGCTATTCTTTGCTATATTAGAAGCAACTAGTTGCCCAAGTGAGATGATGTGAGATTTTGGTGCCTCGCAGCTTCTAAGGCGACTTTAATGAAGTGCCAATTAGGCAAGTGCTTAGAGTTAGGTGTTGGATGTCTGATGTAGCGCCAACACAGCAAACCCAGTTTTGCTTCCCAAGTTTCTACTACACAGAATGTTCCACGGTCGACCTAGTGACAGAACCCCCGACCCGTGACATCTGCAGCTGCGTTCCATGTCACAAGTTCAATTCTGCACAGAACGTTCCTCAGGGGACCAGGCGACCAAAACCTCAGCCCACGGATTCTGGAGGCATCATCCATGGCTCCGATCATCACCAGACTTCGGCTACAGTGCCTCCTCCTCCGTGCGAACTCCTGGTCCAAAGGATCCGGCCATTGGATAGCCGGATCGCCGGAAATGAACGCCACTACGGTCGGCGACGTCGCTCCCCATTCCGCCCCATCCGCGGCACCAAACAATGCCAATCTCCAAGCACGGGATCTCGTCGCCGCGAACGCACAGCCGAAAAGAATCGACCATCCGGCCGGTGGATCACCGGAATCAAAAGCTTTTCCGTTTTCTAGCTTCCGCCGCCGTCTGCCATATTCCTAGCCTGGCGCGCCATGATCGGATGTTGGAAGCTTCCCAGCCGCCCGAAGCCGCCACACGCACCTCCAGCCGGACTATTGCCGGCGATCGAGGCCGGAACAACGACCGACAGCTACCCCTGTTCACCGCCCTCGCGCGAATGAAACTCGGAAGACAAACAGTGTTAACATCCAACGGCCAGATTGAACAACCTTCATCCAACGGCCAGATCAGCTTATAGGCAATCAACGGCTGATAGTGTTTCGGCCAGATCTGCTCCAATTGGACGAGTCTTGGGGTGATCCAGGTGTCGATCCCCACTAATCCGAACCAGATCTATCCATCCATGCCATCAGATCTCATATTAGACGTCTATATCAGAAAATATCATCTATGCTTAAACAGACGGCTCACGTTTATTGCGACCTGAAGCTTCTCCAACACACTTGGGTTGTGGAATATTCCTAGTCAAATGCACTCCCTTTTTTCAGCTTTTTGCAACATAGTAGTTAGAATATTTGTTGTAACCGCCTCTCTTGTGAGTGGGTGAGCTTACCTCCCTTAGCTTATAAAAGGAAGCTTAGGCCTATTAGTTAGATAGCTTACAAGTTTAGAAGCTCGTAAGGGGCTGCGAAGGGTCTTGTAACTCCGGAGTAGTGGTCGGTGCCTCGACTCCGCGGAGCGTGTCTTGTAACTCCGGAGTAGTGGTTGGTGCCTCACCTTCATAGTCTTGTGGCGATGCTAGAGTGACGGGCAAGGTGTTGTGATCCTTGGCCTGGTCTCGCTACCTCGTCCTTTTTGATTGTATTGATTAGTAGCTTCATTTGAGTGCTATTTCATAATGAATGCCTTGGTTTATCTATTTTGCCATCCGTTGCTCTTATACGTATACGATTTTATTGAGTCCGCATGTTTGATCACGAATTTTCAATTCATTCTTACGCCCTCCTAGAGCCGGTCTAGGAGATCTCCCCATCCCGTAGCTCGGCGCCACACCAATGTCTAACACGCACCTAAAGAAAAAAGAAAAGAAAAAGAACAAGTCACCTTTGGAATAATGAGATGTAATTGTAAATCATAGATAATACTTTTTTTTGTCAAAATATTGAATCAATTTCATATATTTACATAAATTGAATCTTATATAAAAAACAAAATACATCCTTATGAATCATGATGGAAAAATTATTCAATCAAAGATTTAAATACTAGTTCGTATCGATGAATTGACCCATTATACTGGTGCATGCTGTTCATATCGAGAGATACAAAGCAACTTTCAATAACATGTATTCAAGTATATTTTAGTTTGATATTTTGCTAATAATTTGTCATGATACTCTTTTATTAGTGAAACATATATGTTTAGCTATATTTTTATATTTTTCTAAAAAATTAAGCACTATTTTTTACTCTAAGCTAGCACAAGAGCTTGAGTATTTTGAGTGCCTAATTCCTTTAGTACTAATTTTGATATATTGTTATTATTTGGTCATATTAGAAGCTGGATGAGAACATAGTCAATTGTTGTTTTCTTCCATCTCAACTTTCTCTTATATTTTTCTCTAATTTTTATTGTCCAAACTCAATACCTCAAAGCTCATTTGCATAATACAATGAAACGGCTAATCTACGTTTCTCTTTCTTATTATTTATGTCTTTTAGCGCCTTTTCACTATGCATCTAGCTATGTTTGAAAAACAAGTCCATACCGCCTCGTATGTACAAACTGGTTTGACCTTGTCTCGACACTGGAAAGTTCTGGATCAAGGTGGTCGAGAGCAGGGTGGAGGCTGTGTCCGCTTGCTATTGGGAAGCTTTGCAGCCTCTGCTTGCCATTGGGAAGCTTCACAGAGTTCGCTTGTCATTGGAAAGCTTCGCAACTTTCACTCATCGCTTAGAAGCTTTGTAGCCTTCGCTTGCTGCTTGGAAGCTTTGTTTGCATGTCACTCGGAAGCTTTGTTTGCATGTCAGTCGGAAGGCATGCCACTCAGAAGCTTTGCAACCTTTGCTTGCTGTTGGGAAGATGGACTATAAGATGCTTCGGTGAGCAGAACGTCTGGTTGGAGAAGATGCATTCGCTTTTGCAGATGAAGATACCTTGGCAAGCAACATGTTTGTTCAAGCTTTCGCTAATTCCGCCTTGCCTCAGTACACGTCAATTTAGTATGAACTGGTTATGCAAACCTTGGCATCTGGTACTTAGCCATTTTGTCTTTTTTTTTAATTTTAAAAATATATTTTCTAGAAAATTTGGCCTACCTTATATACTTGGTTTCCCATAGGAGTATTAATCATGTTAGCTTTTAATATGTTACCTTTCTTTCTTTAAATTTCATAATTTAGTAAATTATGGGATTGAGTATACATGTAACATGTCCTTATCTCATTTGTTGCTAGGAGTGTTCACGGTTCAATTCTGAATGAAATCGTGAAGGCGTGAAGCGGTTCTTTGAACCGAATTGAATTTATCGATTTGGGGACGGAACATATGAAATCGATTCCAAATCGATAGAACTACTTAACTGATTTTTAGGTACAGTTACTTGAATGGTGAACAACCGGTGGCAGGGGATGGATGGCTGGTAGTGGGCGACTAACAATGGGCGGCCAACAATGGGAAGCTAGTGGTGGGCGATTGGTGATGAGAGGCCTGGTCGTAGGCGGTTGGCAACGGGAGGCTACTGGGCGGCAGGTGGTGGGTTGCCGACGGTGGACTGCAACCCACTCTAAAATTAATTTTATAAATTTTTGATATATAAATGTGGTAGGTTAATCGTCGTTCGGCCATACTCCTGAATTGGTTCTGAATCAGAAATCGATCAACCAATAAATAAACCACCCATTGGAAGAACCGTTTGGTTTGGTTAACTGCATTTGTGGTTAAATTCGGCCAGTTAATTAGTTCAATTGTTTTTATGAACACCCCTATCTTTTACTATATTTATTAGAGCTTAAAGTAGTTATGAATACTTTTTTTTTGTTAAATATGTTATTTTTTGCATCTATGGATGTTATTTCAAGATATTACACCTCACATTAGGTTCTAAAATATTATAACATTTTTTTTCTCAATTATTTTTGTGTTTTGTTTTTGAATTTTTTTTATGACATTGAAAATTTTTGTGTTTTGCTTCTCCTATTTAGCTATGTCTACTTGAAGGCATGGATTTAAGTAATGATTGTTACCGGGCAGTAAGCCTAGTACATTCTTGTCTGATACTTGGTTGGTACTTAGACTACATAAAATTTGGTTCATGTATGCATCAGTCAGTATGGTATACTATCAATACAAAACATAGTGTACTATGTGTTAGGATCACTATTGGACTAGTATACATGGTTCGAAATACCGGTCCGGCGACTCGGTCCGGTGAGTCGCCGTACCAAACATACCGGACGGTAGCAAGTGTGGCAGGCGAGCGCGAGCGGTGTGTGAGCGCGAGTGGCGGCCGCCGGAAGTTTCAATCGAAGCTCGAAGCTTCCGCTGCGCCGCCAAACCTTCCTCCGCCGCAGCCATCGCTATTCGCCGCTGTTTTGCCCGGAGTCGTGCTCCGAGGCAAGTTCCGGAGCCGCCCTTTCGTCGGACCGGTACCGTACCGGACCATCCGATACAGAACGGTTTTAAAAACCATGCTAGTATATACTAGTCTCATCACCAATGACTTAGGAATTTAGATTTTGGAAACAATTAGGAAGATAACAAAATAAAATAAAAAACAATGAAACATTTATGAACTTCATGAGGTTTATCTATAACCATCACTATGCGCATGATCATTGAAGTATTTACTTACTAAGAAAGTTGCCTTCAAGATGATGCTCACGAGGGAACAATGGTGTGGCTTTGCTTATGCCTTCTTAGGGGAGATAAGTGGAGCATATCATTCTAAATATGCGCTTTTGTGATAATATTGCAAATATAAATCTTATAGTTCAGCCTCTTTATGCTATACTATGCAAACAAAGTGAATGCGGATAATAAGCCATGATGGGATAACTCTACCATATGATTTTAAAGGCGCGCCAAATGCTATATTGGCGACCCAATAAAGTTGATACCCTAAATCAATATCATCCAACTCAGATTGGACAACTAAATGGGCCAAGAAATTCAATAGCTTATGAATAGTTTAATCTCTTGTATTTGTTAGAGTACACCGATTCTTATTAATTGTATATAGAAAAAGAGAGAATGTATAGGGCTATATAGTGGAGATAAGAGGGCTAAGTTCTAATTTTCTCATGTGGTAATAACACACTGTTCCCTAATATTCCCTCTTGAAGCATAATTATTAATTATACTTAGCTTGCCACTAAGAATAGGAAACCTTTTGCGGGCAAGAGGCTTATTAAATATATTAGCAATTGATTTTCTACCGTGGTGAAAAAGTGTTAAATCTTTTTGAACATAATAGTATCTTGAACAAGATGATAATTAACCTCAATATATTTATTCTTTCATGAAACACATGATTATTATCAATGGTTATAGTAGCTTAATTATTATATCACACAATGTGCTAGCGACAAAAACCCAAATCTTTGAGAAGGGTTTGAAGCCACATCATCACATAAATAGTACGAGCCATAACTTTATATTTAGCTTCAACACTTAACAAAGCCACCACATTTGTTTCTAGCTATCCTAGGTTGCCAAGTTTGCAGCTAGGTGGTGCAGTATCTAGAGGTAGACATTATGATATTTAAGTTATCTATATAATTTGCATGAGTTTGGGATAATATTCTAATCTGTCAATATCTTTAATAAAATAAACTCTTTCATAGTGCCCCTTATTGAAGAATTTTAAAGTAGCTTCTTAACGATTTTGTTTTGGTGATTATATATAGAATCTCACCGCCTCAACTGGTCTAGTAACTGTCAAGTAAATAAGCTTTTCAGACACAAATCATTGGCAGCTGATTTTCGGCAGCCAGCTTAAATTTCATTAATTTTTTTTTAAAACTTTTTTTAGATGTACACAATATAAGCTATCCAATGGTATCAATATTGGAGTAGTTTAGATTATACACAATAAGAAATTACTCTAAATATTTTTATATAATAAAATTGTTTTTGTCTTTTATGCAATAATGTTTAGGATAATTTTTTATTGTGTATAATCTAAACTACCATAATATTGGTACCATTAGATAGCTCATAGTGTGTACATCATTTCTAAAGAAAAAATTAAATTTTTTTTTATAAAACGAAATTTATCGCTAGCGGCCGAAGATTTGTGTTCAAGCTTTTCTAGGATTACTGTGACCAGAGCCATCATCATTACAATGCTTATGATTTAGGAGGATAGGTGTGTTAATAGGTTTATTACCAAGAAAGAATAATTTCTTCAAAAAGATTCTTTGTATTATAAGCAAAGTTGTCAATATTGAGATTTACCTAGACTTGTGTAGGATTGGAATGTAGGCTCGGATAGTAGGATCATAAGATCCTAAGAATGGACTAAAATGTATTTTTTTGAAAACTGTATTTATATATTAAGAGTAATATGAACATTATGACAAAAATAAGTAATAATAAATAACACCTACCTATTAAGTTTCAACTAGCAAGGGATCAAATATTTTGCAACCAATAACATTAAATATTTTATAACCATTCACACGTTATAAATTTTAAAAAACAAATTATATCAATGAAGATGAATATGAATGATGATACAAAATTAATTAAGGTGAAAATGCTGAGGATTGAGCCCACCTATATTTTTTTTCTCTTGGTCGGAGTTGCTGCAGTTGGTTGAAGCTGAGCAAACTCAGAAGTAGTTGGCCAAACAGAAGAGTAAAAGATGGAAAAACACAAATTAGGCAAATAGTTGAACAACATAATAACAAACGAATAGAAGAGACAAGAGTAGAAGCGACAAAAATGAGCAAAGAGTAGAAGAGAAATGTTGAAATGAAGAAAGAGCAACAAGAAAAATGAAATTGACAAAGTCTATGATTCTTGGTCGACAAGAAAGATGAAATGAAGAGAGGAAAGCATACACTCGGAGGAGTGGTGAAATGAAGATAGAGCAACAACAGAAACGAAAATAATGAAGCTCTCAATTGCAAAAGAAGAACTAGAGAAGGGAAAAACATACACAAACAACAGAATGCGTTGTGCTAGAATGGACAAATGAAACTAATGGGCAGAATCGACAAAGGTGCTGTAGAAGAATCAGCTAAGGATGCTCAATATTGTTTTATCATTAATGATAATTGATGGGATTGGAGGATCCCATATGACTATCCACCGTTCCCACTTGAAGTAATGATCCCACAAGCAATCTTGATTGATTTGCTGATCTGGGTTATAGGTTTGGACGATCCTAGTCCTATTTAAATGTAGCAAGCCTAACACCATAGGGATTGGGAGCAAGTTCCTAAGTATCTTGAGAGATTAGAGCTTTTATTTTATTATCCATAGCTTGCTTCCATTGAGGAATATGCATAACTTCTTGTGGGCTTTAATGTTTGGAAATGACAAAGGGGATATACTAAAAGATTGAAAATAGAACATATATAGTCATAAGTGACATGATGAGAAATAGGAAGCCTAGTAGTAGACCAAATATCCTTAAGGTGATGAGTAGATCAAGATCTAAAGGTGGTAAACTAACATTCAAAGGACATATGTTGTACACTTGAAATGTAGGAGACCTTGTAAACCTAGATGATAGTAGGGGTGGTAGTATGATCAAAAGAGAGTAAGTAGTTGTGAGGCTAGGCAATAAAAGTAAGAGAATAGGAAGTGGTACATATGGCTCAATAGAAGACAACTAAGTTAAATTGAGCAATACTTTAAAAACCAATCCATACCGGTACAGATGGTTTGTACCAGAGCTGTACTATAGCAATGTAAGAGAAAAGAAGAAGAAAGAAGAAGAAGAAAAGAAAGACAAAAGAAAAAGGAGAAGGAGAAAAGAAAAAGAAGAGGAGAAGTCTTGCTTTGAGAAGTGAAGCAATGGAAGAGGGAAGAAGAAGAAAGAAGTAGGAATAAAAGAAGGAAAAGAAAGAAGGAGAAGAAATAGAAGAGGACAAGAAGCAAGAAAAAGGAGGAGAGGGGAAGATGACTGTCGTGAGCTTCCGCGGCAATTGGTCATGGCGAGCAGAGGTGGATGCTGTCACACAATCCTCTTCTTCTTTTCGCTTCTTCCTGAAATTTTAATCTTTGAAATTGCTTGTGGTTATTAAGATTATAATATCTATAACCTTTTTTTCATACACAAGTATTCAAGAAAAGTACTTCAATTTGGCATGATTAGGGTCAAAAGCATAAACAAAACAGGCGCCAAAGACATGAGGAAGGATAAAAAAGTAGAGACACTTGGAAAAAGATGAGAAAAAGGACACTATCCATTTAAAGCAGTCAAGGAAATTTTGTAAATAGGATAGCAAGTTGTAAGAATGACACCACTCTAATAAAATCGTGGGATACACATGAAACATCATACCATATGCCACATTGAGGATATAACAATTCTTTTTTAGCTACTCTATTATGCTGTGACGCATACAAAGTGGTTTGATGAATGGTGATGATGCCTTGAATATGCAAAAGGTGACAAAATAACATTGCACGTATTCCTTAGCATTATCAATTCATTTGACTTTTAATGGATAGTATTGAACTAATTTTTGTTTTCATTGTAAAATTTGTTGAAGACATCAAAGACACTACAATTTTTCTTTAAAGGATGCAACTAAGTCTTGCTGGAATAATCAATTGAAATTATAAAGTGAGAAAAATCTAACAAGGTTGATATGGGGCTAGGATCCCAAATGATAGAGTGCATAAACTCAAAAGGAGATGCATGACTTGTAGTAAAGCTATTAGGAAAAGACATAATGGTGCATGCCAAGTTGACATGCCACATACTTAAAAGTTAGAGTAGAATTTAAAGATAAGAATTGTTTTATTCTTGATGGAGATAGGTGAGTAGTGCCACTGATATACAAAGGTTATAATAGCATAGGAAGCAGGTGAAGACCTAGTAGACACCAATAAACTCATGTTTCTCACCAATTGTCGCCTTCATCTTCATCTGTAGGTCTTGAAAGATACAATGAGTGTGAAAAATATTATATAAAACTTTTGTAAGAGAGCTAGAAAGTAAATTTAGGAAATGCAAGTACATAAGGAACATCTCAAAGTAATTTTGGGAGATAAAGAAACAAATTAATATCCTTAACTAGGATGGAAGTGCCATTAGCAATGAAGGTAGATGCATGGGAAAAAAGTATAAAAACTAAAAAATAGCTTGTGGTCATCTGATCCAGTTGAAACAAGAAGATACTAGGGATGCTATACAAGTATTTTTTTGAAGCAGTAGCAATGAATGAGGTTGAGGAGGCCGATGAGGAAAAAATGAGACTCTCATAGTTAGTAGCAAATATATTAATAGTAGGTCTAATAAAAACCTCAAGGGAGGTAGGTGCCAAGGTTAGAGTTTAACATAAGCTTGGAGTAGAATGTTGTTACACAGTACTATTCTAGTCCAATACCAGTATACCAGCACATACTGGTCTAAATTATGATTCCTATTGATTTTACTGACAGTGCTCATTGGTTAAATACAGTATGACACAACCAACCAATCAAGGTTTCAAATATAGATCTGGTGGCAATTTTGTATTTCATCAGAGTTGAATGGCGATGCTGATTTTTCCAATACATGGCTCTGGTGAGGGTCTACATAAACATGCCTTAGGTAGTAATCAAAGCACGGGTGCCAGTGTGCTCTTCAGATGACCTGATACACAGGCTTGTTTGTGCTGCCAATATTAATCTACAAATACAGCAGTATATGTGCTTTGCCGTCAATGGCATTGTAAGCCAATCTTAATATCATTTGCAATAGTTAGTTGAGGAATATGTGGTACCAATTTATATAGCTTTCTAATAAAGATTGCTACCACTTTCTGGTTTTTTGGCTCTAGAGCTAGACATGGATCACCACAAGCATTTGAAAGAAGATTGAACATTAATTTATTTCTATGCACTTCTTTTCTTGTGCAGCATGATAATTCCTGGCGTATGCTTACTGGAATATCTTGTCCTCAAGGAAAAGGATAACACTGTTACAGTTCTAGTTTTGTGTAATATTTTCTTTCTACATAAGATATTCCCTCACATGGAAATATGCAATCCTATTACAGGTAATGCTGGATGTTTTCCATCTCTATTGCCTGAACAAGTTCGTAAGTTAAAACAATTAAGCGTGTTGACATTAGCTGAGATAGACAAGGTACTTATCAGTCATTTTTTTTATCTTTCTATATTCCAAGGACAGAAATTCTTCCATGAAATAAAATGGCCAAAGTGGCAATTCTAAATTCCAAAAATTTTTATTTGTTTTAGTTTTGGCTTCTTCTATTGCAGTTCTTCCTTACTTAACTATAGTGACATGCTAATGTCATTTTTCCCTAAATAGTCTTAGTCAGACGGTGGACAATCATGGGTGTATGTGGTTCTATGCAGAAGAATCTTCATGGAGTTCATATTTGCAAGCCTATGAGTAACTTGTATCTAGTTGGAATTTCAATTAGAATTTTGAATTCAAAGTGTAAGAACTGAAAAAAAATCTGAAAATGCTAATTACTTACACGACAAGTCAGAGGCATTAATATTTGAATAATAATGGAGAACTTGAATCAAGACACTACATAGATACAAACTCAGTCATTAATACAACGGCCTTGTGTAAACCTTTTATTTGTCCTAACCTTTCTTCTCGTTCATATTTCCATTTAGTTTTTACTTGATTTCATTCTACCTATTTGATACCTACTAATATGATCGACATTGCTTTCTTTTGAACTGTTTGATATTGATAACACAAACTAGCATACATCTGGGAAAATAACAATGCTTAATGGATATTAAAAATCTAGCCTGAATCTAATCTGCTAGGCTTGCTCTTGGAGACCTAGACTTGCACTTTGGTAGCAATAGTTTCTGTTAGCAATAGTTGGAATTTTGCACGAATGATTAATAACTGAGATGCCTTTTATTTGCAGAATCTTTTCCGCTGTCAGGCCAATTCTCATTTATTTCTCTAATTGAGTGTTAGAGGCTGATATTCATTTCCTTTGGTGGTTTAGATATTGCCCTATGACCAACTGGTGGAAGAACTAGATGTTACGAATGTCAGGGAATTAGAGGACTTTCTTATCAATGAGTGCATGTATGCGGTAAGTTTTTGTAAATATGTTGACAGAAAAAAAATTGTGATATTACTACTTTTGTATTCTTCGTTTACTTTTTCTACTCGTAGCATTGCAGCCTATCATTCGGCAAGTGCTTGTTTACATCTTCAAGCATTTAATCCTTAAACTACAATCATGTAATTTTATATAGCCACGAAATGCACTACTGTGGCTACTGTACTCTCTGATTCGTGGAATCTACTGAGTACTCTTGCTGAGCATTTTGATTCCCATCAGTTAATAGCTTTTCTAGAAGTGGCTAATTTTATTTTATGCGCTTATAATATTTCTTGAAGGGCATTGTAAGAGGAAAACTTGATCAATTGCGCAGGTGCTTCGAGGTTAGAAAATGAGCTTCCTTAAATTTTTGCTGACAACATTTCTTCTAATATTTATATTATATTACTTTGTCAATCCTTCTCCTCTCTCCTTTTATACTGTTTGTTTGTAGTACAGGTACAATATTCAGCTGGAAGAGACCTTAGACCTGAACAACTAAACAACATGATTCATACATTAAATAATTGGTAATTTTCTCGTCTACTGTGTATCTTGTGCGAATTTTCATCCGCTAAATAATTTGACGTGGGCTAAAGTCATGTTTTATTCTTTTCTGCTTAAGTTAAGACCTTTAGCCAATGATTACTAGAAGAGACATAGGAGAAAGGGTATGGATGGAAATTAACCTTTTTTTTTCAGAAATAAAATTGAAAAAAAAGATCTGGGTAATCTTTGGGTCCTAAATCTAATTTAAAATCCATTTTGCTCAATTGTTCTTCAAAAAATGTATTTTATAATCTTTCCTTTTTACCCTTCTACCTATTTCTATTCTAGCAAATATAGCATTTCATACCCGACACTTGTTAGAATGAAATCCAACTCAACTTTCACCGTCAGGCAACGCTTTCAAGAAAGAATATAGAACATATGAAAATCTTTCTTCTTCTCTTTTCCTTTGTTTTCGGCAGTTATCTTGACTATGAAATATCATCCATGGTTGATCTTCATATCCATTTTCCGAAATATGGATTCAATATTTAATTCTTTTAATACCCTTTCCCAAATTTCTTATGGAAATTTACTATATCAAATCATTTATAAAAGAAATGACCTAAAATAAAATATATTCCTTAGTCTTCTAATTTGGTGCGTAACACCCTTCTTTCCCATCCATTATTTACGAAAACTTGTTAAAAAATAACCAACCAAACTGGCTTTAGTCTTCTAAGTTGTCTAAACCATAACTTAGAATTTGTTAGACTCTACATTGTTATCTACTTTTTTTTTTCTTTTTGTAGAATTCCATAGGGTTTGAATAATTCTTATATTTTCTGATCTAATTCCTCCTTTTGTCTTTAAAGCTCTTTATAAACTTTTCATTAAATAATTTCAAGTTTATATTTCCCTCTGAATCTCTATGCAATCAGCAAACATCTTTCATCTTCATCCTCTATCTGTATCTTATTCTTCCCGTTCTCTTCTTTTTCACAGATTTAGCAATATGATTCTCCTTCATTCATAGTGCTATATTTGAGCGAAACTACCATAAACCCATCAATATCTTTAATTTCCTCAAAATGACTATTAATAATTATCAAATGAAAATTGCTTTGTTAAGACCCAAAATAAGCATACAGGCACAAAACAGAGAGAATTTAGAAAAAAAACCTAGATAAAGGCCTTTTTTATTTATATTTCAAATAGCTATACTATGTTTTCTTGTTTTAAAAAATATCATACTTACTCTTTACAGTCTTTGTGTTTAAAATCATGTGAGCATTTTCACTTCTTTAACTATAACAATTATCAAATTGGAATTGCCTTGTTAAACACGAGAGATTGCATTATGCAATGTATATTTGTACTCACTTGAGAGGTTAAACTTGTGAACTCTGTGTTCACCTGGAGGTTAAGCTTGGGCACCTATGTGATGTGTATTTTTACCTGCTCATGTGGTTAAACTTGTGAAACATTAATAATTAGGTCACTACCTTCATTAGTTAATATGTTTTGCTCCACAATGCAATAAACAATAGAAACATAATAATATATATATTTTCTGTAAGAAGGCAAGTGGTATTAGTGATGAAGGCCAGGACCTTGTTATCAAATCTCGCATTTACCACTTACCTTCTTTTAAAAGAAATAATATACTGTTCTATTGACCTACAATAAGTGTTGAAAACAGATCTACTTAATGACCTTTGTCTCATTCTTGTTTTTCAATCAACATGAGTCAAGTACGAGCAGGAGGAAACCCAAAGGACAAGTTAAACAGTATCTAGTTTGGGTTTTTCTTATTTTGCACAGCTTTTTGTAACTTGTATATAGATACTTGAGAAAAAGAAAACATGTATGTGAAACATTATATCCTCATAATGTGCTTGTGATTATTTTATTATCAGCCATGAATGATTTATATTAGAAGTGCTAGAATAAAAATAATAGTCGCCTGAAAATATTTAGTCTTTGCCTGTAGTTAAGATGATCTTTAGTGCTTTAGTACTTGTAGCCGTTGTAATGATTTAGGGTCATAGTGTGATTTTTCATTATATATTATTCTTTTATTTCTTTGTATTTTTTGTTTTATTAAATATCAAAATTTCCCATAACACTATTTTATAATGACATCTAGATACTCGCCTTAAAGTATTTGCTTATATTCATATGTTTGAGAATGGTTTCGTTCTAAAAATTTTTTAGAGAGATAAACAGTTAGTTGTGGTGATGGTAATACTGTTTACGGAGTGCTACATGAAAGATGACTGCTGTTAGTGTTCGGAGCAGAGTGGATAGGAGCAGGGGAGAGAGGAATGGCTAGGGTTGGGAGAAATTCATTATGTTGGATGCAAAGAAGTGACTTTAGTGGTTCTTGAGGTTTACTCATATAAAGAGGTAGAGTACATGTAGATGGACTTCCCATATAAAACTTAAGGGCCTATTTTATTGGGGAGAAAAATCTAGAGAAAGATTTCTCCTGTTTTATTGGAGATGCTGATTTGAGGGGCAAGAAAACTGGTGAGAAAAGAAGAGAGTTTTCTCCTATTTTGGTTTCTCCCCAAATCGGGGAGAAAACCAATCGCTACTTAATCAATCGTTTCCCGAGCGTCCATCTTCAATCATTCTTCTCGCCAAAAAAACCCTTCCGAAGCAGTTGCCGCCATCGCCCCCTTCCACTTCCTGTCGCCCTCCTCAACCCTTCCGAAGCAATCGCTGCCATCTCCCCCTTCCACTTCTTGTTGCCCTCCTCCCCTCGCCATCGCCCCTTCCAAACCAGTCGGGGTGGCAGATTGCTCGATGGCGGCTTTGACGGCGGGGCTCGAGAAGCCTGCCTCGCGATGACGTGGCTCACGGAGGGGTCGTCGAGGATGGAGGCGACGAGCTGCGCGAGGTTGACCTAGAGGCTAGCAGCAGTGGTGGTTGGTTGTTGGACCTGTAGTGACGGTGGTGGGTCTGGGCGTGCTTGATGGCGGCAAGGATTGCATTGGAGAGAGGAGGGCGCTCGCCTTCGTGGCCGTCGTGGCTGCCGTCGGGTGACACCCGAGTACTCCCCTGCTACCCGCGGGTCTTCCTTCTCTCGACGTCTGGTTCTTCTTCAGCGGCGGAGCTCTAGTTTTCTGGTAAGCGGCGTCAAGTTCTTTGGTCTTCTAAGAGCGGCACTGAGTTTCCTGGAGTTTTGGCTAGCGGCGTCGTCTTCCCAGCTCCCTCATCCCCCAATACCCAGTCTAGGTGAAGGAGGTTTCTTCTGCCTTCCCTGGTCGGCAACTCCACGTGGCAGGACACGGACGAGTGTAGAGGACCTTCAGCGACTCCTTCCCTTCCATGTCCGGCTGACGTTTCCTCCTCTGAGCTGATGCGGAAACAGCTCCTTCTCTGGTCACGTGCGGCAGGGGAAAACCAGGGGAACTCCACTGCTGCCTGCCGTGAGCTCGCCAGCCTTCACCGTTGCCCTGCTGCCACCTGCCGCTGGCTGCCGCGAGCCCTCCACGAGTCATGCCAGCCTTCTTCCAAGCCAGCAGCCTCCTCGTCACCACCTCCCAGCCACCCTTCAGTCACCGTCGCCTCCCAGCCAGCCTCCGGTCGCCGTCGATCGAAGTTGTAGATGCCTCGCTTGGAAAGAGGCTAAGGTGATGAGGCGTTCCGATAAGGCGATGAGGCAGTCCCCGTCGGTTGAAGCTGCAAACGCCTCGCTCGAAAAGAGGCTAAGGCGACGAGGCGTTCTGATCAGGCAATGAGGCGGTCGAAGCTGTAGCTACAGGCCTCGTCTCCATCCGGTCTCCTTCTTCACCACCGGCAGCAGTGGCTCTCGGCTTCCGATCAGGCGACGAGGCTAAGGCGATGATGTGTGGTCCAAGCCTACCGTACGCCCCGAGGCCCGTTCATCTTCTCCGGCAGCTTCCAGCAGTGTTCGCTTCCGGTGCGAGCGAGTTCGAAGCGTGCAGCGTGAGCGAGTTTGAAGCGTGCAATGCGAGGAGAGGCGTTCGAAACGAGGTAAGTCAACGAGCATAGTCAAATCAGGGGGAAATTTGAATTTGACACACTTCACGTGACTTACTTTTTCTCCCCCTCTATTTTTCTTTCTTTCCCTTTTTTTCTTCCCTCCTATTTTTCTTCCCCTCCAATAAAACATAGCCTAAAGGAACAAGCAATATGAGATTTAAACATAGGGTAATAACTCAATTTAACTTAAAATAACTCCAACAATTCAGTTGATTTCCTCTAGTTGGCACATCTTGCAGGTTGGGAACTTCTGATAGTTTACTCCATCTGATCCAAGAAAAGATCAAGTGGGCTGATACACTGAGTGAAGAAAACAAGATGCATAGGAAAGATATCATGGACAAGGTGGAAGAGATGAAGAAATCTCTCAAGGTAAGCTTGATGGATGAAAAGGCTATTAGAAACAGTTAACCACTATAATCATGTTATTTGTCTAGAAAAAGCAATTAAATGTTCAACCTAAAGAGTTTAATCAATGTCATGCTTCAGCACGATGTGTTCTCTGTATAGTAAACTGTCTAGAAGTGTATACACGAGCATGTAAATAACTAAATTGTGAATATTGGCAATTGTTGGTCGATGTCCTTACTTACATGGTGGCAGAAGTCGAACTCTTTAAGCAGGCCAACTTGGAATTGCGAGGCCACGAAGAGATCTTTTCGGAATCTGTTGGAATGATGGACTATGAAGAGGATCGTATCCGACCTAAGAGGTAACTGGTTTATATATGCAGCATGCAATAATTTAGCTTTAATTGGACATTCGTTTCCAAGAATCTTGATACCAGCAACACGTCTTCCTACTCTCTATTTACTGCTCTGTGCTAAACTGAAAATTTCCGAATAATGAAAATCTAGTATACCATTTCTTTCCTTTAATGATTGATTGCTGTTACCACCCCTGCCTTCCAACTTTTTATTTGCATTAACGTACTGTACAGTTACTGTTGCATATGTGGTGAATCTGTGAAAAACTAATGTAACAGAAGAATTTCTCGATTTTTTCGATCTATCTGCATCAACTTATAAAATTCTTGGTTGCGCATCTTGAATTTTCCATGTCTTTTACAATATTAAATTTCATTTCACTTGTCATTTCAATATCCTTGCTTTCTTCAACTGTCATCTGTGCCAGTTTTACTTTCAGCCGCCCCTCACTGCATCTCTAATAGGCTGATCTTTTTGCAAATTGCCCCTGCAGGAGGCGGCATCCAATACCTTAAAAACGAGAGATTGATCAAGTGGATCGAAATCAAACATGTCGCTGACTCTCCATTTTGCTGCAATACTTAAGAGTTCATCATATTCTTCAAATGATGGCCTTCTGTTTTATCAAAAAATTTTAGCTGGTGCACTTGTTTCATGTAGTACCAGTGTACCACCATGTCAAATGGAAAATTGTACTGAAATATTCTCATCCGGAAATTGTTAGTCTTTTCTTACACATCATGAAACACAGCATGTATCTGTCTCACAGTAGGGGTCTGATATGATTTGGATGGCAGGTAGGATATTTATTTTTTTATTTTGTTAATTTCATTCAATATGATTTGTTAATTTAATTTAATTTTGTTTAAATTAAATTTGATTTGGATGTCTCACAGTATATATTCCATTACTTTCATTATATAATAATATGATTACTTAATCATTTCAGTATATAATTATATAATTATTGAATCTTCACAGAAATTTGTTGATTCATTTAGGGCCTGTTTGGTCTTCATTCTTTTAAGTAGTTTTTAAGCAGAAAGTAGTTAGAAAATTGTTTGGTAATGAAAAGTATATTTGGTAATGAAAAACAAAAGTAGAAAAAAACAGTAAAAAAAGCAGAAGTTGAGAAAGCTACAATTTGATGCTTTTGTAGTTTCTGCTTTCTAAAAAAGGTTATTTACATGATTTTGTTTAAAATTTTAAGTATTATTATTTTAAATAATTAAAAATTTAATATTAAAGTAAAATAAAATATATTTATTATTTTAAATAATTTAAAATAAATATTTATTTATTATTTTAAATTTTGATAATAATTAAAAAATTATTAACTAAATATCTTATAAATTTTTATAGTGCAGCACAGTTATAAAAGCTATTAATAATGAAGCCTAACAGCCTTTAATCATATGCTTTTTGTCGAGTTCATGCTAGAAATTGCGAAAAAGACTAGGCTTGGCAATATAACCCATACCCGACCCGACCCGACTCGAAGTCAACGGAGAAAACCCGAGTTGACTCGGGGTCGGGTCGGGTTCGGGGAAAACCCGACTCGTATAGGTCGGGTCGGGGTCGGGTTCGGGATTTCTACTACCCGCCCCGACCTTGAACCCGCCCCGACTAATTAATTTACAAAATTATCCTTAAATCCTAAGTCACTAAGTCAGTCATGAATCATTAATCTCACACCCTTAATCCCTTATCCCAAATTCAATCTGTGCCGCTCGTCTTCTTATCCCAAATTCAATCTAAAGTTGTAAACCTTTAAGTCACTGAGCCGCTCGTCTTCTTTCCCTTAGTGCCTGCCGACTCTTCTCCCTTGCCCTAAACTCGTGCCTCCAAGTCCAGGCTCCAGCCCTCCATTCATCACTCGACTCCCTTGTAGAGTTGTAGTCGCCGACTTTTCTCATCGTCACCTCCAATCTCGTCGCTGACTCGCTGCTGCTGTTGCCTCCAACCTCGGGTGGTCCTTTCTCGTCGCCGACTCCTTTCTCGTCCCCATCATTCGTCGCCGGCTCTGCCATCACTTGGTTTTCGGCAAAGAGAGAGACGACTCCCTCTCGCTCGCTCTTCACCGGCTCTACCATCACTTGGTTTTCGGCAAAAATAGTAAATCTTCAAAATCTCGCCTGGATCGCTCTCTCTGACAAACTTAGCTCTCGAAGTCTCGATCTGTAAGTTTTTTGTTCTTGTCTGTTCGTTCAATCAAATAGCTTGTATTCGAAGTCTTCACTTGCCATAGTTCCGCACTTGATTCAGTAGTGACATCTTTCCTCTGAGTTTCTGATGCTATTATATGATTGCAGGTATTTTTAATTTAGATTTTGTTTCTAGTATTAACTTCTGACAGTTTGAATTTTCTTTTTGCTTCTCGGTTCAGAAGATTACTTGCCTTTTGATTTGAACTAACAGATGTTTATTTACTATAACTATAACCTATATGCAAATTGATTTGACCGTTTATGTATTCCTTCTGGTTTTTATTCTAGATTGAGCTTATTTTGGTTAGAGACAACATGCAGATTGCTTCAAGTTTGGAAGGTTATTTAATTTAACTGGAACTCGTTTTCTTCTTTCATTATTACCATAGATGGCAGATAATAATAGTTTACAGTCACAACAATTAGCATCTCAGCAAGCAGAAAATTTGGTACAATCAAATGATAATGCAAGTTGTAATCCTATAGTTTCTACTCCAAATGATAATGTTATTGAAGGAGGCACAAGTCACACAATGGATAATACAGAGTCAATTGCACATGGGAAACTTAAAAGCATTGTATGAAATCATTTTAAGAAGACTCAAGTTAATGGGGAGGATAAGGCTCAATGTAATTATTGTAGAAAGTTACTTGATGGAAACTCAAAAAATGGAACAAAACATTTGCACCAACACATGGAAACTTGCATTCAACGAAAGATTACAATGAGAGGCCAAAAAGTTCTCACATCAATAAGCAGTAAAAATAAACCAGAAATGACTTCAAGTATTTATGATCCAGAAATTGCAAAAAAAGAGTTAAGCAAGTGCAATAATCATCCACGAATATCCACTTTCAATAGTGGATCATATTGGTTTCAAGAGGTATTCAAGTGCACTCCAACCTTTATTTAAGGTGCCTTGTCGAAACTCTATTAAGAAGGAGATACTGAAAATCTATGATGTTGAGAAAGTAACAACAATGAAGTTGTTGGACAATGTTGGTGGAAGAATAGCAATTACATCGGACATGTGGACATCTGGTAATCAAAAGAGGGGTTACATGGCAATCACAGCTCATTATATTGATTCTTCATGGATTTTACAAAATCACATTTTGAGGTACATATATATTAATTCATTTATATATTAGTTTTCTTTACTTCACAGTTCACACCATTATTTTCATACTTTCATTTAATACTGTGTATTATTTTTTTATATTAGGTTTGCATATGTACCTGCTCCTCACACTAGTAGTGATAGACTCAACACAGTGTTAGTTAATTGTTTATTGGATTGGAACATTGATACTAAATTATCTACTATCACTTTAGATAATTGTATTACTAATGATGCTATGATTGAAAAGATCAAAGCTAAACTGAATTTGAGTACTTTGTTAAAGGATGGTTCTCTACTTCACATGCATTGTTGTGCGCATATCCTAAACTTAATTGTAAAGGATGGATTAGATGTGGTAAAAGATGGAGTTGAAAATATTCGTGATAGTGTGGTTTACTGGATAGCAACTCCTAAAAGAATGGAAAAATTTAAAGAAACAGCTCGACAGCTTCGCTTGACTTGTACTAAGAACTTGTGCCTAGATTGTCCAACTAGATGAAATTCAACCTATAAGATGCTTGAGAGTGCCATATCATATAAGGAAGTATTTTATAGGTTGAAACAATGTGATGACAAATACAATTGTTTACCTACATCTACACAATGGGAATTTGCAAGTGAAGTTTGTGGGAAATTAAATTTTTTAATAGTATTATAGAATTATTTTCTGGTACTAATTATCCCACTGCCAATCTTTATTTTCCAAAAATTTGTGAGATTAATCTTACAATATTAAGTTGGACAAATTCTCCTAATTTGGTGATACAATATATGGCATTGAGAATGCTTGACAAGTTTAAGTGTTATTGGAATATCATTCATGACATTATGGGTGTTACCACAGTGTTAGATCCAAGATACACGATGAGTTTACTGGAATATTATTATGACAAGCTTTATGATCTTGATGCAGCAGTTAGAGTTAATAGAATTCAGGATCTTTGTTATGAGCTGGTTTTATATTACAATCAAATGAATAAAGGGGGCTAGTAATTCTCATCAAGATGAAGCTAATAATTCTCCCCCTAATGATTCATTGAATGAATTTGATGCATTTTTGACAAGGAAAAAGAGAGCAAGAACTTCTCATCTGAAATCAGAGCTTGATCTTTATTTAGAGGAAGAAGAATTACCAAGAACTGCAACTTTTGATATTTTATTCTGGTGGAAGCAAAATGGAGTGAAGTATCCAACATTACAAGCTATTGCAAAAGATATATTAGCAATTCCAATCTCTACAGTTGCATCTGAATCAGCATTTAGCACTGGTGGCCGGATTGTAAGCTCATATCGAAGTAGACTTCATTGTCATACTTTAGAGGCTTTAATGTGTGCTAAAAGTTGGTTATGGAGTGGAGAGGATAAAGGTAAACTTATATTGAATTTTTAGTATAATTTGTTAATTGTTATTCATGAACTCATTTATTTTCTAATATGTTTTTAATAGGAACTAGTTCTAAAGCAATGATGATGCAACTCTACTTGATGAGATGGACTCTGATAATGATGAAGGTATGTTTTTAATAATATATTAATGTTTTTGATATAATAAATTTTGCATTTACTTATTAATATTTTATTTTGATGCAGATGAGTTATTGGCAAGTGGAATTACTGGGTTGGAAGATGATTAATGTTGTTTGATGTGTTATTTGAAGAAGTGTCAACTATCAAGTATGTGCTACTCTTCCTCAGTTTAATGTTGTTTGACAAATAGCATCTACTAATTGCAGATTTTGCATTTGACAAATCTGTTACAGCATGCATTTGATACTAATAAATCTGTTACAGCATGCATGCTGCCTCCTCAGATTTGCGGTAAGGAGCAAGCATGCACATTCTGTTTTATATTACCTCTATGTTATAATCTCACTTGTTCCAGCATGCACTTTTCCGCATTAGTTATCATAGTTGCATATGACACATTATTGCATAGTGTTTGGGTTTGTCGAATAGAATTATAGAACCTATAATATGATTGCATATACATCTTATTGAATCAATTTTCATCTCACACTAAAGAATACTTTGTATTGGATTGTGCAGGGGTGTCTTTCTTAAATCTTAATCTTAAAAGTACGTTCAGACGTTCGATAGCTGCCAAGAAGGGATAACGGAAAGACTTCTGTGTTTCATGTATGAAGTTTACTATGTAGAATTGCAGATTTCTCTCATAATATTAATGGGTTGGAACTTGGATGTAATGTACCAACCTCATTGTAACTTCATTGTGTTGGGTGTTGCCGTATTTTGAAATTGTAGTATAAACTTTATTATATTGGATGTTAATGCTATCGAGTTGGCAGATGAGATTGTTGGATTGACAATATTTTTGTAATTTAATATTGTGGTTATCTATTTTGTTTAATGTTAGGTACATATTTATTGAGTTGATAACTATTTTGCTATGAAAATTATAGTATTTGATTTGAGACAGGTCGGGTTTTTTTTTCCCCGTGGGGTCGGGTTTTTTTTACCTACGGGGTCGGGTTTTCCCCGCGGGTATCCGATCCCTAGTGGGGTCGGGGATGAGATTAATTTTTTCAAACCTGGCCGGGTCGGGGTCGGCACTACCGCCCCCGCCCCGACCTGATGCCATCCCTAAAAAAAGACTGTGGATAAACATTATATGCCCTTGAGTTTCTCTTCTTTCTCCGGTGGAAGCTTCTCAGCGTTGCACAACAGCATAAGTATTAGATTTTAAAATATCTTAAATCCAAATTTTACCTCAAAACTTGCTAAATACTTGCGATCAGTTGGGCGGTTGAAGCTTTTGGTTTTTAGCTTGTTTGACCATTGAAAAAAATTGAGGTTGTTTGGGTAAAATAGTTGGTATGGTTATCAATTTAGAAATGTTGTGTTGTTTTATTCTATTAAATAAAAAATTTATAAATATAGATAAAAATTTATAATTTATAATAGAAATAAAATATTTTAATATCAAAGCCTATATAAAATTTAAAATTATCTAATATAATAATAATTTTTTTAAGCTATTACATGTATGAATTTAATCTTAAAACAGACTAATTCTAAAAAAAATTTGTAGGAGTTTCCTCTATTTTTTATATGCAAAACTTTGCTTGCATAATAAATAAAATTAAAAAAGTAATCATAATATATCCTAAGTATAAAATATCCATAATACATCATAATTAATTTGCTAATATTTAGGTTATTGATCATATGATTTGCCTATCTAGAAACTTAGATATAATGAAAGATTTCAGGGATCAAAACCAATTGTGCCAAATATAACCAACTATTATTCTCAGCAATTTCCTTCAACAAAATAAACCATTCAACTAACCAACAAGGAGACCCCTCGAATAATAACTTTATTCTCATTGTACGAGAAAAGTATATAAACATCACTTATGAAGTTACTGAGATAAGGATCTATCTTGTAGAGCAAAAAATAATCCTCAGATATTTTAAGCACTTCAAGCATAACCAGAATACTAAAATACCACTAACTAGAAAGGTAGAACAAAATTTCTGGAAACACAAGCTATCAAAGAAGCATTTAAATATTCCACGAAAAATAATTATTATTGATGGGTTAGCCTCCTCCACCTCATCTTCCTCGTCGTTGGTGCTGACGTTGATGTAGGAACCATGCTCGAGGGAGGCGAAGAACGCGAAGGAGAGGCTCACGCCGGAGAAAATTTCTAATCAGCTTTTAAGCAGAAAGCAGTTAGAAAAACTGTTTGGTAATGAAAAGTAGAAGCAGAAAAAAAGCAAAAGGCAGAAGTTAAGAATGCTACAATTTGATGCTTTTACAGCTTCTGCTTCTTTAAAAAAGTAATTTACATAATTTTATTTAGAATTTTAGGTATTATTATTTTAAATAATTTAAAATTTTCACATTAAAAGAAAATAAAATAAAATATTATTTTAAATAATTTAAAATAATATATTTATTTATTATTTTAAATTTTGACAGCAGTTAAAAAGTTATTAACCAAACATCTTATAAATTTTAATAGTACAGCACAGTACAGTACAACACAGTTTAGCACAGTTATAAAATTATTAACAGTAGGGCCAAACAGGCCCTAGAAAGGTAGAACAAAATTTCTGGAAACACAAGCTATCAAAGAAGCATTTTAATATTCCACGAAAAATAAGTATTATTGATGGGTTAGCCTCCTCCACCTCATCTTCCTCATCGTTGGTGCTGACGTTGATGCAGGAACCATGCTCGAGGGAGGCGAAGAACGCGTAGGAGAGGCTCACGCCGGAGAAAATTTCTAGGCGCATGGGGGCGCCTAACTTCAAAAAAAAGGGGTGTTTTATTTTTGCTCCAAAAAAAATATTTTTTTTTATTTTTTTAGAAATGATGTATATCTTATAAGCTATCTAATGGTATTAATATTGGGGTATTTTAGATTATATATATGTATAAAATACCCTAATCAATATTAGGTATTTTTTAAAGTAATCTAAAATACCTAATATTGGTTAAGATATTTTATACGTATATATAATCTAAAATACCCCAATATTAATACTAATAGATAGCTTATAAGATATACATCATTTCTAAAAAAAAATAAAAAAAAATATTTTTTGGGACAAAAATGAAGCACCCCCCCTTTTTTTGAAGTTAAGCGCCCCAGGCGCCTAGAAATTTTCTCCGCTCACGCCCACCCAGTTGACCACGCAATCAAGTATGTAGAGGACGACAAGCTTGTGCTCTGTTGATGGTAACGAGTTTTGAGAAGGAACAAGACTTTTCAAAGTCGGTGAGAACGGAATGTACATGAAGATGGAAGCCACTACAAGCATTATTCTAGAAATAAGTCAATAGACTGGTTGACATTTGTAGAAGTAGGTAAGAAATTTTTACACTAACTTAGTGTTATGGGCAAATTTATTTTTTTATAATAAACTTTTCCACAACCGGCAGATCCCCTCGCGGAGATCTCAGCCCTACACTAGAGTGGCCCGCGACCGGTTAGGATCGCGTTGCAGAAGCTGACCCAGCACTCTACAAGTCCTCACACCCACGTGCGCGAAGGGTTCGGTGTAAATACCGCCCCTCGAACACAAATACAGATCTCTCAACTGTGTCAAAGTGATAGAGACTCTCCGACCACTTTACACTCACAGGAATGACAACAGCCCGCGCTCCTTTCTCTGCACAGCCGAGATAGGCACCGGCATGACCTTAAGCAATCACAAGGGGAAGGTGGCGAACACTTTCAAGAGTGCTGGCACACACGTCCAAGACTTTGCAGCAAGCAATGCAATCACCTACAAGAAAGCACAATCCGCACTACACATATGCGGACACCGATAGCGCAAAGAACCGTCCGGACGACGGTAAAGGTTCCTATCCACTACACACAGGAAAACCGTCCTACTACCACTATACACGATAGATCCAGGGAGGGTTTACCCTTGTAGCGTGCCACCAATCCACAAGCCGAGCCCACCGAGATCCTCCGGAAAGCTGCGTCAGAAAGTTCAGTCGGGGACGACGCGCGTCGTGCAAACGAACACGCGCAAACACCCCCTTTCCTCCCGTTCCCTCTTTCGCAGCTTGCGTCCGAAACCAGGGGACACTCTTGGCTGAAACAGGGGAAGAGTCCCCTTCTTCGTCCATCACCACCCGACCACCAGAATCACGCCGGAGGGGTGGGAACTGGTTGCCGGTGATAGGAGAAGTCGCCGCCGGAGTATTCTCGCCGGAGAAGTCGCCGCCGACGAGAATTTGAACCCAATGGAAGCATGGCTTGCGTGGAACCGGAGATCAGAAATTCTGATCTCTTTCCCGCGTCTGGCTGCCGGCGCCGGAGGGAATGGTTCCCTCCTTACCTCAGGGCACCGGAGGACAACCTGGAAGCTTCACGCCAGCGAGTCCACGGTCGTAACCTCGTCGTCGAACCAGGAAATCGAAGCTTTGCTCCCAGATTTGAAATCGCCGTCGCTAGACCTTGCCCAAGCACTCTCTTCTGCTTGATTGGCAACCACACCTCGACGAGGATGGATTTCCATCTTCGTCGCCACGCAAGCCGTGATCTCCGCCGGAGATTCCGCTTCCATCGGGGCGGATTCGAAAACCAGCCATGGGCTCGTCCACGTAGGAGCCCCAGCCCTAATTCAGCAAGCGCTTCTCCAAGTGGCTGGAGCAACGGCAGATGGCGTCGCACGCGCCGCTGACGAAGAACAGGGGAAATTCCCCTCTTTGCGTCCGCATGAGCCGTGAATCAGCTGAACCACTGAACCGGGTTCGGTTCAGTCTCGAAGGCTGGTTCAGACTGGTTCGGGGCTGATTAGACCTCAGAATCGCCCCACGGTTGACCCTCTTCGATGCACACGCTCACAAGCTCGTGCGAGAGGGTCCAGGGTCCATGGGTCGAGTCGGAAACCCACATCCACGTGTGAACCCACACTCCGTGGTTTGACTCAACCCTCGCCCTATGGACTTATGTCAACCTTAGTGACACGATCGCACGCCTGAGTCGTCCAACACAGCTGATGACGAGGGGTCTCGCCATCGCTCCATCTCGGTGTGCTTTGGGATTTGTGCTAAATCCCGAGAGCATCACATACTCCCCCACCCAAGTTCGTCATCGCCCTTGACGACAGGCTGTCCATGTAGTTCTTCAACTCCTCCTCAAACTGCCACAAATCAGAAGCTTTTTCCCACTTAGCTTCTTCTATGGGTGTTCCTTCCCACTGCACAAGAAATTTCATCCACCTCTTCCTCCTACTTTGTCCAAGTGTTTTGTGATTTAAAATCTTTTCAATTCTTTTGTCAAACTCTGCCCAAACACTAGGAGGAGCCCGACGCCCCTGAGAGTGACTAGGGTCGGTCTCGTCGGTAAGAAACTTTTTTAAAAAGCTTACATGAAAGGTCGGATGAAGCTTTAATCTATTGGGAAGCTTCAGCCTGTAGGCTACAACACCAACCTATCTCAAGACCTCAAAAGGTCCATCATATCTCTGAATAAGACTACGATACGCAGTCTTGGCTGAGATCTTTCTCCACATCTGAGGTGTCAACTTTAATAGCACAAGATCTCTAACTTCGAACTGTTCATCGCGTCTGCTCTGGTTGGCATAATGCTGCATCCTTCTTGTAGCGTGCTCTAAGCTATCACGAGCCTCCTGGAGCACCTCGGCATGATCTCTCGCTACCAGATAGGCCGCTGGGCACTTACCATCGGTGTGTTGCACAACGTCAGCGGGGGTGAGAGGCTGTCATCCTAACACCAACTCAAAGGGTGTCTTGTCGGTCGCTGAAGACTGCTGCAAGTTGTAGGCAAACTGTGCCATGTCAAGGAGAGACACCCAGTTGCATTGGCTTGCTGATAAAAAGTGATGAAGGTATTCTTCAAGTAGAGCATTTATTCTCTCCGTCTGGCCATCAGTCTGAGGATGGTTCACTGTAGAAAACTTGAGCTCCGAACCAAGAGTCTTGAACAAGGATGTCCAGAAGTTACCAGTGAACCTGGCATCTCTGTCAGAAATAATGTCCAGGGGAAGCCCAAAAAGCTTCACCACATGCTTGAAGAATAAGTCAGCCGTCTCCTTGGCTGAACAAGGCTCAGGTGCTGCGATCAACATAGAGTACTTAGAGAACCTGTCCACCACAACAAAGATTGAAGCCTTCCCTTCGACCTTTGGTAACCCAGTGATAAAATCCATGGAAACTGAAGTCCATGGTCGTTCCGGAGTAGGAAGAGGCTGTAACAATCCAGCTTCGCGCCTCCTGTCGACTTTATCCTGCTGGCAGATCAAGCAGGTGCGGACATAGTGATCGACATCAGCTCGCATGGAGGGCCAATAACAAGATCTGGATAATAGAATCAACATCCTGCACTGTCCCGGATGTCCACTCTATGCCGTGTCGTGAAGCTCTCTCAATAACTCGCGTCGAAGTCCGCTAGTCGCCGGAACAAGTGGCCGACCGCCCTCAGCCATCAGAAGGTCATCGCCCTGAAGATAGTAACGACGAACCTTGCCTTCTCGCACGTTGGTGATCAACTGCTGGTATTTATCGTCGAGAACAGCAGCTTGCCGAATGCGATCGAGGAGATCACCCTCAATCCTCGATATAGAAGTAAGCACCACAGTGCACATCCTGCTAAGAGCATCTGAAACCACGTTGGAGTCCCCCGGTCTGTGCTCCCAGTTGAAGTCAAATTTAGCGAGGAGCTCCTGCCATCTCGCTTGTTTCGGTGAAAACTTCTTTTGCGTAGCGAAGTATGTGTTGACAACATTATCTATCTTCACTACAAAAGCGCTACCGAGAAGATAGATGCACCAAACTCAAAGGCAGTGGATCACGACGACCATCTCCTTCACGTGAGCTGAGTAACGCTGCTCCACCGGACTAACTTCCTACTCTCAAATGCCACTGGGTGCCCCTCGTGTAAGAGCACTCCACCGATCGCTCTATCAGAGGCATCGGTATGGACCTCAAAGGGCTGACTGAAGTCCGACATACGAAGAACCGGCTCACTGGCTATCCTGCGCTTTAACTCTATAAATGCAGTCTGATGCCGTTCTTGCCATAGCCTAGGAGTCTCCTTCCTCAGGAGGTCTGGAAGAGGAGCTGTGATCTTGGAGTAATCCTGGATAAACTTCCTGTAGAAGTTTGCCACTCCCAGGAAAGATCAGAGCTCAGTAAGGGAAGTAGGTGCGGCCCACTCGACGATGGAGTGCACCTTCTCAGGATCCAACTAGATAGTGTCATGGCCTACCACATGGCCCAGAAACTGGATCTCAGAAGCAGCAAAGGAGCATTTATCCCTCTTCACATACAGCTGGGGTTCCCTCAGTCTCTGGAACACTAATCTCAGATGCTGCAAATGCTCCTCCATCGTGATCGAGTACACCATGATATCATCAAGGTAGACGACCACAAAATCGTCTAGAAACTGTGTCAGAACATTGTTCATTAGGTGGGAGAAGGTAGCCGGCGCATTGGTTAAGCCGAATGGCATAACCAAGAACTCGAAGGCGCTGTACCGGGTGACACAGGCTGTCTTCGCCTCATCTCCTTCAACTATGCGGACCTGCCAATAGCCTGATCTCAAATCAAGCTTGGTGAAGAAAGTAGCGCCTGCCAGTCTGTCAATGAGGTCCTGGATATGTGAAATAGGGTATCTGTTCCGGATGGTGATCTTATTTAAGGCACGATAGTCAACACAGAAGCGAATACTACCGTCCTTTTTCTTCTAGAAAAGCACAAGAGCACCAAATGGAGACTTGGAGGGTTGGATGAACCCAGCTGCCAAGAGCTCATCCAACTGCTTTCTCAGCTCAACGAGCTCTGCAGGAGGTATGCGATATGGGGGTTGGAAAGAAGGAATTGCCCCAGGAACCAACTCAATGCGGTGATCAATCGCACGTCTAGGAGGTAGCTCCTTTGGTAGCTCAGGTGGAAGCAGATCCTGGAACTCCTCAAGTAAATTCTTCACTTCTGCTGGTACATCGTCTGGACCTTCTATAGGGGCCATCACCCATGTAGCCAGAAAGGTCTGCTCGCCCTGACGTAAGCCTGTCTCAAGAGTAGCAGCCGACATGGGTGTACTCTGAGCCTTCCTCGGTCGTACTGACTTATCCAACCCAGCCAACTGTAGGCAACGAACAAAGCAGGGGTATCTCTCATCTATCACCTGGACACCCGCAATGTGAGGCATAATAGAAGCCTTCATCTTCTGCAACAACTCCAAGCCGATGATAACATCATAATAGTCCATCTGAACCATGCGTACATGGTTCTTACCCTTCCATTCCCCGAAGACAAGAGGAACATTATAGAATATTCCTGCGATCTGCCGCTCCTCGGCGTTGATCGTCTTGAAACGGTTTTGAGCATGGGACATGCTCAACCCTAACTGTGTCGCCATGCTGTGAGCCACAAATATGTGCGATGCACCAGTATCAACCATGGCATGAACTCGATGTGAGTTCACCCTCATCTCCACGTACATCAGCTTGGTCTTCATTGTGGCGGAAGTGGCAATGACGTTGATCACCAAAGGATTCACTGTGATCAGATGATCCGTAGATTGGGCAGCCTCTCGCTGAACAATAGCTGTAAGTGTATCTCCCCGAGGACAATCACGCATGCGATGAGGACCTCGGCAAAGAAAACACTTAAGCTGCTGCTTGGGGGCGCCCCTAGGAGGAGAACCGGCTAATGTGGCTTTCTTCTGGCCGGTCCCTGAAGAGCTAGCTCCTCCTTTTCTATTCTTCTTCTTATACCCACCCTTGGGTCCTGGAGCTGGGCGCTTCCCATTATTCCTCTAAGGGAAATGTGACTTAGATGGACCTGAGGAGGTAGGGGCAGATTGCTTCCTATCCCTCAAATCCACTAAGGAATCAGCTACGACCATAGCCTCCTTGAGAGTCAATGGGCTATGTCTCCTAACTTCCAACTGTGCCCATGTCTGCATCCTCTCTAAGAAGAAGTACAAGCAATCCTCTTCCTCCATTCGTGGTATTTCGAGCATGGCGGTAGAGTAAGCTCGAACATACTCACGAACTGTCCCCGTGTGTCTGATCTTATGCAGAGAATCTCTAGCAGTCTTAGTTGTGTGTGTCGGCAGAAACTGGTTTTTCAATTCAGCTTTCAGCTTGTCCCATGAGATGTCATGTGGCACCTTTTCTCCCGTAGGGGTCACTAAGGTACACCACCAGAGCTTGGTGTCACCTGTCAGATAGGCCGAACACAACTGCGCTCTCTCATAATCAGGCACCTAAGTAGTTCTGAAATACTGCTCCATATCCCAAAGGAAATTCTCAAGTTCCTTTGCACTACATACCCCACTAAAAGTAGAGGGCTCAGGGACACGCACTCTAATGGTCTGCGGTTGGGTACCCCCAGCGCCTGTGGCTGAAGTAGAAGCACGCGTAGAAGCCTGCCCCTTTAAACCAGCCACCTCCAATGCAAGTCCAACAAGGACATTGGAGAGATATGCTAACTCAGAATCCAGGCGGGTCCCAACGGACTCCACCGTCGACCGAAGTGTCTCAAGACGCTCCATAATCGTAGCGTCTCCATCAAAGTTCCCTATCGCAGTCTCCAAGCGGGAGATGCGCTCTGCGGCTGTAACCATTGTGATTGTGAAAAAAACTCTGAAGTTCTGCTGGTGGAATGAGATCTGAAGGTCTGACCTCTGGGTGCACTGAAAAGAGGTAAGCAGTGCTCGGTCTACGTCAGAACTAAGCGATCAGTGAAGAGGCTGAGAAACTACGCCCCGGCGCTAGGCACCGACGCATGCACCCTCCAAATAGCGTACACCGACGTCGATATCCCTGACAACAGACTTACACAAGCTTAAGCTCTGATACCGGTTTGTTATGGGAAAATTTAATTTTTTATAATAAACTTTTCCACAACCGGCAAATCCCCTCGCGGAGATCTCAGCCATATACTAGAGTGGCCCGCGACCGGTTAGGATCGCGTTGCGGAAGCTAGCCCAGCACTCTACAAGTCCTCACACCCATGTGCGCGAAGGGTTCGGTGTAAATATCGCCCCTCGTACACGAATACAGATCTCTCAACTGTGTCCAAGTGACGGAGACTCTCCGACCACTTTACACTCACAGGAATGACAACAGCCTGTGCTCCTTTCTCTACACAGCTGAGATAGGCACCGGCGCGCCCTCAAGGAATCACAAGGGGATGGTGGTGAACACCTTCAAGGGTGCTGGCACACACGTCCAGGACTTTCCAGCAAGCAATGCAATCACCTACAAGCAAGCACAATCCACACTACACATATGCAGACACAGATAGAGCAAAGAACCATCCGGACGAAAAGCCACACGAAGTCCAGACGGTGGTAAAGGTTCCTATCCACTACACACAGGAAAACCGTCCTACTACCACTACACACGATAGATCCGGGGAGGGTTTACTCTTGTAGCGTACCACCAATCGACAAGCCGAGCCCACCAAGATCCTCCGGAAAGCTGCGTCGGAAAGTTCAGTCGGGGACGACGTGCGTCGCACTAATGAACACGCGCAAACCCCCCTTTCCTCCCTTTCCCTCTTCCGCGGCTCGCATCCGAAACCAGGGGACGCTCTCGGCTGAAACAGGGGAAGAGTCCCCTTCTTCGTCCGTCGCCGTCCGATAACCGGAATCATGCCGGAGGGGTGGGAATTGGTCGCCAGTGATAGGAGAAGTCACTGCCGGAGTATTGTCACCGGAGAAGTCGCTGCCGATGAGAATTTGAACCCAATGGAAGCGTGGCTTATGTGGAATCAGAGATCGAAAATTCCAATCTCTCTCCCGCGTCTGGCTGCCAGCGCCGGAGGGAATGGTTCCCTCCTTACCTTAGGGCACCGGAGGACAACCTAGAAGCTTCATGCCGGCGAGTCCACGGTCGTAATCTAGTCGCTGAACCAGAGAATTGGAGCTCTACTCCCAGATTTGAAATTGCCGTTGCCAGACCTTGCCCAAGCACTCTCGTCTGCTTGATTGGCAACCGCACCTCGACGAGGATGGATTTCCATCTTCGTCGCCACGCAAGCTGTGATCTCCGCCGGAGATTCCGCTTCCACCGGGGCGGATTCGAAAACCCGCCCTGGGCTCGTCCACGTAGGAATCCCAGCGCTAATTCACCATCGCCCTCGTCGCCACGCCAGCACGCACCGCCAGCCACCTTCCAAATCCGGCGAGCGCTCCTCCAAGTGGCTGGATCAACGGCGGACGGCGTCGCACGCGCCGCTGACGAAGAATAGGGGAAATTCCCCTCTTTGCGTCCGTGTGAGCCGTGAACCGGCTGAACCGGGTTCGGTTCAGTCTGGAAGGCTGGTTCAGGGCTGATTAGACCTCAGAGTCGCCCCACGGTTGACCCTCTTCGATGCACACGCTCACAAGCTCGTGCGAGAGGGTCCGGGGTCCATGGGTCGGGTCAGAAACCCACATCCACATGTGAACCCACACTCCGTGGTTCGACTCAACCCTCGCCCTATGGACTTGTGTCAACCTCAGTGACATGATCGCTCGTCCAATACGGCTGATGACGAGGGGTCCCCCATCGCTCCATCTCGGTGTGCTTTGGGATTTGTGCTAAATCCCAGGAGCATCACACTTAGTATGTCAGTTGTTTGTCTATAAATAGGACAGAGGGTCCTTTGTAAACAATATATAGAAAAAGCAATAAAGCTTTAGTCTTTCCACTACTTCCTTCAGTAGCATCAATCTCCTTCTAATCTCCTACATCTCCTTCCCATTACGCTTCCCAAATCTAACGGTGGCATCAGAGCCAGAGTAAAATTTTCAATGGCCAGTATAAGTGGCACCATGCTATCCAATCCTTATGGTTTCTAGACTTCAGTCATAATCTTTACTGGAGAAAATTATGACTTCTGGAAAATCAAGATGAGGACCATTCTCCAATCACAAGGATTATGGTCTATTGTAATGGAAGGCTACGAAGCCTATGAAGATGAAAGCCTATGTTCGTGGAGGAAAAAGACAAATTAGAAATGAAGCGCATGAAGGATGCTCGTGCGTTATGTATTATTCAGCAAGTAGTAGCTGAAAAACGATTATGGTGGCAGAAACAACAAAGGCTACATGAGATATTTTACAACAAGAATTTGAAGGAGATAATAAGGTACGCAATATTAAACTTTAATCTTTTCGAAGAGAATTAGAAATATTAAAAATGAAAGAAGGAGAGCAAATGAAGGACTTTTTTAGCAAAATAATGGACATAGTTAATCATATGCGGGCACTTGGTGAAAATATTTCTGATCAGAGAATAGTTAAAAAAATTTTAATTAGTCTTCCAGAAAAATATGATTTTATTGTTGCTGCTATCGAAGAATCCAAAGATATTTCAAAATTATCTGTACAAGAATTAATGAGTTCTTTATTATCTCATGAACAAAGACAATTACGGCATTCTGAGTCATCTATAGAAAGTGCTTTCCAGTCTAAAGTAAGTTAGGTCTCAAAAGAATAAGAGCACTGCAGAATGCTATTTCGAAAAAGGAGGAGGTTCAGCTTCAAGTAGCAAATATGGCGAAAGGAGTTTTAATAAAGGTATGAATTCTCCCTCAAAAGCTCCATGTTCTATTTGCAAAAAGAATAGTCATTCTACTAATAATTGTTGGTGGAAAGGAAGACCTCCATGCAATATCTGTAATAAATTTGGACATAATACATATAATTGTAGAAATAAGAATACTCATAAAAATTTTTGTAGTAATGAAGAAGATAAATTATTCTATGCAAGTTCTTCAGTTTCTAATAAGGACAGTACTATGTGGTATTTAGACAGTGGTTGTAGTAATCATATGACTGGAAACAAAAATATTTTTCAAAACATTGATACTACAATCAAGTCTAAAGTTCATATGGGCAATGGGGCTCTAGCTGAAGTAAAAGGTAAAGGTACCATAGCAGTTTAAACAAATAAAGGAATAAAATATATTAATGATGTTTTATTGGTACTTGATCTAACACAAAATCTTCTGAGTATTGGACAATTAGTTGAACATGGATATAGTGTTCATTTTGGAAATGGAGCTTGCTCAATATTTGATAATAGACATCAGTTGATTGCCAAAATATATATGGAGGGAAATAGAAATCTTCCTTTGAAGCTCCAGATACCTCCTCACCTTGCCATGAGAATAGAAGCTTTAGTAGAAAAATCTTGGTTCTGTCACAAAAGGTATTGTCATTTAAATTTTAGAGTCATGAAAATATTAAAACAAAAAGAACTAGTATATGGTCTTCCAAATATTTCTGAGATTATTAATACTTGTGAAGGCTATATTATGGGAAAACAACATTGGACACCTTTTCCAGTTCAAGCCAGAAGAGCAAGGACACCATTGGAAATTGTTCATACTGATATATGTGGTCGAATGCAAACTCCTTCTCTAAGCAACAAAAGGTATTTTATTACTTTTATTGATGATTTTACCATAATGACTTGGGTATATTTCTTATCTGAAAAATCAAAAGCTTTTGAAGTCTTCAAGAAATTTAAAGCTTCTGCAGAAAAACAAAGTGGGTTTTCTATTAAAATCTTAAGAAGTGATAGAGGAGGAGAATATACAGCAAGATATTTTGATAAATTCTACCAAGATGAAGGTATTCATCGTCAATTAACTGCAACATATACTCCTCAACAGAATGGAGTTGCTGAAAGAAAAAATAGAATTATAGTAGAAATGGCTAGAACCATGCTTAAAGATAAAGGTCTTCCTAATTACTTCTCGGCAGAAGCAGTTAATACTGTAGTTTATATTTTGAATAGGTGTCCAAGAAAAGCTGTTTGGAATAAAACTCCTATTGAAGCCTGGAGCGGTCATAAGCCAACAGTAAGTTATTTTAAAGTATTTGGCTCAATTTGCTATGTTCATATCCGTGATTAAAAAAGATCAAAATGGGATGATAAAAGTGAAAAATGCATATTTCTTGGTTATGATTCAAATACAAAAGGCTACAGGCTTTATAATATTCAGACAAAGAAGCTTATTATAAGCAGGGATGTGATATTCAATGAAAAGGATTCATGGGACTAGAAAGAAAAATAAGTGCCGGATATTCTTGTAATTATTCAAGTACAACAGCAACAACCAATAAGTCAAGAGACAAGCCAACCAATAAGTCCAAGCTCAAGTTCAAGCCCCATCTCAAATACTGAGGAATAATTATCAGAAACTCCTCCAAGACGAGTTAGAAGCTTAAGAGAAATTTATGAAACTGTAAATTTCATCACAAGCCAGAAAATTTTGAAGAAGCATCAAAACAAGAAGTATGGATCAAGGCAATAGAAAAAGAAATCAAAATGATTGAAAAGAATAATACATGGGCGTTATCTGATTGACCAAAGCATAAAGAAATTATTGGAGTCAAGTGGATTTATAAGACAAAGCTTAATCCAGATGGTTCCATCCAAAAATATAAAGCAAGACTTGTTGCAAAAGGGTATTCTCAAATACCAGGAATTGATTATAATGAGACATTTGCTCCAGTAGCTCGTTATGATACAATATGATCTCTTATTGCACTTGCAGCATAGAAGAAATGAAAGATTCATCAGTTGGATGTTAAGTCAGCTTTTCTTAATGGAGAAATAGAAGAAGAAATATATGTGGAACAGCCGCAAGGATTTCAAGATCTAGATAATAAGGATAAAGTCTTAAAGTTAAAGAAGGCTTTATATGGCTTAAAACAATCACCTCGAGCATGGTATAGCAAAATTGACAACTACTTTAGTAATCATGGATTCAGGAGGAGCAAGAGTGAACCAACACTCTATACAAAAACTAAAGGTAATAACATTCTTATTGTCTCTATTTATGTGGATGATTTAATCTACACAGGAGATAATGAGATGATAATAAAAGAGTTCAAAGAAGACATGCTGAAGACATTTGAGATGAGTGATATTGGCTTACTCCACTATTTTCTTGGAATAGAAGTCAGTCAAGAAAAAGGTAAGATATTCATCTCACAACACAAGTATGCTATGCTCTCCTGAAGAAATTTAATATGAAAAATTGCAAGGCTGTATCTACACCCTTAGTCCAAAATGAAAAGCTGCAAAAAGAAGATGGTTTTCCTAAAGAAAATGCCTCACAATATAGAAGTATGATTGGAAGTCTTCTTTATCTCACAACGACAGGACTAGATATTTTATATGCAGTAAGTCTACTATCACGCTTTATGACTGATCCAAGCCAATTGCATCTCAGTGCAACCAAAAGGATTCTCAAATACATACAAGGTACTAAAGAATATGGTATCTTGTATGAAGCAACTGAAAATCCAAAACTATTGGGTTACACTAACAGTGATTGGGCTAGTTCAGTCGATGATAGAAAGAGTACATCAGGATATGCTTTTATGTTTAGATCAGGTATATTCTCATGGTATTCAAAGAAACAAGAGACAGTGGCTCAATCAACAGCCGAAGCTGAATATATAGCAGCAGCAGCAGCTACAAGCCAAACTATATGATTAAGAAGAATCTTATTAGATATGGGTCGAGATCAGAAAGAACCCACTATTATTCATTGTGATAGTAAATCAGCAATAACCATTGCCAAAAATCTAGTACATCACAGCAGAACAAAATATATTGCAATTAAATATCATTTTATACGAGAAGCTGAATCAGAAGGAGATATACAACTGCAATATTGCAAAACAGAAGAGCAACTAACAGATATATTTACAGAAGCTTTACCAAGAGCAAGGTTTGAAACTCTAAGAGCATTACTTGGTGTTTGTATCAAAACTCGTTAAGGAGGAGTGTTGAAGGTAACGAGTTTAAAAAAGGAACAAGACTTTCCAATGTTGGTGAGAACGGAATGTACGTGAAGATGGAAGCTGCTAGAAGCAATATTCTAGAAATAAGTCAACAGGCCGGTTGACATTTGTAGAAGTGTGTAAGAAATTTCTACACCGACTTAGTATGTCGATTGTGTGTCTATAAATAGGACAGAGGGTCCTTTGTAAACAATATAAAAAAAGCAATAAAGCTTTAGTCTTTCCACTGCTTCCTTCATCAGCATCAATCTCCTTCTAATCTCTTGCATCTCCTTCCCATTACGCTTCCCAAATCTAACATGGTCTCCATCGCCGTCAGGAGATCGAAAGCGAGATCTAGAGAAGAAACGGGCAGAGGGTGGGACGGGAGGAGGTGGCACCGGGCACTGGCAGTGACGAGAACTCTAGGCTGAAGGAGATCGCAGATGAAAATAGGGGCTGAAGGAGATCGCGTTTCGGTACGAAATAGCGGATGAAGAACTCTGGAAGAAGGAACTTTGGAAACGGGAGCTTCCAGCTACGGACGGAGGTGGTGACGGGCATTGGCGATGATGGGTGTTGGTGACGATGAGCAAAGGCGATGCGACTTTTGTAAAAGGGGGAAGCTAGAGATTCCAGACGAGATGGATAATCACGTGTTTAGTGTACACAGAAAGCCAACGGTGCACGGTCAAAAGCTCGTCTGGGTGGGCTTTGTCCCAACAGTGAATTATGTGGTAGTCAAGCCGCCCCAAATAGGGCCTTAATTTGGGATCTAACTTAATTCAAACTGAGTATTCAAATTAGGCACGGTGGGTACTTTGCAACCAAATTAAAGATATAATGAAAGTTGTATTTCAAATTATTTTTATAAGATATAATTTTATAAACTAAAATTATATATATTTATAATAATGAATTTTAATGGTAGACATTATGTTCCAATTACAATGTTGTTATATTATAATTAATGATGGACTTTTGAATAAGGGATCCATCAAAGTGAGAGGGTTTTATTTTGGTTAATTGATGGATGTGAATATCCTTAGTGCATCTTAGGATTATAGTTGCCTTTGATGGTGCTACTATGGAGAAAAAATTATTTGGATGCTCTATTGTATTATTGGGGTCCTTACGTGAAAAAAGTGAGGTGTTTTTTTTTTTCTCCAAAAAAAAAAAAAGAAAAGTCTATAGAAGTTATGTATTAATATAATATAAAGATGTAATGCTATAATATTTCACATATGGAGTCTTAGTTATTTTTTTATGATGCCATCAACCTAGAGTGATTTGATTGTAAAGTCTATATCTTTGTTGAATTTATTAGACATTTATTTTATAATTTGAATAAATCTCTTCTCCGTGGTAAAAATGACGATGATAATAGCAAGCCATCCTCTGACTTCATTTTTAGTATTATACAAATTATAAAAAGCATTAATCATTTCGCCTTTCTTGTCAGCTTCCTTCAGTCCCACTTGGATGCTGGAATAAGACAAGATGTTGACCGTTGACGCCAACTTGAAAATTTTTGTAGCCCCACCCAACCATCAACCTTCAACCGTGAACGGCAATTACTAGCGAACCCCGCTTCTTCTTGGAATCACCCTTGCGCTCTTCTCTCCATCCTCCTTACCTTATATTAGGGCATCCAAAACCCTTTCTGCTCCTCACTTCCACTCTCCCATCTCTAATTATCTTGTCTTCATCGCAGCCCGCAGCGCACAATTTCGTCTCTATTCCATCCATGGCATCAAGCGATGAGTTTTCCCTCCACCTCATCCGCCAATTCCTCCTCGATGACCTGACCCTCGACGCCCCTGAGCCAACGCTGGATCGTCAACCCAGTCTGACGATCTCCGCGCCCCCGAGAGCGGCGATGGCAGCGGTCTCCGATAGCGACGACCTAGGCAAGCACTATCGGGGAGTCCGGCAGCGGCCGTGGGGGAAGTTCGCGGCTGAGATTCGGGATCCCAGCCGGCGAGGGGTGAGGGTCTGGCTCGGCACCTACGACAGCGCCGTGGAGGCCGCCAGGGCTTACGACCGAGCCGCCTTCCAGATGCGCGGCCGCAAGGCGATCCTCAACTTCCCCAACCAGATTTCGCCACCTGTAGCGTCATCGGCGGAGGCGGTCGATGGAAAGAGGAACAAGGATGTGGAGGAAACGACGGCGGAGTCACCGGCGATTAAGAAGAAAAGATCGGCGGAGATCGATGGCAGCGGCGAGTGGTCTTCGCCGTCGAGTTGGGATGGGGTTTGGGATTGGGATGCCTTGGATACGAAGGGAATCTTTAACTTGCCGCCATTGTCGCCGTTGTCGCCCCATCGCGCGTTGGGGTTTCCTCAGCTCACCGTGATCTGATTCTGAAGAGTGGTGGTCTAAGGTGAACCAAAAAAGAAAAACAAAAAAAGTACCTCAACCTATCAAAATGGACGGTCGTGATTGTTTCAGAAGATGGAAAGCAGCGATGGGGGCCGTTTTTAGTTATTATGCTAAATTGTGGATGTACCAACGGAAGTGACGCTCATATTTATTCATTCTTTTGTTCATTTGCTAAATTGATTCATTAGTTATTATGGAGTGTCATTTTTAGACAGAAGGCTATTTCAACTTTAAACAATAACCTCTCTTTTGTCAAGCTATGATTTTTGAAATAGACAAACACTTCTTTCCAATTGGATAATTCATTTAATCATTCAAATGAAAATAGGATTGTGCTATTTTCCCTTTGAGATAATTGTCAGTTTGCCAAGTTCCATTATTTAATCTTAAAGATGGCTAATCTCTCTCATTATGCATATGCTAAGAATAAAATGCACTCTTCCCTTAGTTAAAAGAATTTATAAATGATGACAATTACGTTCTATAATATATGGACACTCCTAGTGTTAGCCCAAGATTTAGGCTCAATTATGACCAGTCAAAAGGGTGTTGACCGAGTCAAAATCACCCCAAATCGAAGCTAGGGCTCGGCGCTCGCGTGCGACCGAAAATGGTGGAGCCGCGTTCGTTGATGTCAACGCGTGCAGGTGTTCTCTGCCGCGTGGCGGGCAGCCACCGGCGGCAACGTCGGCCGGAGAGGCGATGGCTGCATGGCTGGAGCTCGTTGGCGGCAACGGGTGGTGAGCATTCGTCCTCCGGAAGCACGCGCGGGCGTCCAGAGGAGGTGGGCGGAAAAAGGGAAGTATTGGCGTGGGTGTAGCGGCAGAGAGGAGGCGGCCGTTTCCAGGGGAAACAACGACGAGGAGCCGAAGCTAGGCTTCGATTGGAGGCTGGGATGCGAGGTCCGTCAGGCGACGCGAACTCAACGTCGGACACGCAGTGAGGCGGCGTCGCGACGACGTGGCTTCGCGGAGTCGCCTTTCGGCTGCTGGAGAGCAGTTCGATTGGCGTGCTGTCGGCGACCGGAGGTAGTCCGGCGGGTTCCCAGCGTGGGACGCCGACGGCCGAGCTCCTCAGGTGAGCAGGATAGTGGAGACAAGGTGGACGCGCGTGAGGGCACAGCTCCAAGCGATCGGAGCAATCGACTGTGCGGTCGCAACTCCAGGTGAACGAGGCGAGTGGCCCGCCTCCCTTCGCGTGCCTTTCCTCCTCTCGCCTCTGGCGTCTCCGGTGACATCCGGTGAGGTCCAACGACCTCCCTCTTCCCCTTGGTACCGGCGATCAGCAGTGATCGTCCGGCGACCTTCTCTCCCCTTTGGTTCCGGTGATCGGCGGCGATCATCCGGCGACCTCCGGCCGACTTCGATGGCGAAGTCCGGCAAGCTCTGATGGGTCAGAGTGTCGTGAGGTCTACTCCCTCCGCTCCGGCGATTAGCGGTGATCATCGGCGGACTCCGACGACCGGTGGTGTGGTGTGGGGGTTCAGCGTCGATGAGTCCAACTTGTTTCCCTCTACGACTCGGTGTAGTCGTATCAACTGCTCGGACGGACTCTGGTGATTGGTGGCGATCCCCGGTGAACTTCGTGCGACGACCGGTGGTGTGTGGCGGGCGGTTCGGCGTCGAGGAGTTCAAATCAATTTGCTAGATGGTCCGTTGTGCAGTGGTGGAGCCGGTGGGTTCGAGTCCTGCCGAGAGGTATTCTTCTCGTCCTGACTCCTTAATTTCAGTCATTTACCTTTCTACTGTTTATTTAGCTTTCCTGCGTCGCCATGCTTTTCGGTGACGCATTGTTCTGTTGTTGTGGTTTGTGCGCGTTTCGCGTTCGACCCCGCGTTTAGGCGCGTGCTGTCCCTCACTTCTCCGGCGTTCTCCCCTGCTTGTCCGAGCGAGGCGGCTTCTCCCCTCTTCTCAGTCTGTGCGACCCCGTCGCTTTTGTGCTTGTTTGTGTTTGCTGTGTTGACTGTGTGTTCTGTCGCCTACGTGCGACTAGCCCCTCTTCTACACCCTGCGTGGTGTTCGCTGCTCACACATGTGCGCCACCGTCTGCGTACGGTATTGGTTGTTTGTTGGGTTAGGCTGAGACGTGAGTGGTCACGTCTGCCGGTCGCGCCCTGTGCTATTTTGTCCCCTGCCCGGGACAGTTTTCCTCTCAGAGTCCTGCGTGGCTCTGCTTAATTTATTTAAAAATTTTAGCACTAATTTTGGGCATGACACCTAGGATGCTTGAGTATGTTGGATAACACTTTCTTGGATCCCTTGATTATGATACATTCATAGGTTGGGTAATTGTTATAGAATAATACTTTGATTGTAGCATGATGTGTTGTGTGAATGATCTCAATTGGATCTACCCAACTCTATTGGATTAATGTTGAACACAATATAAAAAAGTTAGATCACCCCGTGTTAGTCATTACAACAAGATAAAATGCAAAATAAAGAACAAATATTGGATTAATGTTGAACACAATTTAAAATAATAGATATGTGTCCATGATTGTGATAGATGATCATAGACATAGTGTTGTATCTAGAACTATGGTGACCAAATTTGAAATTAGAACTCACACTCTTTGATGCTTGGTCACAATACAATTGTTTTCTTATCTAAGCCAAATATAGTCTAGTCGAATCCACAAACACTTAATTGATATGAATTTTGGATAATAATATTTATAAAAAGGGGGCTCATGCGTTATGAATTCTAAATAGGTATTAGTTAAAATTTTTGAATTTTATAATAAACAAAATGGGCCTTACTTTTTCAAATAATTGATTTAACCTATTAATCTGATCTCAAGTTTAAAGGCTGTGTATATAAGAACAGATAGAAAATAGATAGAAACAAGAGGGAAAGAAAAAAGGGAAAAGAAAAAAAAAAAGAAGGGAAATTGAGTCATGTGAAAATCACATGGCTAAAAAACCCGCAGGCATCGATGGCAGGCGACAAGCGTTGATGGCAGTAGGGACGAACCGGCACTGCGAGCTGCTGCAGGGGGGAGGCCAGGCGGACGAACGGCGAGGCGAGTCGTGTTGGGGCGAGGCGAGGTGGACGGCGAGGTTGCTGGGGTGGCTGATGGACCTCGCGAGGCGGACGGCGAGGCAAGGCGTGCTGGGGCGAGGCAAGGTGGACAGCGAGGCAAGGCGTGCTGGGGAGAGGCACCTAGACAGCAAGGCTGCTAGGGCGGACGACGAGGCAAGGCGAACGGCAAGGCTGCTAGGGCGTACGACGAGGCTGCTGGGGCGGTTAATGGACCTCGCGAGGCGAATGGTGAGGCGAGGAAGACGACGAGGCTGTTGGGGCGAACGACGAGGCTGTTGGGGCGGACAGCGAGGCGAGACGAAAGGCATGGGTAGACGGCGAGGTTGTTGGGGTGGCTGACGGACCTCGCGAAGCGGACGACGACGCTACTGGGGGCTGCGAGATGGGCGTTGAGGCAAGCAGGCGAGGCACGAATGCGTGAAATTTTGTTTTTCGTTCGATTTGGATGGACCACGATTCGAAGGAAAATAGAATGATTTTCTTTTCCTAATTTTTCTTTCTGTGCCGGTATACTAAGTGTCAGGCCCGGAATTTCTAGTCCAGGCCCATGGACTCTTGGGCTAGGCCAAGCCAAGCCCTAGCGATGGAGATCCAAACCGAGCCCAAAATCACAGTCAAAATCGAATGGCTTCCCGATTTGACCAAGCTTCACGACAACTCAGTGGGCGTCGTCTTCCCTGACTTCAGCGGGCATTGCAGAGACGTGGGGGCGTTGAACGATTCCAGCGGGAAGTTCGTGGCTGACGACGATTTCGGCAGCGAACATGGGGCGTGGCATCGTGGCAACGAGAAGAAGCTGCTCAAGTTCTTCTATAAAGCTACGAGGAAGCGGCGGATCAAAGGGGGCGCATAGGTGACACCACAGAGCTGAGGGCGGGAGCGCCACTACCGGCGGCGGCGAGAGCACCGTCGCCTTGCCAGAGCAGAGGCTCTGATGCCGCCAGAGGGCGAAGAAGCGAGAGTTCCAGCGCTAGGGCATCGACGAGAGTGTAAGCGAGAGAGTTCGAGCTTTGAGGGTTTGTAACCGGCGTCTAGAGAGACGACCGGCGAGAGGAGCAAGTGGGAGAGGGGCGGGCGACGGAGGTCGTCGGCCCGGAGAGCTCTGTAATCTGTTTGGACGTATAAGAGAAGCTTTTCCATCTTCCCCTGTCTCACGAGCTCTCGACGTATTTCTGGGAGGTTCCGGCGGCGGACGACCATTGGATGACGACGAAAAGTGAAGGGATGCGGCGGCGTTCTCCTTCTACAAGCGAGGTCTTCCTCCTCCGGCAAAGACGCCAGGCGCAGGCGGCGTCGGGCGTGAGAGAGGAGAAGACGACGCGAGGCGAGAGTTTCGAACGCGTCGAGCGAAACGAGGAGTCAACACTCGAAACGGGTCAACGAGCGATTCGGACGCGAAATCGAAACCCGATTTCAGAATTCGAAAGCCGACGTCAGGTGGACGTCAGCGGCAGATTTTGATCAGCGGCGCGGCGCGGAACAAAATCGGAGGGATGACATCATCGACAACAAAATCGAATCGGCGACATTTGGAAGCTGACATCATCCTGACGTCAGTGCTGAGATTGGCGCGTGCGGCGAAGCTTGGATTCAGACGTTGACAATTTTGACTGGTCAATTCTAGGGTTTGACTAGAGAGGTATCTAATTTAGGGTTGATTTCCCTAAATTAGGATTAGGGTTCTGAGCGACCTTGTAAATTGGGGATACAAATTGTTCGGTGAGTTAAGGTTTTCAATTTTGGGTTGGAAACCCTAGAGCGTTGTGTTCCGGTGTTCCGCCGGATGACCCTAAGACAACGGTTAAGCGTTGATTTTAGGGAGATCCGACCGGAGCGTGACACTAAGGATAATTTAATTTTTCTTTTTCTTTTTTTCTTTCACACCCTTTTCAGTATAAAAAAAAATAGTGAGCGAGTTGCCTTTCTTATCACCTTCCTCCTATGTTGACGCAAACTAATAATTATTGAGCCGCAATTACTAGCGCAGTCAAACCCTCTTCTTGGAAGCACCCTTTTTCAGCGCTCTTGACTGTCCACCAATCCTTATATTAGGGCATCAGAGGCCCGTTCTGCTCTTCAATTCCACTCTCCCATCTCTAGTCTTCTTTTCCTTCTTCACTCCACTCTCTCATTGCAGGCGCCAAATTCGTCTCTATTCCATCCATGGCGTCAAGCGATGACTTTTCCCTCCACCTCATCCGCCAATTCCTCCTCGATGACCTGACCCTCGACTCACCTGACCCATCTCTGCATCGTCGACCGAGTCTGACGATCTGCACGCCTGCGCCCCCTAGAGCGGCGATCGCAGCGGTGTCGGGCTCCGATAGCGACGACGAAGGCAAGCGGTACCGGGGAGTCCGGCAGCGGCCGTGGGGGAAGTTTGCGGCTGAGATTCGGGATCCCAGCCGGCGAGGGGCGAGGGTTTGGCTCGGAACCTACGATAGCGCCGTGGAGGCCGCCAGGGCTTACGACCGAGCCGCCTTCCAGATGCGCGGCCGCAAGGCGATCCTCAACTTCCCTCACGAGATTCCGCCCCCTGTAGCGTCATCGGCGGATGCAGTCGACGGAAAGAGGAAGCGAGAGGCTGTGGAAATGACGGCGGAGTCACCGGCGATTAAGAAGGAGAGATCGGCGGAGATCGAGAGCAGCAGCGAGTGGTCGACGCCGTCGACTTGCCCCTTGACGCCGTCGAGTTGGAACGGGGTGTGGGATTGGGAGGCGACGGAGACGAAGGGAATCTTCAGTTTACCGCCGTTGTCTCCGTTATCGCCTCATCCCTCGCTGGGGTTTCCCCAGCTCGCCGTGACCTGAAGTCACAGGCGAAAAACAAAGGAGTATCTCAACCTTCCGAGTTCCGATGGATGGTTGTGATTGGTTCAACAGTTGGAGGCGGCCTGAAGAAGATAGATTTGCGTTGGTGCTGTTGTTGCAGATGTATAGATGGAAGTGACGCTTTATTTATTAATTCTTTTGTTTATTTGCTAATTGGTTTTTATTTATTATGGTGTTATTTTAAGAAAGTAGACTATTTCAACATTAAACAGTAGCATCTCTTTTCCTTCCAATTGGATATCTCATTTTAATCAATTAAATGAAAAATAAGATTTGAGAAAAATTTATAGGTAAGGTCATCTCTGAGCTTTTGGCCACTAGCAAATAGACTTCTTGGGAGAGTTTTTGGCCACTAGTTTATAGAGGTAAGGTCATAATTCTTAGTAAATAGACTTCTCAGAAAAGAGTTTTTGCCACTAGTTTAGGCCCGCTGGTTCCCTATTCTCCCAAAGTTAAGATTGCATGTAACACTAATTCATGTTGATGGGGATCAAGAAGAATTCTAAAGATCTAATCTATTTAGACTAAATCAACTAGCCTAGTCCCACTCATTCATTCATTCATTCACATATGATAATTTTGATCCATATTAAGTCGTGTATCAACAAATTAGAATGTTTTATAACTTGTAGACTATCACAATATTAAGTTTGTAATCTTAGGATAAGTGTTCCAGTATAATATAATTCCTTTGTCCTATGATATTTACATTGGATAAGTATACATGTGGGTACAATTAAAGCAAGAGAATGCAATCACTTGTGCTTTATATATAATTTACGACATATCTAATAATGATGATTATAATTTCTCAGTTACAATTAAGTATTAGATTGTATCAAATAAATCACTTGCCATATATAAGTGTCGATGTTCTTAAATATGAGGACGAATGTACTCCAATCACTTGTAATCTTGATTTATAGCACTCAAGTCATAGATACACGATGGATCATTCCCCTACATCAACTATTGGTGTATTTATGTGTGTGCATTATTTATTAATATCATACATTTAACTAGCCCACATATTAGTCTTACATATATTATAATTGTCTCTTATCCACTAAAATACATTGACTAGGGACTAATAATGAGTCCAATCTAAAAACATTATTATGCTATTCAATATAGCAATATAGGAGTAGCAATCAACATAATAACAATATTGCCTTTATTATATAAATAAACATGATACAAAATATAAACTAATGGTCTTCCGGGCATACACACTAATAAGCCTTTAATGTGGAAAAATGACAATACAACAATTGCTTCAGTTGACCATTATTACATTAAATATGGCCTCTATAATTTATTCCTAGTGATGATAAAAAAAAAATTCAATCATTATATAATAATTTAAGCATACATTTATATATATATATATATATATATATATATATATATATATATATATATATATATATATATATATATATATATAAAGCTATTATTATTATTATTATTATTATATTTCTTTAATATATATGTAACTTAAGTTATTATAATAATATCATAAGAATAATATGATTATTTTTAAATATCTTTAATTGAGTATTATTGTAGATTGAACAATAATAATATGTTAAAGCTAATAATTATAGTGACGAAGGCAAAGAGTTATTATGATATAAGATATCAAATTAAGTGCATATAAGAATGTTATATAAATTATTATATGAGTGTTATAGATATTCTTATTTTGATAATAATTTTTATAATATTTAGACTTGAGGTCATCCTGTATTCCTATACGATTAATTATGTACTTTGATAGAATCAAATCATGTGGTTGAGTGTGCCATGAATCTTAGAAAGAAATGTAAATAATTAAAATAGGATTAGTCTCTTTTACCTAATACGAGTGTTAGAACCTTGGCCAATTAAGTGTGCTTGAAAATATATGTAATGGTCAAATAAACCAGTATGAGATATTAATTATATTTATTAAATGAGTATACTGAGAAACATAATTGTGAATAGATTATGCATTCTCAATATTTATTAGTTAGAATCGGTCTTACAGTTTTTGGATGATTGGTTCAACAATGATTGATTCGACCAATTAATCTAATCTTATTTTTAGAAGAATAGAGAGCAACTTGCCTTGCGTTTCTTCTTATCTCCTTCCTTGCACAGTCCACTTGTATGCTTAGATGAGATGTTGATTCAAACTGCATAATTGCGGTGGCCCACTCGACAATCAACCGTGAGCCGCAATTACCAGCGACTCGGCGAGCGCAGTTACCAGCGACTCTTCTTCTTGGAAGCACCCTCTGACTCTTGCGCTCTAGTCTGTGCCAATCCTTATATTAGGGCATCACAGACCCTTTCTGCTCTTCAATTCTACCTTCTCATTGCAGCCCGCAAATTCATCTCCATTCCATCCATGGCATCAAGCGATGACTTCTCCCTCCACCTCATCCGCCAATTCCTCCTCGGTGACCTGACCCTCGACTCACCTGAACCATCGCTGGATCGTCAACCCAGTCTGACGATCTCCGCGCCCCCGAGAGCGGCGATGGCAGCTTCCGATAGAGACGACCAGGGCAAGCGGTACCGAGGAGTCCGGCAGCGGCCGTGGGGGAAGTTTGCGGCTGAGATTCGGGATCCCACCCGGCGAGGGGTGAGGGTTTGGCTCGGAACCTACGATAGCGCCGTGGAGGCCGCCAGGGCTTACGACCGAGCCGCCTTCCAGATGCGCGGCCGCAAGGCGATCCTCAACTTCCCTCACGAGATTCCGCCCCCTGCAGCGTCATCGGCGGATGCGGTCGACGGAAAGAGGAAGCGGGAGGTGGTGGAAATGACGGCGGAGTCACCGGCGATTAAGAAGGGGAGATCGGCGGAGGTCGAGGGCAGCAGCGAGTGGTCGACGCCGTCGACTTGCCCCTTGACGCCGTCGAGTTGGAACGGGGTTTGGGATTGGGAGGCGTCGGAGACGAAGGGAATCTTCAGCTTGCCGCCGCTGTCTCCGTTGTCGCCCCATCCTTCGCTGGGGTTCCCCCAGCTCGCCGTGATCTGAAGAGTCAAGGGGAAAAAAGAGGCATCTCAACATTCGACGATGGACGGTAGAGATTGGTTCAACAGTTTGGAGGTGGGGTGGGCGGGCGGGTGGCCCGATGAAAAAAATGTGTCGTGGTGTTGTTGTAGATGTACAGATAGAAGTAACGCTTTTATTTATTAATTCTTTTGTTCATTTGCTAATTAGTTTGATGTATTCATTTTAAGGCCGTAGACTATTTCATTATTTGACACTAACAAATTTGATCGAGTCTCGATTTATCCTTAAAAAATAATAAAAATTACATATGAAGCATATCGTGTTTTTCAGATAACAGTCTTGTCGAGAGTTACTTTTCGCAATCTACGCCCTTGCTTCTTGTTTTTAACCACGACCTCACTTACTATAGTGTGGTAACAACTGTTTGGCCTTAAAACTTAAGGTAGAGGAGACGAATGCGTCTATTATCCCTTTGAATTTTAATAAATGTTTGGCCTTAAAGGTGGTGGCTTTCGAATAGGATGAGAGGGTAAAAAATTGCATGGATGAGCGCTTTAAATTTGAATCACTTTTGTCAGGCCCGAGATCCACCGGGCCGGGCCATATCAGAGCAGGCTGGGCGAAGGCCCAAGCCCACAATGCACGCATCCAGGCATAGCCCGGCAGCAATGTGAAGTCACTCGGTCAACACCCACAAACCCTCCCGATTTTGACATTGTAGTCGTCTCTATTGCGATGAGTTCTTCAACCGCAGCGTCGTCTTCGCCGGGCACAGAAGGGGACGACGGCGTCGATGCGCTCGGGCGACAAGGGAAGGCGATCGCGAAAGAATCATGACTAATTGGAGCGCCACCTTCCCGATTTGGGAAGGAGACGAGGTCTTAGGTGAAGGAAGCGACATCAAGGCAGGGGGTGGATCCTCTCTTTAAAGTCAACGACGGAGAGCGGCGGGGAGGATAAGCAAATGTCAAGCGAATCAACACCGGGATGAGAGCTGTAAGTGAGGGGTTTTGAGCGATTGTAACCAGAACCAGGAGGTTTCCGACGAGGGAGGGATCGAGGGGTCACCGGCCAGGGGGCCAACGACGTGAGGAGAGGCTTGTGTAGTGGTCAGGAGAAATAAAGCAAGCTTCCTTCTTCGATCTTGTGTTCCCTTGTTTCCGCGTCTGATTCCTTCCGCGGCGGCGACAGCGACGAGCTCGGCAGTAGGTGACTACGAGATCGGTTGTGGAAAGCCAAAACGTAGGCGGTGGCTTCCTTCCTTGCCAGTACACTCCGTCCGGCCGGCGATGACAAACGACAGCAAGGATGACGTAGGCGGCGTCGTTCTCGCGTGGAAGACGAAGGTGTCAAGTTCGAACGCGTTGCCAACGTTCAAAACGAGGCAAGGGTCAACAGTCAACGGTGAGAACGAATTCGAGCAAACGAATTCGATTTTAGCGGCTGACATCATCGTGATTTCAGCGAAAGCCAAATCCGAATTGAGATTGCTGACGTCGGCATGATGTCAGTGAAATTGAATTAATCGGCACGAGTGGTGCGGCGGAATTCGGTGATTTGGGCGTTGACCGAATTAAGTCAAAATTAGGGTTTGACTTGAGTTTCAATTTTGACCAGAGAGGTATTTTGATTTAGGGTTTCTGTACTTTCCGGTTTCCTGAATTAGGGCTAGGGTTTTCCGACTCTTTTTCGATTTGGGGGTGATTTTGCATCCGGGGAATTAGGGTTTCCGAATTGGGGTGAAATTACACCCGAAAATTCTAGGGTTTCACGCCCGGTCTAGTGTTCCGTCGGACTACCTTAGGCTGGGGCATGACACCTATTGTCACGCCCCGGTCGGATCAACCCTAAAAACTGCGCTTAACCGTTGTCTTAGGGCCGTCCGGCGGAACACCAGATGCGTGAACTCCGCCTAGGATTAGGTTTTCCCCCAAATTGAAAACCCTTGTCTTCGTTGTTGACCTCTGTTGAACGACACCCGCTCCCCTCCCTCGCCGTCGACCTCTGTCGATGGGTACAGTCTCTCGCTCTCTCTCAAACTTACTCACGTTGCTCCTCGCTCTCAGTCGATCGCCGTCTCCAAGCTCTCGGTGGTGAAGATCCCTTTGCTCTCGCCTGTCGAGCTTTTATCGAGCAGGACGGCCGCCTCCCATCTGCGTCTCCGATCTTCATGCGTGACAGCAGCCGTCCGTGTTTGTCACACGCGGAGAAGACTTCGCTTCGCCCTCGTTGTGCCGTCCACAGTGTCCGCCATCCGGATCTCGCGGAGTCGAGCCCGACGCCGCGTCCGAGTATGCCGCTCACCTTGCAGCTAGTGGTGAGACACCGCGGAAGAGGGCGGTGTTGATGTGGTGTGCGCGGGCCTCGGGTCAACATAGAGCGTTGACCAAGGATTCTTGCCCCAATTTGGCTTCGCATCCTCCCTTTTCCTGCTTGGATTTGGGCTGTTGCCTGGCCCACCGGGCCTTGGGCCGAACCGGCTTGAATCAGGCCTGACACCTATGATGAAGGATGTAGCTTAGAAGCCCTTTTTTCTTGTGGACTCGCGCTTGAAGGAGACATGGAGGTGCAACATTGAAGGTTGTGACTTGAATGAAGAAGTAAGCTTGATTCAATCTTAGATCTTTAAATCTTCTTACTAAAATGCTTGAGGTGTGCCCAAGCGGATGAAGTGTGCCGATGAAAGGATTGAAGCTCTCCTTACCCTTTTGTCTTTTACTTGTTTGTTTGAGGACAAATTTGGGAGGAGATAGATGAGGTGAAGCTTTGACTATTGCCTCCTAGATCAAATGAAGAAGAGGGAAGGAAGAGAGAAAGGCCTCATGGTAAGGAGAGGAGGAAAGAATAGAAAAAGAGCTTGTGGCAAGGGAATGCAGGAGAACCCACATGTACAAGGGTTTGCTCACACAATTGGTTTATGCGTCATTTACATTTGGCTATAAGAATGCTTATATTCTATGATGTATAGGCTCTTTGAAAATAGGAACGACTATTAGATTTGATGAATTGCTTTAAGACTGATTGATTCTTCTTGGAAAGAAATGGAGATTCCTTGATGGGTTTTGTTTGGGATTCCATGGAAATTGAGAGAGATGCTTAGGTATTTTTGCATACAGTTGAATGAGATTCCTAGGAAGCCATTTGAACTATTTGGTTCCCATGCTTCTTATAGAAGGACAAAACGTTCGTTGCATGATCACTTCGAAAATTTGATCTTCATTAATATACACTTGTATAATATAGATTTTATATAGATGATGTGATAATTATATTTATGATGAATGTTGATGTCATCAAGGAAATAAAGGTCAAACTCACAACCTTCTTATTTTAAATTAATCATCTAATGTTTATCTAGCATTTTGTGCTACACTTAGACCTCCAAAGTTGAATTTGATCAGGTTGGTTTGCATTTGTTTTACTTTGTCCTTTATATTGTAATATATGCTTTTTTTTTTATGTTAGTAGGAGCAAAAATACATCTTAAAAGACAAAGGCAGATCTACATTGCCTAGATTTACCAAGTATGTCCATCATCTAAATGGTACCTAGTATATACATTATAAAAATATAACTAAAAATTATATATTTTCCCTTACTAACATAAGAAAACATGTATAAATTAATAATATATTAAAATATAATATGTATATATATATATTGAGAATTCATTTATTGTCTTCTAAGAGTAGCTTTATAAATTAGCAAATGTTAGTTAGTTCAATTGTTAAGGACTTTAGTTATTGATAATAAGATTTTGGGGTTAAGCTAAAAGTGTTTTATTGAAGGGGAAGAAAAATAAGAGGGGAGAAGAAAAGGGGAAGAAAGAAAAAGAAGGGGAAAGAAATCAAATCACGCGAAGCAAAAATAGGTTGCAGGAATCGGGAGGTGGCAGCAACAGGGTGGCGATTGTAGGAAAGCTGCAGGCAGTAGGCAGTGGCAGGGAAGCTGCAGGGGCGGCCGGCTGCAGCGGAGTAGGGATGGGAGGTGGCAAGGTTGCGAGAGGCGAGCTAGAGCAACGAGGCTGTGAGGTTGGGCGAGGCGGCGAGTGGCGAGGATGTGAGAGGCAAGGCTGTGAGCGGGAGGCGAAGACAAGGTCGTGGGGTGGGCTTGCGACACGAGCTCGAGAAGGGAGGGGAGGAGGCGGGGACGATGGAAAGGGAGGGGAGGAGGAGGCAGGAATGTGGGGAAGGGGAGGAAGGGGGGGGGGAGGAGGCGAGCTCGCAATAGGGTACATCGAGAAGGGGAGGGAGGGAAGGCGGAGGCGGAGATGGGGAGGATGCTAGGTGTGAGGTTCAAAATTATTTGGACCGAGCCGAGGGGAGATTGGGCCGCGCGACCCAATCCGTCAGCTGCAGCCAGCCCAGCGCGTCACCAGAATGGACGAACTCAATGCAGGAAGCATCGCCCCTTTCGGCGACGATTGCGGCGCTGTCCCGGTGCCATCTCTGACGACGACGACGGCGGCGACTTCGGCGGAAACGACGAGCGGAGCCAGCGGGATTAGGCAAGCGAATCACGCGTGGAGGCATGATTCGCGAGCGTCGACGACGGCGGACGGATCCTGGGCGCGGACGAGGTGGCGAGATCACGGAGGCGTGATACACGGATTCTGAAGATGGAAGGATCGGTTGGCAAGCCGATCCTCTTCCAAAGGCGGAAGACTCCATTCCCTATAAAGCCCAGCCGAACGACGAGGAAAAATAGGGAGGAACGGGGAAGAAGAACTGGGCTTCCCCCGTTTCGAGGGACGCGAGCAAGCAGCTTCTCTCCAGCGTCGACGAGAGGAAGAGGAGGGGGAGGCGGGCAGAACCACTGGCGACGAGCTTCCTCCTCCTCCCCCATGCGAGGCCTGTGAGTGATTGTGAGTCGACGGCGAGGGGTCGTTGTCGACGGGAAAAGGGAAGATCCGGTGGGTGGATTTGAGCGAAGTCTGTAAGGGTTTTTGTAGGTTTGTACAATCCGGATCAAATCGACAAATGTAAATTTCCCTTAAAGCTGTGTTGTCATTTCCGGCAAGCTCCTGAGTTTTCTGGCGATTTCATCTTCTCCTTCACCATCATCTCCGGCGACGGCAGCTTCCGCGACGAGAGGGCTGAGGCCGGACGCAGGTTCCGGCCTGCCGCACGCTCTATTCCCGTCCACCGGCTTCGACGACGACCAACGTTGATCTTCGGACGCAGGCGGTGTCCACGTGAAGAAGGCGAGACAAGTTTCGAATGAAGACGGCGTTCGAAACAAGGCTTTGTCAACGGCGGTCAAAATCGAACGTACGGCTTCGATTTCCAATTCCAGGTTCAAAATGTGATTTTGGTTTTGGGAAGTGGCACACAGTTCCATGGTATTTGCCTACGTGGACGGGCTAAATGGGCTGGGCGTGACAGTGGTATCAGAGCCAAGTTTCGGCCGGCGGACATGGTGACAAAAGGAGATGGCGGGCACAGGTGGTGCACTAATAGGGCGGTGGCGAGCGCCCCCCCCCCCCCCCCCCATTCCAGAGCAAGAGGCTTTGATGTCGTCGCCAGGTGGGCGACGAAGAGAGGTCCGCGAGATCTCTTTCCGGGACAATGGGTTCCGATGCTGTCACCAGGCGGGTGACGAGGATTCTGACATTTGTGAGCGGGATGTCGATGAGAAGTCTGCGAGCGAGACTTCTTCCTGGAGCAGAGGGCTCTGATGCTGTTGCCAGGCGGGCGACGAGGATTCCGGTGTAGGGGGTACACCAATGAGAGGTCTGCGAGGCCTCTTCCTGGAGCAGTGAGCTCCGATGTCGTCACCAGGCGGGTGACGAGGTTCCGGCATCTGCGAGGTGCCGACGTGGGTCTGTGAGGCCCTTTCCAGAGTTGCGAGCTTTGGTGCAGGTTATTCTTGACAAGTTTGGTGATACAGGTTGCTGACAATATGGAGATCCAGTGCGATAGGACGTGAACTCAATCAATACAGGTTGAGCGGAGCATCTGAGGATGATGCGTTATGGACATGACCCTGATAGCATTGAGTTGGGTGGAGCATTAGGGCACGATAGGACGTCGGCTGGATCATAGGAGGTTGGGCGGAGTACCAAAGGGTGGTGCGCTAGTACGTGAACCTCGTTGTGTTAAGTCGGACGGAGTGCCAAAGCCATGCGAAGTTGGTTCAGCAGCCTTCATCATCAGACGGAGGACCCTGAAGAGGACGTCGAGGGCGACATCCAGATTTGGCGAGGGAGAATGTGAGGTTCAAAATTATTTGGACCGAGCCGAGGGGAGATTGGGCTGCGCGACCCAATCCATCAGCTGCTGCCAGCCCAGCGCGTTGCCAGCATGGACGAACTCGACGCAGGAAGCATCGCCCCTTTCGGAGATGATTGCGGCACTGTCCCGGAGCCATCTCCGACGACGACGGCGGCGGCGACTCTGGCGGAAGCGACGAGCAGAGCCAGCGGGATTAGGCAAGCGAATCACGCGTGGAGGTGTGATTCGCGAGCGTCGACGACGGCAGACGGATCCTGGGCGCGGACGAGGCGGCGAGATCATGGAGGCGTGATCCACAGATTCCGAAGATGGAAGGATCGGCTGGCGAGCCGATCCTCTTCCAAAGGCGGAAGACTCCATTCCCTATAAAGCACAGCCGAACGACGAGGAAAAACAGGGAGGAACGGGGAAGAAGAACTGGGCTTCCCCCGTTCCGAGGGATGCGAACAAGCAGCTTCTCTCCAGCTTCAACGAGAGGAAGAGGAGGGGGAGGCGGGCGGAACCACCGGCGGCGAGCTTCGTCCGCCTCCCCCATGCGAGGCCTGTGAGTCGACGACGAGGGGTCGTTGTCGACGGGAAAAGGGAAGATCCGGTGGGCGGATCTGAGCGAAGTCTGTAAGGGTTTATGTAGGTTTGTACGATCCTGATCAAATCGACAAACGTAAATTTCCCTTAAAGTTGTGTTGTCATTTTCGGCGAGCTCCTGAGTTTTTCGACGAGTTCATCTTCTCTTTCACCATCATCTCCGGCGACGACAGCTTCCGCGACGAGAGAGCTGAGGCCGAATGCAAGTTCCGGCCTGCCGCACACTCTATTCCCGTCCACCAGCTCCGACGGCGACCGACGGTGATCTCCAGACGCAACAACGTCCGCGTGAAGAAGGCGAGACAAGTTTCGAACGAAGATGGCGTTCGAAACGAGGCTTCGTCAACAACGGTCAAAATCGAACGTACGGCTTCGATTTCCAATTCCAAGTTCAAAATGCGATTTTGGTTTTGGGAAGTGGCAATTTAGGTATGTTCTCTTTCTAAGTGCATCCCTACTATATCGAATAAAAGCAAAAGCCAATGTACCAAATTGATTCTTGGCCTATGGTCATGTGCCAACCGTAAACACATTAGTTGGTCCTAAAAAATTGTTTCTTTTTAAATCCTTCAATTATCTAGAACTATGAGTTTCACAAATTTCTGATACATAATTGTAGCTACAAGGTAGTCATCATGTCAGAAGCTATCAAATGCATATACTACCTTTCATATGCATTTGTTACATGAAAAAGGAAAAAAAGCTGAAAGAGAAGTAGTCAATTAGCACAAAGTTAGTATGTCATGATCGTCAATCTACAAAGGGATCACGGGTCTCACTTTTCTACAAGCTGCTGTTTGCATCCCTCGAAATCTTCCATGTCTCTCTACATTGTATGACTGTTTTTTGAAAGCTTTTGCTCCTTCAAGCATATAGCAGGATGAACAACAAATAACAAGGAGATAGTTTTCAGTAAAAATCAGAAAACAAAAAGAAATGCATTATCACCTGATTGCGAATGCGCAGCTGAAAACTTCCTAGATGTTCCATTTTACCTTCATAGTACTTCTTCCTTCTCAAGCACTCCATTGCCGCTGTCAAGCGAAAAATAGCTGATAATTACAATCATTCAAAATATTGACCAAAGCATTTGGAACCAGAGAGAACCCAACGACACGGAGACCACATCAATTTGTTAAGTGGCATGTAAAAGGAACTAGAAAAAAAAAAACAAAGGCAGGCCTGTGCTGCATTGAACCGGAAATATGCAGGCTCAATTATTGCATCTAATTTCATTTTAGCTCCCAGAGTTCTAGCTTTTCCTCAATTTGACTCTTGCTGTTCAAACTTTTATGATACTTCAATTTGGCCCATGTACATTGCCTTCCAGTTTCAAATTGATCTCACTTGAAAAAGAAAATAATTAGTTTAAGATTTCAAATCATCATGTCACATACTTTATAATAAATAAAGCTAACATGTATAAATCTACGTATCAATTTGCTATTGGAAGCAACAAATAAAATATTATTTTGAGTTATTTCTTCCTAAAAACTTCTTTGATGTCCTACTGTAGTATTTTACTCGGAACTCACGTTGATTTGAGATAGAAAACCAGGATTCTTTTACCAATTTAAGGTGGTAAGGGCCAAATTGAAATTCAAAGGCAAAGTTCAAGAGACAAATTGTGGTTTATAAAGTTTATAGGTAAATTGAGGAAAACCAAAAATCGAGGCAAAAAGAAGTTAGACATTTTTATTAACTGGCAAAGGTAAGCTGGATAAAATGTCAATGATTCGAGACAAACATCTCAAGAATAATAAACATCAAGGAATAGCTTTTGTACTGATAATTGAATTATTAAGTATTTTCCTTGTCACACAAAAGATAGAGGCAACAGCTTCCCAAGTTAGTTTCCTACAAGGAATCCTCACCGAGGTCCTATCTAACCATTACAAATAGGGTTGTCCAAAGTCTGGTTCAACCCGACAAACCAAACCAAAGGTTGCTTATTCGTCCGTGTCTGGTTAAACACTTGGCATCGTGGCATGCAACTCTAGAAACTGAATATATTTGATGTGGAGAATTAGTATTTCCAGAAAATATGCACTATGCAGCATAGTGACAATTCATTCACACATTGTTACCATAAAATTACAATGTACAGTATGAGAGTTGACCGGAATGTCATAAGTACTGTAAAATACAACACATCTGCAAAGTTTCAATTAAATTACTTGTAGCAAGTAGCAACATCGAAAGCTTGCAAATACCTGAATTGGTTTAGTGGTTAAGTCTCAGAATTCATATTCAGACCTTCATATAGGTATTCTACAAACCTTGTTTGTTCTTCGATCTTGTAAATTCTTTTGCTCTATCAACCTCTTGAGAAATCTTCTTTTGCAAGACAAGTTCCTTCTCCTCGAGTATTTTTAGAGTCTAAAACAGTAAACAGAAAAATATGTTATTTGACAAGGAAATATGAAGCGGGCAACATATAAATTATTTGGTTCAGCACAAACCTAAAGCATATCCATATCTATCAATTAACTAGAGTAATGCCAACGCTGACACTAGATATTGCAATGTATCCAAATTACAAGTTCAAATAAATTTTTCAAGAAAATATCAGCACATACATGTCAGTTAATGACGCTCAAAGCTTCTAAAAGTTACCATTGCGTATACAAGAAAGACTTGGAATTGTTTTCTCATTTATTGTAAAAAGTCTTTCCTCTTCTCTTTGTTTGAGTTTAAAATTTTTCTTGTTGTTGTTTACTGCAAAAGTCCTTGAAAGAGATTTTGACAATTTTCCAATGAAACAGGAGTAACACTATGAGAGATAGTATTCTAATATTTATATATGATATGACACACCACTGAACAAATCCATGATAAGTATGCAAACATGCAGCTTCACACAATAGACCAGAACTAGGCAACTAGATTGCATAATCAAAGAATAAGGTGACATATTGGGTGAACACTCGTCCTAAAAGCTTAAGTTGTAGCTTATATATTTGTGGTTTACTTCCCCCTCATAATTTGAATTGTGGACTAACTATAGGGCATAGTTAAAGCAGACATTGAATGAAAAGGCCCACAGTGGTAACTAAACTAGATAAGAGAGAAAATTAAGGATGAAGTGCAATTCAAACTCTTGATGGTCCCCAATACGACATTAATAATTGAATGGTAACCGTTCATCTCAAAAACTTTAATTGTTAGGAGAGGGGATAGCTTCTATACCAATGGTTTGACATTCACTTACACACTGAAGCCATTGGATTAAATTATTGAATAACTAAGAGTGGAAAAAACTAGCTTTGCACCAAATTGCCCATATTGAACGACCAACTTAATAAATGAGAAAAAAAAGGCAGATACGATTCAAACTCTTGATCCACGCTTCGGTACCTAGGTCAAGTTTGACAAGTTGATCATCATCCCAAAAAGTTAAACTATTAGGAAAAAAGGCCTGATTTACATATTTATGCTAAAACAATGTTTCAGATTATTTTTTCCTTTGCTTAGTGATTGATCTATTTATTACATGATTAATATTACATGGAATTTTATATAAATTCTATAATTCCCTAGAGTTTATTCCCAGCAATATTTTCTTGAATATCTTATAGACAAAACCAACTGTTAATTTGAAGGGTTCTTGGCCATGTGTGTGTATACATACATATACGCATAAAATCTGCATTTTGTTAATAGATGCCTGAAATTTTATCACTGTTTTGTTTTTCCAAGTATGTTAAAATAGAGTTCATTGATGACCTTACATAACACGTTCTGCATAATAATAAAATTTACCTAATCATTGCAGGCTACGTGCATCTCCTGAATAAACAATTTCCTAGCCAAAGTCATAGTGACTTTCATAGGATCTAAACAATATTAACTTGAACAATTTTTTTTTTTTGTGTTATTTACTCATGATGATTATCAGCACATTACTTGGGTCAACAATGACAAAAGATCAGGTTTGGCGATATTATTCTTTTTGCAATTGTCTCCTCAAAATTAGAACTTGTTTTACCTTTTTCATGCGACCTTGGTACTTGAGCATTCTTAATCAACTTCTCAACTAGAGATGAGCAAAAAACATATTGAAGCTTTATGGAGGGGTCCTAAATCCAAAAAGAAGTAGAATAAATTATAAGAACAATGATTTCTTGCTTTTGGTGCTGAAGAACAAGCATGGAGCATCAATTATCGCAACAAGTGCAACAATGGTCCGCACAAATTTGCTCCTAATTTTGTCTTTTTAGGTACTTATGTGGGTAAGTGAGATTTTGTTACAATATTTTTGTATTTATGTAATAACAAACTCTGAGTGTCATGCAGCACCACCCCAGCCCTCTATTGCACCTTAAGAAAGACATGCAACAGAAGGGAGGAGAAGAAATGAAAAAATAAAATTCCATTTTATGTTCATCTATGAGTGATGATCCAAGGGCCTAGCCATGGGGGTTACTAATCTTGATCATGGGGTTGTGGTCATAAGGCCTTGTATTGTGAAGTTCGAGTGAGATGACACTTGTGCCATCCCTTCACGAATGTCACATCAGCCACCAACTCACTGGCGTCTTGCCCAACCACTCACCGCCAATGCTCAAATGTCCAATGCTAATCATTTAAAAGGACAAAGTTAACATCCATCTGACCACCCAAGCAGGCTAACAACAAGCTTCATCTCTCCTAACTTCTTGATGTAACATTGGTGCACGACTAATTGAGCTTTGACACCCAAGCCACAATTTATGTTGACCACTTAACTGACTCTAAGCGGCTCAATCACTAAGATAATAATGAGTTCCTAACTCTACCTTTGATCTTGCTGGGTCATTTTTCTAGAACCTGGGTGATTTTCATTTTTTGCATTTTCCACCTAAACCACAAGATTTAGGTCACTAGGAGTGTCCAATTTTATATCTAATAGTCCACCTTACTAGTTTAGACCTAACTTTACAAATCTGTCTTTGGATTTTACATCCTAGATCTCTATGACCGATTGTAGGTCTAATTATAGTACTATCAATTTATACACATTATGTAATTCATGAGCATTTCAAAGGTTCTTTTTTTCCCCTCACTTCGTACTTGTAAATTGTAATACTTTTGGGATCAATTGTTCCACCCACTAGTCTTATAAATAAGCACTCAATAAAACATGCTCGGATGATTCTTCCAAAGCCTTCTCCACATCTTTGAATTTTCCTATTTAGGCTCCATTTGACCTGGCGGAGCAATCGCTAGTGTAGACACAACAAGCATCGCTTAGCATTGCTACAGACCGCATAGTACCCAATCATAGAGGGGCATATAATTAATATAAATGTATATAAATTTAATATTAATATATAATAATTTAATATTAATATTTTATTAATAAATTTATTAATATAATAAACTAAAATTTAATTTAATTTTTGATTAATTATTAATTATTTTTAAAATAATTTTTATTTAATTATATATGTGTGGCAAACTTTTACATGTCATTGGCGTCATTATTTTTACCATTACTTTTGGAGAAAATTTACATTCATATCAAAGCGAATAAATGTTAAAGAATAGTGCAACAATTCAACCATTGAGCAGTTGATCAATCAATGTTAGATGAGATAATTCATAAAGTTGATACTAATTTAGATTCAATACTAGAAGAAATGCATCATCTAGTTAAGCAAATGAATAATTGGAGAAGAGTATAAGAAATTCAATGCTTGTGGAAAGGCTTCACAAGCAGATCAACCACAGTCTAATGTGTCGTGAAAATAACTCACATTGTATTTATTATGACATTAAACTTTTTGTAAAAAATTATGCATGATAGGTAATTTATAAAAATTAATTATATGTGCAACCCTATTTCCAAAACTTAAATTATAAGTTATATGTCTTAATAAGCAGCTTATCAAACACCTCTCAAACACCTATTGCCTTCACCATGTAGCTCTACCGAACATACCCTTAGCCTATTCATATTTTAAATTTTATTATTTATTTACTTACATAATTTTGTCACTTAACTAAATCATTGTAACTTCCATTTATAGCATCAAGTTAAACTTCTTCCATTCTCACCCTACATCATTGGTAGACAACCCCCTCCCTCTTTTTTAATATAGTATGAAGCTGTATTGTTGATCACTGTGAACATGTTCACATTAGGTATTAACAAAATGTTTCACAATTGTCTAGGTCATACATAGTGAGGGACAGCTAATTACTCATCCATAGGACATGATAAGGTCCTAACTTAGTCATGACAAAACAAATGTTGCAATGTCCCAAATTCCAAATATGATAGAACTAATAATGGCTACTTTTATCAATCTATAGTTGCTAACTAGAACTTCATGCTTCCCAATTCAACTCACAATCTAACCCCTAGCTACACAGAGTTTGTTGAAGACTCAAAACATAGATCAAATTGAATTTAGGCTTGATTTCTTTCACATTAACAATAACTATAATTATAAAGTATAGTAGATGAACAACTAATTATAATATTGTTTCCAACTATTATTACTAGGTTTAGGCCAGTCTAATCCCAAATTTACCGTATTGCATATGATGACAAACTCATGATACTTAAATGCATAATTTTAAATACCAATCCGTACTAGTGTACCGATGCATACCGACACACAATATTGAGGTATACCAATACACGTTATTGATGGTACTAATATATATACACACACCTATATACCCAGTACCGATCATGAACTGCTACAGTATCAGATCATTACAAACCAAGCAATGATATATACCGGACCGATTTTTAAAACTATGCTACTAGGTATCTAATACCCATTCATATTAGCACCTACCATGCTGTAATATTATATTTTTGAAAAGATTCTATGAGCAGTTAGGACAAATTTTGCTTATTACCATTGATGGTACTTGTTCTAATGCGACCCATGTCTATAATTTAAGACACAAAGGATAAATTCAATTAAAAGGTCCATACGATTAGTGCCTTTAAGGATCAAAATTCTACTTCTACTAGGAACCAACCTAAGGTCGAAAATCTCCCTATTGTTTGGGTTAAAGATGATGTGATAAGCAAATCTGATGAGGGTGGAAGTAAGCTTTATTTATAATACTGGAGGTTCGGTGGGTGGTTGAAAGAGTCCTAGAGTAGAGAAAGTACATGTTAGATACAAATAAGTGACAAAGAAAGACAAGAAATTGATCAAACCTCAAGCTCAAACCTGACACCAAGGCTCTCATGACCACCGCCTTCACAAATATGGATAATTGTAATAAAAAATAAAAGGCGCACACGACCATGATCCTGATTACCAAAGTAAGCAACCATCACACCCTTGCACCCTTGCGACAAGAATACAAAACCTTGAACACCAAGATGATCTCTCATAGATAATCATAATGGTTAATTCTACATTTCTTCTCCTCCATTTTGTTACATGCCTATTGTTGGAGCGATAGAGCGATAGGGTGGTACCACAAGCCACTCTTCTAGAGTTCGTTATAAACTTATAATAGTAATAAAAAAATATCCTTACAAACTCACCCTTACCCACATGTGTACCCAAAAGAGTAATGGCAAGTTAGTCTAGCCATTGTTGTGGTTGTTGTGACACCACACTTGTTCTTCATCATAAGATCACAAATTTCAAAAAATTAACATTTGTTTTTCTTTTTTCCAAAAAATATTAGATTTTGTAGATGATAAAAGAGTTCAAACACTATGGAAAAATTAAAGATAACAACACTTTACAAAATACATGCAAGGTCCAAACAAATTCAATTCAATTCACAATAAGAACTTTTAAATAACTCATCACTCCCAAGAAAGAAAAGCTAAATAAAATATAAACAAACAACTTAAAGTTAGTCAGATAAGAGCATGATTCATAAACTCTAATATTTAAAGAAAAGACTCAAATAAAAGCATCCTTTTTCTTGTTTTTTTAGGAAAAATGTGGAATACCAATGAATTAAAATAAGTTAGGATAAATAATATACAGATTATTTTTAAATATTAAAGTTTGGGCAAACTCCACAGCATAGCTAGAGCTCTCATAGTGAATAGAGTAAACCTCAATTACTAGAAAAACACATCTAAAGATGTGATTTTTTGTTATTTTCAATCAATTAAAAGAAAGCCAACTATGGTCTTGCTTCTAATTTCATATCCTTTGGGAAAACACCTATGGAACGCCAAGTAGTCAGAAGATTTCCCATGTTTGCAGACACTAGTATGAGGCAAGTGAACCAAACCCACCTATGATCCCTGTTCTTGAAACAACAATTGGAGAACAAATGCTTCTTAGTTTCAACGTTAAAGTTACAAAAGACAGACTTCCTCAACATGTGCAATGAAAATTTTTAATTTTCAGAGGGCAAATAGATGCCTATAAAGAATTTCTCCATGCCACATCGATGCCATTAAAGCATAGGATACAGAAGAAGAATTCGCCACAAGCTACAAGAGCAAATAGTATCTAGAGTTAAAGAGAATCTTGAGTGATGAATTTTTCAAGGTGTATATTGAGTGATTGTAAGTACCAGGTTAGAATAGGAGAATTGAAGTTAAGGATCAAATATCATTTAAAATCATGAGTTAACAAAGAAGAATCAATTACACCAAGTTTTTTAGAGGATGTCAAAAAAAAGCTTAGTATAAAGGTATGCTAGACAAAGAGATCAGCCATGATTCATGATAATTTGATCCTGAGATCAATGGCTAGCAAATGATGAAGGAAATTTAAAGAGCATATTGAGCCCAAATCAACTTCTTCAAAAGATGTGGTCATCGGGGATTAGATCATGAAACTTTTCAAAATTCAACCGAGGTGTTAAAGTTGTCACCACCATTAGCAAGTTGGCAATATTGTGAGCCAACACTATAACTCTCAGTCATAACCAAGTGGTGAGCTGAGTTCATTTTGGTCTAGTTAGGATCCAGGTCATGGATTTATCTTATGAATGGCATTCAACTTAAGTTCACTATGTTGGTCGGTACTAGTATAATATAAAAATGTATTGTTGCACATGTTAAACCACTATGTACCAATAGATCTAAGGTTCAATGGGCAGATTCCTAATTGTTTAGACTTCTTATCAAATAACAGTAGCCATTTTTTAGATTGTTTTGGCAGTATTGTAACCTGATTTCAAACACAACTTTATACACTCCAAAATCCTCTCAAACTTCTATAAGTAATTGGTTTTACATGTTTGGTTTCAGTTTTGTTTCATTGCTGTGCAAACTAAAGCCATGAAACTTGGAATAGTAGAGATGTCCTTGTTCTCATCTAAAACAACCTCTAGATTTGTTGACTTAATCTCAATTTTATATTGACAAGAAAGAATTAGACTATCCAATGAAAATGGAGCAAGAACACAAATTCATAGAATTTAGATCAATGGGATCATTACTAGAGTTTAGAGATATCAAATCATAATTAGAACCCCATTGATCTGAATTCGACATATAACTTTGCATATTTGTTACTTTTAATCAAATATTGCAGTTTTTTCACCAATGAAATATAGAGCTACAAAGGAATCAAGCACTTGCGAATAGGCATGGAGCTCAGATCAGTAAGAACTTGTTTATATTCATGTAGTAAGATTTATAAACATGCAAGAACAAAATTTTAAGCTTGGCCTGATAAGTGAACAAACTTGAATATGAGAAGCTTGGCTAAACTTGTTTGCAGCATTATTCTTTCATAGGGAACTAAACGAACCAAGTGTACATCATTGAGTTTGACTCAATTAAGAGCTCTAATAAGATCAGTAGACAAGCTTAAACAAAATTTATAACCCAGTATGACAATAAACAACCTTGAATATCTAAAAGCAAGGTTTCAAGCTGCTCATTTACAACCCTAATAAAATAGTTATTGAAAGAGAGAATACTTCATAACATTTATTCAGGAAATAATACATTCGTTTAACTAGATACTATAATCTACTTTCATAACAAAATTAAATAATAAAAAGAGAACATGAAAAGTATCAAAATAATTTATATCTTTCTTCTCAAGGTAAAATTGAATCAATCCTACTTGAGAAGCTCTGATTGACAAGTTAAGATATTATTGTTCCATATAAATTTTTAGGTTTCTTTAAACATAAGTTAAATTTCATTCTTGTTTCACTGCATATATATATATATATATATATATATAATATGCCTCATTACTCATTAGATGGACTATGTGTAATCTCATCCAATAGCTTCCAAATATGGCTAACTTCCATAACCCATAGACCACATATTTTGGCATATCTTAGTCTGCTCTTCCTAGGAGCCAACTGACCCATATAAAATTGTTTTCCTAATAATATTCATAATGTGACTAAGAAAAGAAGACGTCCACATAAAAATGGGAAGGTCAAAACCCTAATTTGAGTATGAATAGAAGAAAACAAACCATATATTTTTTTTTCCAGTAGATTTGTTTCCTCGTCCCATGGTTTCAATATGAAATTATTTTTGGGTATGAATAAATACCAAGGATGACAATTTAAGTTGACGAGAGATAAATGGGCTATTTCTACATGATTTGTGACCCATACGAGTGAAACATGAATCTAATTTGCTTAATAATCATTTCTAAAACATTAAACCCTAACCCGACCATTTGATAAATGTAAATACCCGAATTAACCCACATAGCCTATTAAATAGATGAATACAATACATATAATAAGTATTTACATTTACAATATGTTAGAAATATAATGTGTAATATATAATAATACTATAGATGATATCTAAAATATATAAAATTTATATATCATAAATAGGTTGAGTGAGTCAACCCATTTATGGTCACTCAACCCATTTATGGCTGGGCCCAACCTGCTTATTTTTTTAGCTATAATGGGATGAATTGAACCTGTTAACACAACCCAGACCATCAAGAAGTAATTAGATGTTCTAGTATACTTTTTATTGATTTTAGTTAGATCAGATTTAGTTTTGCATGATTTTATTTAGATATTCTAATTAGATTTACCCTTATTGTTCTGATTGATACTACATTCCAGATAAAATGCTTCTTTTACGAATATTTGACCACTAAAATGACCACTTTCTACTGATATGATGTAGTGATCTTCCATTCAAATAATGCTCTTCTTCCGGAGCATGTCAGATTAACTTCTCCTAAACAAACGCAATAGACAAGCAACCCTACCCCGATTTCATCAACTAACCCTAAACACTCCTATCAAAAAAATATACCCACTGCAATAGACTTACAAATTTATAACCTGGGACAAATTCACAAGTGACACAACTTCCAATCCCTAATCTGTCCGAACAATTGCTTGAAGAGTAAGAGAGAGAGAGAGAGTAGATGATGGACCTGTTTGAGCTTGTCGTCAGAAGAATTGTGAGCGTCATCCCTGCAGACGCGGAAGAGCCTGAAGAACATGGGTGTACGGCCGACGGTGGATAGCAAGATGGAGAGAGGAAGGGGAAGCAGCGGGAGTTGGCTTGGGTTTTAGAGATTAAAAATAAGAAGAAGAACAAAAATTAACAGAAAGAAAATCGTGGGTGGATTTATTTTGGGTACGGCAGCCTAGGATTTATTTCCTCTGGAGGCCGTCCTCGATTCAAATTGCAGACTTAGGTTAATTTTCTGTTAATCTTTAAAAATGTTGTAATATTCTATTTATTTCATTTTATTTTCTTCAAAACTCAAGTATTCCCTGTATACCTTTTAAAAATTTAACCATAATATCATTTTAATCCGTTTGTAAACAGTCTCGTTATGAGTTGAGGTGCTAATGTAATTAGTCAATTTTAAAAAAAATTATAAAATAATTGTTAAATATAATAAGAGAATATGTTATCCACGAGTATTTGGTATCTCGTCAAAATAACTTAAAATTCAAATTAAAACTCTTAAAAATAATATCAACACATATCATAAGTGTTCAAAAATCAAGAGTAAAGGAGCACTCATGTCTAAAACTATGATAAAATCGAAGAACTCTTTCTAAAATGTTTAGCCATTGATAATAGGTTCCACCTTTGCAAAATGTCTTTGAATATGTGGATTAAAAAAAATCCAAGGACTAGATGCCACTATTTCAATACCATATTTTCAATGATTTTACTTGGCCCCTAAGGAACTTCATACAATATATTATCTCTACTTTTGTTGAAGATGGTATTTAACTTGTCAAATATATAAAAAAAATAATTAATTACACATAAAATATTGCAAACTTATTGCAATGACACCGTGTCAAATTAACTCCCCACAACTAAGCTTGATGAGTAAGCAATGTGCACTTTATTAGAGAAAGTAGGAGTATATGAATGGAACAATGATCACTAGTGGGTTAAAGGTAGATTACATGCAACATTGTTTTAGAGTTTGGATAGACCCAAGATCTAATTTAACCATAAACCATCACCCCTTAAATACCATACAAACACGCAAAATTATCTAAAATGTGCTAAATGTTTCATAAGAGTTGAACGAGCTTAATGTATATAGTTCACTTGTCAAGAACCATAGTCTAGTGAGAATTTCACCCATCTACTAAGCTTATCACTTGCAGTCATCTTGACAAAAGGAATAGACACATGCATTAGGGCTGATTATATGAATCACACCATACACCTTTTGGTCCTTGACATTTCTCCTTAAGATGTCAATATCCACATTAACACTTGAAATTGAGTGAGAATCTCATATCTCATATCAAAGTGCATCTTCAAATTCCAAGTTGCATTCTAATATTGAAATTCTCTATGATCTTCTTCCTAGGTGAGACCATATTTTCAACTTGTATCTTAATGAAAAAGATGATAGTGGTGGTCGAGTTAAAATAATTCATTTAGGTTAGAACCAAGTTGATGTAGCACAACTTGAGATAGCTTGAGCGGAAGACAAGATGAAATCTTCAACGAAGATGGGACTTGAACACTATAAGACACATTCCCTACCTACTATAGGATCAAAAAAAGTTCTCTGCATAAGCATACGAAGCCTTCAAGGATGAACTTTAAAGACCTCAAGTGACTCCTAGTAGAGCTTTATGAGAACCAAGTTTTCTTTTTTAAAATCTTAGGCTATGTTTTGTTGAATGAAATCTATGGTGGAAAGGATGAAAAATACAATGAATCTAGATGGAAAACTATCTAGATTCATTGTATTTTTCATCATTTCCATCATAGATTCTATTCAACAAAACATAGCATTTTTGTGCCACTCCTTTGTTCATTGTATTTTCCATCTAGATTCATTGTATTTTCTATTCTTTCTTAAAATCTTAAGGACTACTTCCTAGGTTTATCCATTTCTTCAATTTTATTCATTATCTTCTCCAGATATTCCTACACAATATAAGTATTTTTGTGTCAGCATGGCATGTTGTAAAATTATTGTTGATATATCCAATGACAATTGTTTTTGGAAGTCAATTATTATTGACTTATAAGCATTTCAACAAGGCTCTTCTTTGTCACAAAGCTCCACCCTAATGTGTAGGACATTAGAAACATTGAGAAGATTTACCCATTCTTCAACACTAATAAAATGGCTAAGTATTTCTCTACATGTCTACGGGTTCTTTCCATTTGGTTGTCTACTTAGGGGTGCAAATTTGTGGATTAGGATTTTAATCTTAATATCTTGAATTGCTCCATTACCTTCATAAATAATTTGTTGTTTGTTTTCTCATGTAATGTAGTGATGCCACTATAAAAGTGGCATACTTCAAGGACCTATCCACGATGAGAAGGATTCATCCAAAGTCTTCAACTGTTGGTACTATTGTAGTAATGTTCGATGCAATGTTTTTCCATGGTTGCTCTAGTATGGGTAACTACTTTAGTAGTTTTAATGGTTTATATCTCTCTACTTTATTTTGTTACCAATAAAAGTCCAAATTTTTTCCCACAAGTTAAGCTAATAAAGCTAGTATCTTGTGCACAACTAGATGAGTTAGATTATGTACTCAGGGCACGTACACCTAGTTCCTCTAAGTGAGGAAAAGATTACTCTCCATCAAAGTTATAGATATAATTAAATGAGAATGAAATCAAACTGTAGATATAATTAAATATATTGAATGATTCTTCAAATGACTGATTTTTTTTTTATATTTTAATTAGTTTATGATTTGAGATTGGTTAGTGGTTAGGTGGAAACAATAAATAATCAATCAACTTGGTTTAATATGAATAGTAATTAATGAACAACTACTAAGGCCCTATTTAGCATAGCTGGTTAGCTGTTTTTGCTAGTGAAAATAGTTGATTTTAAAAAGCTAGAGTGTTTGGAACCTAGAAGCAGTATGAGTTTGGAAAAACTAGGAGGGAGCTACTTTTGGCTACCTTTCTAACTATTTTTCTTCTTGCATCTTATGTTCGTACCTATATTCGTATGTCTTTTCAATAACAAAATTATTATTTTATAAAAAATATTAAATTTAAAATTATTTTTAAATACTTTTTTTTAAAAAAAAATTGACTAGCATAATAGTTTAGCCAAACATCTTTTAACTTTTCCAACTAGCAAAAGTTAAAAGTTTTAGCTATGCTAAATAAAGCCTAAATGATAAAATGATTAGCCCATCAACACTCAAAAAACCCACCTATGACATATGCCCAATTTAACAATTAGCTAATAGTAGTGATTCGAAAATTGTATAGAATAAAAACCAATAGAAATCATTTGGGACAAAAAAAATCACAACACCCCTAACTATCTTTTTTATTATAGGGCCTATAAACGACTAAGTTATAGTCACACTTAGGAACTCCACCCACACTAATCATCAAACATCTACTATTACACACTCTAATGATGTTGTTTGCTAACTTAACATTGAGGGTAGATACCCTAACCTTCAAGGCTCTAATTTTATGTGTAAGTGAACAAAAGTAAGCATGATGATAAGAATAACAACACTAGTGAGAGGTGAACCCAGATGATCGTAACCATCATAGTCAAAGAACCTAGCTTGCTCTAAGTCAAATATTAGATAATCACAAAACTAATCCATATTAAATAGTGCTCAAGAGTCAAACATCATAGATTCTAACAGTGTTAATGGCTTATGTCCCTCATCTAAATAGTATCTCAATCTCACTAAATGACCTGTTTGTTCCATCTACCATTCCTTTCACTTTCACCTCACCCCTAGCTCAATTCTAGCTTTATAGGCTCAACAATTTTGATCTAAGCCAACTTGTGGTCGTTGGTGTTTATAGATTATCTTTTTTGGTTGTTTGCATAGATAACCCAAATATAGGGAAGCTCCTTTCCACCCATTTCATCATGATGTCTCACTTGAGACATTGGTAGTAGAGGTGGGAATTCAGTCAGCTAAGCAACACTCGTGCACCTCCTAACATACTAATAAACAAATGGAGATCCACTAGCTAACTTGATCATCATATCCCCATTCTACAATGGGATCTTAGCCAAGCTAATTCTTGTAATGTTTAAGGTAATATCCTTGGACCCTTATGATAGTATGTATAACCCAACAAATCATATTCATGCCAAGCACACATGAGTTTTTTCATATTTTTTTTTCTTTTTTTAAAAAGAATATTCAATGTTGTAATGTTAAGGGCTTTTCTCTCACCTTATTGAGAACCTTCTAAAGACGATTCTCTCATTTCTCAAAAGCCTAGGTGGAAACCTTCAAGCAACTAGAAAATCCTTAAGAAAACTAAAGAATGCATTGATATTGCTAGTAGTAAGACAAAATGATAATGCCTTTGTATATCTTTTGAATTACTTAAGAGGAATAGTTATGAGAGTGCTCATGAATTACTCCTTGTGTTAGCCTTCATCAATGGGCTTTGGAATGAAAGATTAAATTGACATTTAGTGAAGGAGACCTTGATATACTAATAGGTCCTACTCAGGAAGGTAAGACAATATATCTTAGTTGAATCTCGCATGAAGAGAAAGAAAGTAGATGTTCTAGATTAAGTAGGTTTGAAGAGTAAGCACATATGAATACTTCATTATAATCAAGCTAAAAAGAGTCCTACTCTTGTTTTTGCTATCTCCCTTGCTTGATCTTGTTCTGAGTATGGTGAGTTGACCCTAGAGCTTCCTACATCTATATTCCCTTGGGGCCAACCTTATTAGGAACTGATGCAAACCTTATGACTAGCATAGTCATCTTGGTCAAATCACAAAAGATTATTACGACCAACAATGGAAGACTTGATATTTAATCTATCTTGAAGCCATATCCTCCACTAACTTATAGGAAGCTTAACCTACTATGCATCTCATGCCACATTTGCCAATTAATAAAATATCATAAATATGTTCGTATTCATCTTCTCTATATGTAGAAATCTCATGTGTCACATCATATACCAAATGATATAGGGGAAGAGACTCCATTTTCATTGACCACTCAAGATGACTAGGAATATGGTTTACTGTCAAAAATAATTCTCTAGAGGAGAATTCATCAAACCTGAGGAAAGCCGATGCAGAAAAAAAAAGCCCAATCCATCACACATGAGCCTCAAAATCTGCAATAATCTAATTCCTGCTTCAAAAGTGCTTCAAAAGTTTTGCCTCTCTCTTTGTCCTTCCAACGGGCCATCTTATTCCTGCTTCATGCCTCTTCTTTCCTTATGCATTCTCAGCTTAAGTGCTCATCCCTTAGAATCATTTGGAGCTATCGAAGTGCTAGAAACCATAAAAGGGGTGGAACACAACCAAAAGAGCATTGGCATCTCTTGAAGGCTTGATCTAGAATACTTTAAAGGATCTTTTGTTAGTTCAAGGAGAGTTGAGACCTTGTATTCCTTTCCACCCCTATTTTATTGTAAGTCATTTGAAAACCCTATTATAAGCTTCGCCACCAAAATCTAGGAATGCGGACAAAGAAAAAAGTTCGGGCATTCAAAAAAAGAGGCCTTAGATGATATCTTTCCTTCTCTCCCACTTTATTTTGCATATATTTCTTGCTGCTATTTGCATTACTTGTAAACCCCATAACCTAGTGTGAGGAGCAAACCCTCTTGGGCCGGGCTACATAGGGAAGTGGGCTGAGCGGTGGCCCAACTCCACCTTGGCGAAGCACGTGTGCGGCCCAATGCACTTCAACGCGTCCACCGTGGGGTGTTCCTCAACGCGGACAACGCATGCGGCGTTTCCTCTCAACGCGGACAACGCATGTAGCGTTTCCGGCGTTGGCTGTGACGAGATCTCCAACGCCGACTACGGCGGAATCTCCGGCGAGATCGACGAACGGACATGCTCCGAAGGAAGGCGGCAACTCCGGCAGGTGGACGCAACACAGTAGGCGAGTTGGCGAGATCGCGCGAGAGGCAGGTATCAAAGGCGCGGTCATCGGCTCGATTGGAGGCGGAATGAGGCGACTTCCTTCCAAGCAGGATCCGACGTCGAAGAGGAAGGAGAGCTGGCGCCAGTGGGGTTTCCAAAGAAGGAGGCATCCTCCCTCCTTAAAGCATCGTGCTGTCAACAAAGGAGTGGGGAAAATCCCTATCGAAGTCTCTGCGGCATAGTTTGGTCCCAAGCAGAGTCTCCATCCAGGTTGAGGGAAGAGGGGGAGGCGGGCGTAACCACCGACGGTGTGCTTCCACCGCCTCCCCATGCGAGGCCTGTGAGCGAATGTGAGTCGGCGGCGAGGGTCGCCGTCGACGGGAACAAGAGAGAGATCCGGCGAGCGGATCTGAGCTAGCTCGAGCGAAGCTTGTAATAGGGTTTAGGTAGGTTGATTTGGCCAATCAACGAAAATTTCCCTATCCCTCTTGTCTTCTCCAGCTCCGGCGTACTTCTGTGTTTCTGATGAGCCCTGGTTATTCCGGCGACATCTCTTTCCTCCACCATTTCCAGCAACGTAGGCTTCCGGCGAGATGGCTGAGGCCGGACGCTGCGTCCGGCCTGCCGCACGTCCCTCCCCGTCCATCCCTATCGGCGACGGTGGCCGGCGATACAACCTGGACGCGGCGACATTCGAAGCTACGTGAGAACGAGACGCGGTGGATGAAATGGGCGTTCGCTTCGAGACGTTGACGCGGTCAACGGCAATTCGACGCGGTGATGAACCAAAACCGAAATTTGAAATCGAATTTTAGTTTTCGATTCTCGTTGCTCAGGTTTGGGCACACAGTCCCATGTGAACTTGGGTGATGTGGCCGGGTGGATTGGGCTGGGCGTAACACCTAGTGCATATAGGGCCCGTTTGGTGGCGTTTTCTGAGAGGTGAAAAGTGCGAGCTGTCTTTTCTCCAGCTTCCGCATAAAGTAATATTTCTATTGGCGGAAAACAGGTCAGAACACAGTGAACACAAATAGCGCTCCGATAAGCAGCGCCAAATTGAGCCACAGTCTTGAGGTTAAGTCCTACGTTCATTACTTGTATGTTATTAATAATATATAATATAATATTTGTAGCGAATCTTATCTCTCTAAATTTGGAAGCTCTTGGATAAAATAAAATAGACCAACTACATCACATTGAGTATACATTGTCATATAGTGTCACGCCCCGGTCGGATCGATTTAGAATTAGCGCTTATCTGCTTTCTAGAGCCGTCCAGCGGAATACCAGAACGTAACTCTCCCTAGGATTTCCGACCCGAAATTAGAAACCCTAATCTCCCCGAATAATTTTTATCCCCAAAATACAATTCGCACGGAGAAAACCCTAACCCTAATTTAGAAATCCGGAAAGAAACGGAACCCTAAATCAAAAACCTTCTCTGATTTTGACCAAAGTCAAAATTATAGCCTTGCTGACGTCGGCGTGACATCAGCCCTCGATCGAATTTCGCCGCCGCGCGTAAATTCTTTTGTCGACGTCACGCTGATGTCAGTTGCAAATCGATTCCGCCGAATCGATTTTGCACTTGTGTTGACTTCGTTGACCCACAGCCTCGAACCACGCGTCGATGCTTTCGTTCGAACAAAGCTCGTGTCGCCGTCGTCTTCGAGCCGAACCTCGCGACGCCGCCTGCGTCGTCGGCTCACGCGAGGATAGAATGCGCCGCACAGGAAAGCCGCCTGCTTCTCGTCAGCAGCTCCCGGAACCCTAGCAGCAGTCGCCGCCAGAGAACTCCAGAGACGTCGTCGGAACACAGAAACAGGGGAAAGGGGAAAGGTAGAAGAAAAGCTCCGATTTTATTCCTCAGGTGAGCTACAAAACTCTATTGTCGACGACCCCTTGGTCGTCGCCCCCGTCCCTCCCTCACCGACGATCCACTGATCGTCGATTACAATCTCTCAAACTTTCACCGGTATCGCTGCCCTCAGCTTCTTCCAGGTGGTCGCGTGTCCCTCGCCGCCTGTAGAGATCCCCTTTTAACGAGCGTCCGCCGCCTCTCTAAAACCTCGTCGCCCGAGTCATTCGTCGTCGACGCCGTCCGGATCGCTCGCACCGAGATTCCGCGCCATCCGCCTTATTTGCAGCCGACGTTCGAGCGTTGTCCGCGTGCGCGAAGGTCGGAGGAGATCGCGTCCGCATCCTTCGGCGATGAAGACGCTGCCATGGCACGCTCGGATCGCGCGAAGCTTCGTCGTCCGAGTTTCTCGTTTCGCCAGCCGCACGGACGTCGTCGCCGTCAGAAGCGCAGGCGCAGTTTTCGATCTCTACCGAGAGGAAGACGCTGCCGCGTCTAATTTGGGTGTTGACCCAAATTCTCCTTTGTTGCGTGGGCTGGGCTGTGAGTTTGGGTTCGGGCCGGACCGGCCTGACCCAGTCCTGACAATTCTCCCCCGCCCAATTTGGACATCACCCTCGATGTCTCTAGCGGGCGGATCCTGCAGAACCATCGCTCCGATTCTCATCGCTCCGATCCGACACTGCTGCGCTTCCGTGGCAGTGTGTGGAACTACCTGCAGTGATCCAATCCGCGGTTGCTCGATTTCTTCAACCTGTTCGGCTGGATCCTGTGCCGCTATCGCCATGAGCTTTTGTTTGCTAGGACAATCCTTTACCCAGTGAGGACCGCCGCACCAAAAGCAACCCTGTGACTTTTGCTCCCGTCGTCCCGGTAAACCCTTGTTCTGCCGGTAGAATGGTCTACCCCTCTCTGGAACTCTAGCTCCCGGCGGTGTGCGTGGGGAGCCGCGCTGAGAGCCGCGCTTTGGTGGTGTCTTGGATTTCTTTGGTGGTGCTGGTTTGAAATTTCTATTATCCACCAGAGATTCAGCCACCGCCGCAGCCGCCCTCCAGTCAACTGGCTCGCGACGTCGGACCTCCGTCTCTGCCCATGGCTGAAGGCCCCGGAGGAAGAAATACCTCCTATCGTCCTCCGCCATGCTTGGAAGCTCCAGCATCAAAGTAGAGAAAGTCCGGACATACTCCTGGATCGAACCTGTATGCCTCAGCCGATCCAGTTTGCCACGCGCCTGATCCGCCGAGTTTCCGGGAAGAAACTGCCGCCGCAGTTCCTCACGGAAAGTCTCCCAAGTCCAGCTAGTAGTCCCGGATGTAGAGCCGACTTTGGTTCACCACCAAAGTTTCGCGTCGCCTGTAAGATAGGCGATGCACACCTGCACCCGATCTCCTGCAGAAATATGGTTAGCTGAAAACAGTTGCTCCATATCCCAGATAAAGTTTTCGACCTCTCTGGACGATCGAGCCCCCCCGAACGTCGCTGGGTCTGGCACGCGCATCCTCGGTTTGGGAGCCTCCTGCTCCACCGGTGCTGGTTTCGATACTTGCGCTAGGGCTAAACGCAATACCCTTACTTCAGCGTGCATGTCTTCCTTCATGCGAGCCATCTCTCCTGGTAGATGGATCAGACCCTCCATGGTCTGTTGCATGACCTCGATCTGCAACCTCTGTTGCTTGATCTGCAACCCTTGTTGCTCGATTTGCAGCCTCTGCTGCTCGATCAGCAATTCCTGATCCTCCACAGTCTTTTGGAGGTTTTCCACCTGTGAAATCATCCCATTGCCTCCGCCACTGGCCAAACCGAGCATCTGCTCGATCTGAGCAATGCGTTCACCCTGGTTCACCATCTCCTCAGGATCAGCCGTCTCCTTGGCCTTTCCTTTATCCTGCCTGGGTCGGGCGTCCTCTGACGCTCCCCTAGCAGTATGGGTGATTTTCTGGAACTTCAGACCTTTCCTCACCTTCGAGGGTGAAGCTGAAGGTGCCGTGTTTGCTGGAACACGTTTGCCTCCTCTGATACCTGTTGTCACGCCCCGGTCGAATCGGCCTAGAATTAGCGCTTATCCGCTTCCTAGAACCGTCCGGCGAAATACCAGAACGTAACTCTCGCTAGGGTTTCCAACCCAAAATTAGAAACCCTAATCTCCCCGAATAATTTTTATCCCCAAAATACAATTCGCACGGAGAAAACCCTACCCCTAATTTAGAAATCCGGAAAGAAACGGAACCCTAAATCAAAAACCTTCTCTGATTTTGACCAAAGTCAAAATTATAGCCTTGCTGACGTCGGCGTGACGTCAGCCCTCGATCGAATTTCGCCGCCGCGCGTAAATTCTTTTGTCGACGTCACGCTGATGTCAGTTGCAAATCGATTCCGCCGAATCGATTTTGCACTTGTGTTGACTTCGTTGACCCGCAGCCTCGAACCACGCGTCGATGCTTTCGTTCGAACAAAGCTCGTGTCGCCGTCGTCTTCGAGCCGAACCTCACGACGCCGCCTGCGTCGTCGGCTCACGCGGGGATAGAATGCGCCGCACAGGAAAGCCGCCTGCTTCTCGTCAGCAGCTCCCGGAACCCTAGCAGCAGCCGCCGTCAGAGAACTCCAGAGACATCGTCGGAACACAGAAACATGGGAAAGGGGAAAGGTAGAAGAAAAGCTCCGATTTTATTCCTCAGGTGAGCTACAAAACTCCTCTATTGTCGACGACCCCTTGGTCGTCGCCCCCGTCCCTCCCTCACCGACGATCCACCGATCGTCGATTACAATCTCTCAAACTTTCACCGGTATCGCTGCCCTCAGCTTCTTCCAGGTGGTCGCGTGTCCCTCGCCGCCTGTAGAGATCCCCTTTTAACGAGCGTCCGTCGCCTCTGTAAAACCTTGTCGCCCGAGTCGTTCGTCGTCGACGCCGTCCGGATCGCTCGCACCGAGATTCCGCGCCATCCGCCTTATTTGCAGCCGACGTTCGAGCGTTGTCCGCGTGCGCGAAGGTCGGAGGAGATCGCGTCCGCATCCTTCGGCGATGAAGACGCTGCCATGGCACGCTCGGATCGCGCGAAGCTTCGTCGTCCGAGTTTCTCGTTTCGCCAGCCGCACGGACGTCGTCGCCGTCCGAAGCACGGGCGCAGTTTTCAATCTCTACCGAGAGGAAGACACTGCCGCGTCTAATTTGGGTGTTGACCCAAATTCTCCTTTGTTGCGTAGGCTGGGCTGTGAGTTTGGGTTTGGGTCGGACCGGCCTGACCCAGGCCTGACACATAGTGTAGGTCAGTAGATATGAGCGAGAAAATAATAATTATCTAAAAAAGTTAGATAAGGCCGGTTTAGTAATCAATTGACGGTGATAAATAAGTTATGTTATGTGCATTGTACATATCAATTAATTTCATCATTTTATACGTCCCTGATTGCGGGAACATGTCATGTTGCATTCCACGTCGGTGGATAAGAATATGACGTGTCAAGGAGTAAAGAAATGGGCGGCCAATGAATGACTTGCCGGTGATACGGACGAGGCGTGATTCGCGTGCGTACATGCTGCCGGTGGGACCAGATTAGAAAGCTCTTTATGACATAAAATTACTCAGAAAATTTCAAAGATTGAGCAATTAATTATGAGGTAATATAATTTTTTTATATTTACTAAAAGTAAAAAAAATAAAGAAGAATGAAGTTACGTTTATCATCCAAGCTTTAATATTATTTCTCAATCTGAATAAAAGTATGGCTAATTTTGAACAACCTACACAATGTACAATAAATAAGTTTGTAAAATAGACGTAGATGGATGAAGTAGTAATTTAGAGCATGTTGGGCATCACGGTTAATAATTTTATAATTATACTAAATTATATTATATTATAATGTGCTGCATTATTAAATTTTATAAAATATTTGATTAATAATTTTTTAATTTTTGTAAAAATTTAAAATAATAAATAAATATATTATTTTAAATTATTTAAAATAATAATATATTTTATTTTTATTTAGTGTTAAAATTTTAAATTTTTTAAAATAATAATATCTAATATTTTAAATAAAATTATGTAAATTATTTTTTTTGAGATATAGAAGCTGTAACAATATTAAATTGTAATTTTTTTATTATTTTTTTCTGTTTTTATTTTTTATTATTAAACAAGTGCTTAATATCTACATAGTTGACCAGATTTAGACCAAATATCTACGAATATCTATAACATATATTACACAAATTATACAACACAAAAATCTTAAGATTTTTTTTCTTTCTGGCTTAAGATTTTTGCGTTTAGCATTTCAGTTTTGGATTCCTTCATCATGCCCAACGTTTTTTTTTATATGCTTTGTTTGTTTATTCCTTTCCTACATCATCCACACAACATATCATCCCCTGCCACAGCTAGCAAAACAAAGCAAGCGACGCCGCACCTAAATCGATGAGATGACCATCAGAAAAAAAAAAACAAATCGTACCATAAACTTACTGCCCTCAAAAGCTCAGCCACGCATCCCATCTCTCCGCCTAAAACAAGTATCACGTGCCCACCTGTTGCCCAATCCCTGCAATCCCCCTCGTCCTTGCCTGCTCCAGTTGAGTCTGATATGCATTCATTTCCCTCCATAGCCATTTCATCTTAGAAATCATCAACATGTGTGCTTATAGTAATGCTTGCCGCCATGGAAGTCCTTGTCATGCTTGCACTCACTACAAACACTCTGAATTGCTTTGCTCTTTGGCTGGAGCTACCTAATTGAGTTGATGCAAGCTCTTTATCTTCTTCTGCCACTGTTTATATAGTCCGTAACGGGTGTCAGTCATCTCTACAGAACGAGGATGGTGTTTGACTGCTACTTGTAGGCTTTGTTTTTCTCCTGTTTTTATTCTAGATTTTTCTGGCTCCTGTGGCGCCACTTGTGCAGGATTTTTTTTTTTCTTTTCTTGCTTGCTTTGGAGTCGCATATAGCCAGTGTGTTGGATTCTCCACTTCTTAGTGACTTCTTTCGCTGCCGGTTAAGTGAGATTTCGCAGGGTTTTTTTTTAGTTTTGGATGATGGATAAGACTTTGATGGATTTGAGATCAGAGCTGGTGTTCTTGGGAAGGGCATGCAGCAAGCCGCTTAGCAACAGCATTCACGGGTTGAGATTTTTGCCGCAATCTTGTAGCCATGGAGACAGAGGTACGCTTCTTCAAATTATTAATGCAAAGCTGTATCTCAGTTTCTTCCCAATGGGGGAGTCTTATGTGATCAAATGAACATTTGTGGTTTATGTTCCTTTCACCAATTTCCAAATGCCCCTCCAAAAATAATTGTTTTACCAAGAAGTGAAACTTGCTTACAGTCCTTGCATGTTAAATTAGATCAATTTGCCTCTTTATTTGCAAAAGAATATTGTTTTCTCATTATTGGTCCCTGCACTTCATTATTAGGATTCTTGGTGAAGAACTCCAACTCAATTGCCATGGCATCGAGTGAAGGCACAGATTCAGTGGTCCCCAGAATGCTGCTGGAAAGTGCCTCTTCCAATACAAATGGATTGAGCAGCGCAGCACGTTTCTGGTTATGCACTGAAGAGGACTACATTCTTGATGCTTGTGAAGATGAGTACGGGGGAATCGTTGTCAACCCCGAAAAGTTACCATGGAACGTAAATGCATTTGCTTATGCTCTCCAAGCTTCTATTTTAAGCTGGAAACAGAAGGTAAACGTAAGGAAGAAAAGTAGTTCTAAAACTTTGGATCACTCTTCATATTTAGTCCTAAAACTTTGTCCCCATATTTCAAAAACCTTTTGTCAGCTTTGCTTGCTTCTAGCATTAAAGCTGTTTCTGATTTAGTAGCCTTCAGAGCCTTTGGATGAGAAATGGTACATAAATAGAACTTCTTTTTATCCCTTATGTCTACAAAATTATACTTCAAGTGGAGGATATAGATTGCTCTATGCACAATCCTTCTATTGATTATACAGTTGGTCGTTCATTCCGAGGCAAGAAAGGAAGTACATTAGGGATGCGCTGTGACCGTCTCTGATATTGTTATCTACCTGAGTTTACAATAAACAAAGTTGTAGATTCTTAGGTTATGTATTAGAAAATACCTTGTTTTTGGAGTTTGGTCAATGATTGATTGTCCTTTGATTATCCAGATTATCCTTAAGCCACTTGTACGTGATATATCTCAATTCTCTCTCTGTTTAATTAATGATGATCCTTTTACTAAAAGTTTAACACAGTTTGGTTTTGAATGTCATCTACATGCAGGGAAAGAAAGGAATCTGGCTTAAGCTGCCTCTGAACCGCTCGGATTTTGTTCCCATTGCAGTAAAGGTATATTGTAAATTTTTGTAATGGTCATAATCAATCCAGTTCGTTATAACTAGGATTCAGCAATTCCTTGGATATACTTTTCATAGTATTCCAGAAAAATGAACAATCTTGATGATATATCTTTACAAATACCAGTTACTCTTATTGCACAACAAACTCAAATGAGTCTCCACTTGATTTAACCGTTGAATATACTGTCTGGTAACCTGAACAAGTCTCTGATTTTTAATTTTTTGTAATGTTTCTTTGAAATAAATCTTTTATCCAATTTGGATGCTTTCTGCTTTTTTAAAAAAACTTTTCTTAACATAATCTTTCTACAGTCTGTGATTATGTCAAAACAAGTTTGTTTGAACATAAAATGAATACCATGCAGGTTGGTTTCAAGTACCATCACGCTGAGCAATCATATGTGATGTTAACTTACTGGATTCCTGAAGGACCTTGTATGCTTCCTGCCAATGCTTCGCACCAAGTTGGTGTCGGGGGTTTTGTGATGAATGAAAAGAATGAGGTATATATATTTCATTTTAGATGAATTATTAATATTTAAAAAACTCAACATGGCTACAAACCAGGACTAGGTTTCTGAGCCTCCACAAGTTTTATTTCTCCACTCTATCGAATTGTAAATTTCAGTATACACTCCAGTTTTTCTGCAGTCAATATTTGATAACGACTGAAGTATGCAAGCCATCAGCATTAGATTTTACACTAAATGACAAAGATAAAAGGATATAGCTATAGAGGTTTACTCTATTTAGAACTGCCAAGCATATTATTTTCTTCTCTTTAGTTTGTAGTTTCCCATCTTAACTACCCAATGATCAATATTTAGAGTTTGAACCCCCTGGTTTTACTAAACTCAATTATCACTTAGAGTCAAGGTTGGATCCTCAAGTTTTACTAATCAGTTAGATCTTATAGCTGATATGGATGAATATTTTGACCGGTATGAAATAAATGATATTACTAGATACACTTTATCATAATGAAAATTACTAGTGTAGGAAAAGTGTATTGACATAGGTTTCAACAAATCCAGAGCATTTAGGTTAGCCAACTATCACATACTGGCCTAAAATTATATTTAGGCTAAGATAGAACATGTTCTATAGACTTTAATGATTATTTATATACCTAGTGAAGAAGCATTAAAATTATCCCTTAAGTATAATAGAATACTTGACCTGATGAGGAATTACAAATTTATCATGAAGTGAATGAAGAGTATAGGTTGACATATAATCTGTTAAAAAATGTTCTTAGGGAGGACAATCGAAGAGAAGTCAGCTTATGCTCACTTGAATTTGGTAGATGAAGCCTACCATGAAATTTTTGAAATTGAAAAAAAATCTCAAATCCCCTTGTTTCAAACACAAAGTTCTAAGATTATTATTCTTTGCCAAATTGTGCACCTTCTTTTTGAAAGTCAATAATTACAACTTGATATCAAGGATAGAAAAACTGGTCCAATCTTGTCAAGTAATGAAATAAGGACAGTACCAATGGAATAGAGCAGAGGTGGAGACGGGGAGGGACTGCCTCCTTCCTCATTTCGCCAACAACCTCTCCCCCTCTTCTTCTTGTTCTTCTTGTGCTTGTGGACGTGTGATGAGGCGACGTGCTAAGTACTCTCTTTCCTCATTCCACCAACATCCTCTTTGTAGCAGTGATGCAATGTTGGTACCATCTAGTATGTACCGGTCCAAGCTTGGACCAAAACACTGGTACATGCCTGTTTTGCAAACCTCGGCTTGATATATAATATATCAATCATTAGTGAGTGGAGTCTTGCATGATTAATCTTTGTTTAAAAATGCTTATGAAAATATTTATTTTTTTCAAATGCAATGGTAAAAATATTTAACTAAACCCAATCAAATATAGCAAGTCAAGGAGCAATGAGAGGACAACATTGTCATTTCATCTAATAGATTCTTTTTTTTATACAGTCTCAATTTAAGAAGGAACAACAAGCAATTTAAATTGTGTTGGTCTTAGTTTCCTAATAATTCATTGTTGAAATCCAAGTTGCAATTATTGTGGCCCCTATATAAAATTAAGGAACTTTATGCAATTTCCAAGATGTTGTTTTTGATGAGTTTTGATGATTACCACTTTTGATAAATATTCAACATATTATTTATATCGTATTAGATTCACAATTACCTAACCTCCTATACTATCAAATATATCTCATAGAATGATATGAATCATAGTTTTAAATATCAGTCTATATTGTTATTTTATATACTTGTCTATAGTAATAGTATGAGTCCTTTCATACTAGTCCACACTAGTATAGTATGAATCATTTCATACTAGTCCACACTAGTATACAATACTGGCAGTAATGGTTAATATCGTAAAAATATTATACATATATGTATTATATATAGAGAGGATATACATGAATATCTATATAGTACTGATCATATACTAATATCGATACAATGTTGAACCTATACATACCACCCATTATATATATCAATCTTTAAATCTTTGATATGAATCGAGAAAATAATAATAGAAATATTATAAGAGAGGAGTGTTTGTGAAACAAGTGGTTTTAGCTTTTTCAAATGCTAAGAAAGATGTAATAGGTAGAATATGTTGATAAACATGATCATAAATGCCAAGTAGAAATTTCTTATAAGCAGAGTTGATGATATGTTTAATGTGATGGTTATTTTTTAATAGTTCTTAAAAATTAATTATGAAGTGGTAATTAAAGATTACGCTTAGTGTAAGAGAAAGACTAGTTTTAAGACTTCCAAAATTTAGTCATGCCCAATGTGTTATCAATTGCACATAGTATTAAGGGTGATCTAGTCTCAAGACCTTTCACTCACAAAATGTTAGTGGTATACTTTGATAACATATTGATGCATGTCCAAATATAGATTACAACTTAAGCAATTATTATTTGTCTACTTTTAGTTGAAAAGTTATTTGCAAATATTTTAAAAAACTATTGTTTCTTATAAACCCAAGTCCTTTTTCCTAGGTTTATTATCTTTACTCAGCTTTATTACAGAGTTTCATAAATCAAACTCCATTTGTATGTCAAGACTGGGGGTTTCCACGGTTTGGATATGTTGGAGAAAACTTTAAAACTTCTCTAATTTAATTTCACTTGTTAATAATAAGTTAGACTTACAACCATCGAGTATTATTGTGCGGCTATTATGAGCCACACACATTAACGTATTGTCAATGGTTACAAATTGCTGTACATCAACATGTGATAATTTTGACCATTTTGGAATTAATTCTAGCTGTTGAGATGCATCTATAGAAAGGCATCCACCCCTCATTTAAAATTGCATCCAATGAATATCCCAACAAATTAAAAGGACGTAAAGTATTTGGTTTTCCAATTTTTTTTATTCTATTTATTTTCATAAAATTGATATCTATGTACATGAATTTTGTGGTCACATGGATTTGAATCCATCCTCATGGATTGCATAGAGCAGCACTGGTTTTATCCCGTGTTGTGTCCTAAATCAACTAAATTTTAACAAATTTTTTTACTGATTTGAAAAAAAAATATAGCAAGCTGTGTATTGTAAAATCAAAACAAATTATATAGATACAGTAAGCTGCTAAAAAAATAGATTTTTTGTATTGCATTTAATTACTTACACTTGTTTTATTTGTAACCTTGTCTAGCTCAATTGGTAGAGTGCAAGGCTCTTACCCTTGTTGTTAGGGAGCAACGAGTGAAAATAAAAATTTGTGCATACAGCAGAAATATCACATGAAACCTATTCCCATCCTGGAAGATCCATGCGAGTGAGAAGAAAAAGGAATGTGTTCAAAACTCTTACCTTTAAAAAAAGTTCTCTAGGGTTGCCGACAAGAGGAGGAGGCACCTAAGTCTTCACCCTGTAACCACACATCAACCCCTTGATCCCTGCCCTTGTGTATGCCTAGTGCTAGCCTTGGGAGATGGGATCATGCCTTAGGAATGCTCTCTCCTTGTTGATGGATTGACAATGGAAAGAGGACTGCCAAGGCTTGCCTGTGCAAATGATAGCAAATGATAGCATGTATATGCGCTTGGTTCCCTTGCCCATCCTTTTATAGAGCAAGCAAGGGAGGCACCTAAGCAAGCTGATTAAAGGTCACCGGTCAAATCCCAATGATAAAATTTATTTGCTAATCCTTCTTCCAGGCATAAAGCAAGCTAATAAAATGTCTCAGGATCTAATCTCAATTAGAATATTTTATCCAGCAAAAGTCTAGTCCAAGCACATAGCAGATAAACAAGAGGCTACGAGGTTGAGTTCCTAGAACATCAATTATTTGTATATAGGTGCCTAAGCCTTCCTCTCTTCCAATCTCTACTGAGCCCAAAGCTTATAATGCAATTCAGATGATCATGATCAGGCACCTAGCCCTGATCGTGAATTTGATTAATTAATTAGAAGTATTGGTTCAATCAAACTTGATTAAGGTCCAATTTGAAACCATCTAACTCCCCAAAAGGACTTTAATTATTATATAATTTGATCCAAGATGATCTTATCAAAATATAATATCAAGTGCCTATGTGTGTGACCCTGTAGAATCCATGTGATGTTGGCAACGACTTGAATCATCATAAGTAGGGAGTAATGACTAGCAACATATTACTACTACCCAAGTCATAGGAATAAGTTATTTTATTGACAATCCCATGGAATGTAATCCTTTTGCCTACTAATATCAAGATTGGACAAGTATGTTATATTTGTAAACCCAATTAGATGGATATGACATTATCAGGTTATACATCTTGGTTTGACAATATACCTTCAATTATGTACCAATAGGTGGGGCTCCAATGGCTATCAAGCTTCCCTAAGGAAGAGACAAATCCTCTATTAAATTATCATGCTTCTTATATAGCCTGTGAGTAGCACCAAATGGCAACCATTATAACCTTTTTTATTATGGCGAGGCAGTAAATTGTATCAAAGTATACCACTCACCATATAAAAGTACTAATGTCCTTAAGTCAAAGGACCAATACAAACCTCTCATAAGTGATATTGACTTGCTGACATCTAAACCAATACTCATAGTGGGTCGATCCATTACATCCTTAAGTGATGCATTTGTGTGCTTATATTGGTGCCTAATATCCAACTAGTCCACACACAAGTCTAACATGCACTAAAGCTATCACTGAACGACTAAAGTACTTGATCCAGGACACTTTGAGAATGGACAAGCCTAACTCTAGAGACATTTTCATGTAATCTTATACAACTCATATAGCGAAAACATGACAACAATGATGTCTTCATTATTAATAAACCATAGTACATGAAAGACCACTACATAATTGGTCTTTGGGCTATACACACTAACGCATGTGGTCATGGGTTTGAGCATTCATCATTCCTTTCAATCTTGTGAATGTAAGGGGTACATCAATGTAATCTAATTTATTTATTATATTTTTTGTTGGGATATTCATCAATGCATGAGGGCTAGATACCCTTTTTATAGACGCCCCCCAATGGTCAAAATTAGTTTTAAGATGGTTGAAACTGTCATGTGTTAATGAGCAATGACTTATAACTACTGACAATGCATTAATATGTGATGACTCATAATAGCTGCACTTTAATTTGTGATAATTTGCAATGAGTGTAGTGCATTAACATGTAAAATTAAATTGGAGAAGTTTTAAAATTTTCTCCAATATGATATTTACAAAATGAGATTCATCAAGAACATAGCACCATCATGACTCACATCATGATTAATAATTATTATTTTTATTAATTTAATAAATGACAATACAAAATTTTATTATCATTTTTTGAAACAAAGGAGTACAAAATTTAGGAAAGTCAAAGTATTAACTTATTGAATTTGGATTGGTTTACCTCATTGTTTCAATTAGATTCGATAAAAGTTGGTTCATAGGTTAGTGGATCATCAGGCATGGGTTTATGTTCACTCCTTCAGCTTAGCTCTCTTCTTTTATTCTTAATTCCTCTTGAAGGCTTGAGTTGAGTTAGAGACTTGAGTCACTTGAGTATGGGACTCTTGACTACTCAAGATCTTGACTTCTCATCTTAATTGGCTTGCAATGTCAATCTCAATGAGTTTTGAGCAAGGTTTGAAATTTTGGCCCAACTTTTCAATTTGCACCGGTCCTGGTTTACTGTAGTACTATATTGGTACAATCGGTTTCACTATAGGACAATGTTAGTTTCATTCCAGCAAACTGGTCCGAGATTTGACTCGTACACCGGTCCAAGACTAGACCGGTATACCAGTTCAGACTGATTTTTTAAACCTTGGTCTCAGGTGATTTAGGCAATAGGCAAGTGGTAATAGACCAAATGATGAAGGTGGAGGAAGCACACGTAGAGATTGGGAGAGAGATTGCAATGATGTAGATAGTCTTGGGATCTAGTGGTAACTAGCATTTGATTGTTCAAGCTTTATATCATTGACCAACTACAAGTGATATGCACGAGTTTTAAATTGCCTCAAGATGAGATTAGGTAAGCTTTTGAGCTTTGATGATTGATGAGCAACAAAGAGCAAGGCAAATTGTTTGCACTATTACAAAAGTTAATTGGCTAAGTGAGGTCTTAAGTTAGTTTGTCTTTGCTTTACAGATGAATTTTTTTTCTTTTTCTAATTAGACAATAGTTGGCTGCGATTGGTGATAGCTAGTGGCTATTAATCACTCCTAAAATGACTTGACTTAATAATTTTGTAAAATTTCACTTAAAACACTAGGATCATATTATCCTAACAAATCAAGGATGAGAATGCATTCAAATTACCAATTTTCATAGTGATTGTATTAGAGGTGTCAACAGAGCCAAGGATAGATGAGCCATCCACTATGGAAACAACTGGTATGATGGAACAAATGTAAGACTTGAGAAGTATCCAAGGAAGGTAGCATATATGAAACGAAAGATGATCCTGAGATAGTACAAGTTAGAGGAGCCTCTCATAATCAACAACAAATATGGTAATAAGAGTTGGAAAATTTTGAACTTGCGTTAAGGGCAATTAAACTTTTCCTAGCATCACTTCGAAGAATGGTTGGAGTGTCCACGTTGCACAAAATGGTTGATATATGCACTAATCTCGATCATTCTTCTTTCTTTAGGTTGAAGTAAGGGCATATATACACACTACATTACATGTTAATGAGTAGGAATTTTTAGAGAGTAGGATGGGAAAGCATGTAGTGTTATATTGGTTGCAAATGATATGATTAAATAGTTCCTTCATAAACAAAGATTAAGACTATATTACGATTACAAAACACACACACACACACACACATATATATATATATATATATATATATATATATATATAACACAATATTGTAGTGCTATATATGATGGTAGATATACATAATAAGGTAGTGACATTCATGGTGAAAAATACAATAATAGAAGACAAGATACCATGGCCATAGTAGCATGCTATTCAATCTTACCATGTTTGCCTCCTTTCATATTTTTCAATATTCTCTTGTAAACTCACGGTAGTGAAATTAATGTAACCATAAATTTAAGACATAAGTTAAGAAAAAAAAGGATGTTTGCTACACATGAAAGAACGTCAATTGACTTCACATGCAAGAGAGATAATTCAACCAGGAACCATGAGAGAGAAGAGTTATTTGGTATATCAAATATAGCAACAAAGAGGAAATAGGTCCATGAAAATGGTAAACAAAAGGAAAAAGGTACTTGAGGAGATAGGTGATATAAAGAGGCCAAACAAAGTGAGAAGGTGTATGATGTTTAGAGTGGAAGGATGCACAAAAATGGCGCCAGTGAAGAGTGATTTAAAATTATAGGAGAGAGGAAGCAATGAATCAAGTAAAAGATAATGGAAGTGAAAGGGATGCGGGAATTCCTAGGTTCAATCATGACTCTATTAACTAAATAGATGGAAAATAATAGAATAAAATATTGCTTGGTAGATGAAAATATAGAGACCATATTACAGTGATAATGAAAATATATAATGTTAAATGAAAGTGATATATACCATGGTAGATGTCCATAATAAGATAGTGTCGTTCATGGTTGAAATATAAAACAAAAAAAGAATTAATGGTGCTGTCACAGTAGTAGAATGTCTTATTCAATCTTAACATGTTTATCATCTTATTTATTTCCCAGCGTAGTGTAACCCAGATCTTTTGACATGAAGAGAAACATGATAGCACATTGGATAGGTGGCTCCATGCTGTTCAAGAGTTAATATGAGAATAATATAGCCAGAGGTCTTACATAAAGAGCACTTGGTGTCTGTGGCATATGGAGGAGTTTTATCAAGATGGAGTTTTATATGTGAAACAAGGAAGAATTTTAGTGCTCTTGTCCGATTGACACTATTTAACTTGATAATTGTCTCGTGAGAAAAGTGGGCCTACTAGTAAGGAGAGAGCTTCGGGTGACAATGGTAGATAAGAATGCATCCTATGTTTAAAAGAGAGGAGTCTGCATGACTAAACCTGTGGTAAAATAAAGGGAAAAGAGGAGGGGCAACGTATTTTGCAGTAAAACAAAGAGATAAGAAGTCAACAGAAATGTTTGTTGCAATGTAGAGTGGGGAATGTGGTGAATGAGTAGTGCAAGGGAGGTGAGAGTATGATTTTAAATACCAGTCCAGTACTGATTTACCATTCTGTATTGACACATAGTATCAATTGGTTTTAATTATATATACTTATAAGCATGGTACTGACCAAGTACTGGTTAAATCGATTGTACTAGGTCAATCAATTGCACTAGTGTAAATCAATTGTACTCACTCAGTGAATGGGAAAAAAAGTGAGGAGCATTAATAGAAAAAGAAGGGGCAATGTTAGTAAAGCAGAGGAGCAAGGGAAGGTGGCTGAGGTTCGACAAACCTTACATCAAGTTGAAATAAAGATAAATTTTTATTATTATTCAAAAGGAGTAATTACATAGTGTTATAAAGATCAAAATAAGTAAACGACATAACCACCTAGTTATATTAGACTAACCATAATGTCTACTCTATTAGAAACTCCATCAAGATGAATAATAAAACTCTTTGAGATGTCTAAAAACAATCCCACTTCCTTTTTTATTAAAGAAAAAAAAAAGAAAGTATTTGCGGGAAAAAATAGTCAATTGAATAGTTAAATTATAGATTGCACATAAGCCATATACCTCTGATGATTTGCATAACTAATTGGAGCTTATTTTTAATGCTTGACTCAGCATTTGGTTCTCAAAATTGCATAGGTGCTTGTCGTGAAGGAGAAGTATTGTGAAACTCCAGCATGTGGAGGTGCTTGGAAATTACCTACAGGCTTCATTCACGAGGTACAATTGTTCATGATCATAAATTATTTTTTTAATACTTAATGATGTTCAAGTTTGTTTTGCCTATTCCTGATTATAAAGTTGGCTGGTTTTTCCAGGCTGAGGAGATCTTTTCCGGAGCTGTAAGAGAAGTAAAAGAGGAAACTGGTGTAAGAACAAGAGGAACTGCAGCTTTTCCTGCCTAGTATTAATTTATCTGTTTAATGATATTTGTGCTAAATGAATTCTTCTGATTAATTGTGCAGATTGAAACAGAGTTTGTCGAAGTTATAGCTTTCAGGTAATTAATTTTTGTGATCTTCTGATTTCTATAATTCCCAGTTTTAGAAATCAATTTAGGAATTGATTAATGATTGATTCACTTAACAAAATGAAAACAAGATCCATCTTAGATTAGTATGTTTCAGAAATAAAATATTGCCAGTATACTTGTAAGCCACTGTTTAGACATTGTAATACAATTGTTTGGCAGTATTTAAAATTACATGACTCTGGTGTCTCAATTGTTTAGCTCTCTATCACCATGTTTCCTAGAGGAGAAAGAAACTCAGAAAGGAAAAAGAATTAGGGGAATGCAATATAAAAGGGAATAAAATTTTGTTAGATAATTTCCACCCAATTAGAATGGAGCCAAAATGGGGGAAATGGGAAGGATTTTCTGAGAGAAAATTAATTTTTCTTTCTTTTCTGCCGTTTTTTCTCGTCAACGATACATAGTCTTCCGAAAGTTCAAGGAAGTGAAGGAATAGGTTCATCATTTTGTTGTTCTTTAGTACAAGCTTACTATTGTCTGTTTAAATAATCTCTCCAACTTACTTTGATTTCTAATTATTGTTGGGACATCGATTAGAAATTGTGTGAGTAAACTAATATATGAACAATGTCCAAGTTTAAAATTTGATTTCACCTTGTAGCTTCAGTGTTAGTCCTTCAATAAGTTAGGCAATCTGTATTTTCATGTGCAAGCTAATCTTCTAAGTTCTATTCGTATAGGCATGCACATGACTTGGCATTTGGAAAATCTGATTTGTTCTTCATCTGCATGCTGAGACCATTATCAAATCAGATAAAGATAGATGAACAGGAGATAGAGGCAGCCAAGGTAACTGTAATGAGATTTATCTTTCTCTTGCTTTTTCTTATATGTGGAAGATCTTTTTGGAGTCTTATATTACCTTTTTTGCTGTTAACCTATCAATGAGATACCCCATTTTGTTCATGCATAAATATGATTTTTTTAGCTAGAGCTAGTTGAATTTGCTGTAATGAGTCTTGTGTATATTTCGAACATTTAACAATACTATCCCAATACCAAACAAAATCATCATTTGAGAAATCCACATCTTTTTAACCAAACTTTCATTTTCAATTGCTTCACATCCTCAAAACACTACTATACCTTGCTTACCATTTTGACAAAATAATTCTTATTGACTCTGTTTTTTATCTTCTCACAAATTTGAAATTCAGATAGATATGTTTTTCATATTGGTTGAGTCCATGAAACATTGAATGTCCTTTTACCTGGTACTCATCCTCTAGATGCAATTTATTATCTGAAATAAAAGAAAGTATATCTCAAATAAACTATCTACTATCAGTTCTATTTCAATAGTTTCGTAACATTAAGGGCTTATATGAGTCCGCCTTTACGTTGCTTGTAAGTAGAAAATCTCAGTAATGAAAAGTAAAAATAAATAAAAAATAAAATAAAAAAGAAGTGAGAAAAGTTACAATTTGACAAAAATAGTATCTCGTTTGATTTTAGTTAAAATTTTAAAATATTATTATTTTAAATAATTTAAAATAATATATTTATTTATTATTTTAAATTTTGACTTAATTAAAATATTATTTAACTAAATCACTTATAAATTTTGACAAAACAGTACAATAGCAAGGCTAAACAGACCTACATATTAGTGGTATTCATACTGTAAGAAAAAGTAAAAGACATATTGTGTGAAAATATTCAGCCTATTCTTACATTGGAATGCTATAGTTTCCACTCATCAGCAGCAGTTTCTGATATCTCTATTAGAACTAGTTCAAGAGATGAATGTTAACTAACCCAAAATAAAGTTCCCTAGAATGCTACTATTCATATGATGCCCAAGTAAATCAGTATCCTGCTACTTATTTGAAAATTTCTCATTTTTTTCTGTAATCATATTTTAAGTACCATTTTTTTTCTGTCCCCGTCTTGAATTGAGGTTCAGGAAACACTTAAAGTTTAATTATGTCATATGTTTCCAGTGGATGCCCCTCGTTGACTTCGTGGAGCAACCATTCATTCAAGATGACAGCATGTTCAGAAAGATCATCGATATCTGTATTGCGAGGCTAGGCAAGCGTTACTGTGGGTTGGCTCCTCATCAGGTGATCTCAAAATTTGATGGAAGGTATTCTTCCTTGTACTACAATGTGGTGGAGCCTCAAGATTCAAACTGTCAGGGACAGTAAAGCTATGACCGCAATGATCCAAGGTAAGTTTGACAGAGAGTAACTTGCAAGTTTGGAAGATGCTGGGAAGATTAAAGTCGGGAAATATTACTTTTCAGCTTGTTGCTGGCGTCCAGCAATCGACACATTCTAATCTTTGTATATATGTGTATATCCTGCAGTATTAAAGTGATATTTAAAAATAACCATGTGTTGACCCGTGTAATCCAAATAAACCGGTTGACTTTTGAGGGTAATTGCATGTTTCAAGAAAAGCCAAGGTATAGTTCTTGTGAACTAGAATAAGCTCCAAGTACTTTCAACTGGAGACAGCCCTATTAAGTGCATATCCACCCAATTAGCTTTACTTAACTGATAACAAATAGTACATTTATAATCTTTTAATTATTTATTAATTATTAAGTGCATATCCACCCAATTAGCTTTACTTAACTGATAACAAACAGTACATTTACTAATTATTTATTAATTCCATCGTTCTCCTTAGAGACTCATTTTAGTGAGTTAAAAATGATCTTATAGCCAGCGATGGATGTAGTTGCTATGAAATTGGTAGTGATGCAATATAAGCATGATTGTGACTTTGGAAAAAAAAAACTATTATGTTCTAAGATGAAAGAAATAGTTTTTGTGAGGCTTAGGAGCTTTTAGAAAGCCAGACTTCCAGAAATTTTAAAAATTTCAGTTTGACATCGTTGGATTACTTGAACAACACACATCAGCCTTCAGATTAAAGCAGATATCACAATGCACACTAGTATCCCTTCTAATATACACAAAAATCTATGAATCAATTATTTTTTTTTTTAATCCAACGGTGTTGGCAGCGAGCTTCCTAAAAATCTTTTCGGCTGCATACCACCGTCCATCTTGAAGAGCAGAATCCATCCATGCAAGCATAACGACGATTATTGCATGCAGCCACTGAGTAACCTGGTCCTACAAATTGATGTTTTTTGTTTACTTGTATCTGTTTCACTGAATGATATTTTGGAGCCATATGGATCACAAGGACGCGAGTAGGCCATCAATCAGTGTCCTTGTACCTGTCTTTTTATTCGTTTTTGAATGTCTCTTTGCACCTCTGGTAATTGTTCCACAGGTCTTGTACATTATTAACTAAGTGGCAAATTGTTTGTAATCGAATAATTTCAATTATGAGAAGATAGCAAAGTGTGTATCCTTTTAGGTGCAATAATTGTTAAGTCTGCAGGCGATCTCACGGCAACACACACCAATCTCCTCTTCCAGTACGGTCTCGCGAACCACATCGATCTCTCGGGAAATGGCGCCGGCGCCGTCAAAGACAGACCACCTCGTCGTCGCCACCGCCGCCGCCTTGCTTCTCGTCTGCCCCCTCCTGGCTTTGTCTGCCAGTACTCCCTTCATCGTATTGCACGGTAAAAGCGCTCCACCCTCAGGCCTCAACTAATGAAGTACGCGTTGCTGATCAATATGAATTGTTGGTTAGGAGTGGGAGATCAGTGCGAGAATGAAGGGATAAGGGAGTTCACAGAGGTGCTGAGCAGTTGGTCCGCCTCCCAAGGATATTGCATGTGCGCAATTCTTGTGCTTCCTTCTCTCCGCACTTGCGGCCTGCTTTTTCCATCGAAAATTTCGATTTTACGAATTATTTAACAGATATCAAGTTCCTTATGATGGATCTTCTTCTAATGAACCAGCATCTTAAGCATGTTTAAGATTAGGTGACATCGGTAAGGTCCTCCACTGAGTCCGAGCTAGTATGGTTAGTTTTTAGGTCAATTTTAGTTAGCCTAGGGATTGAGAAATTAGTTACGCAATGTGATGCAGGACGGCAGCTTGCATCCCATAAACCAGACGAGCCTCGAAACATGCTTGCCTCACACAAGCTATGTTCCAACCGCCCTACAACACTATGGATTTTGTGAGTTAAGCCCGAGGGAATCAGTGGAGCTCTACTGATCCTTAATGTTGTAGGACGGTGAGAATATGGCTTATGTGAGGCAAGCATGTTTTGAGGCACGTCTAGCTTGTGGGATGCAAGCAGACGTGGTTGTCGTTCTGCATCACAATGTAGTCGTATTGCACTGAGGCAAGTAAAATAGGTGCAAAATCCTACACTTACTCATATTTTACACTCTAAAAAGAGGGAGTAAAAGGAAGAAATCCTCTTTTACAATGAAAATTTTCTTCTCCTTCTTCCTACTATGGGCGTGAGCTTATATTTGGTGACCTCTTGTCAACCACCAAGTTTGCCTCCGACGACCTCCCGTCGATCGCCAAGCTCTTCCCCACCCTCTCTCCTATCAATTGCCTCTCTCTCACTATCTCATGAGCTCACCCCACTAAGCTCTCCCCTATTGACCACCTCCCTCCCCCACCTCTGCGAACATGCCCTGCTAAGCTCCAAGCTCTTCCCCGCCCTCTCCCCTATCAATTGCCTCTCTCACTATCTCATGAGCTCACCCCACTAAGCTCTCCCCTATTGACCACCTCCCTCCCCCCACCTCTGCGAACTTGCCCTGCTAAGCTCTTCCCCATTGAGAACTCCCTCCTCGACTTTCTCTCTCCCGCACCCCCATCTTATGCTTGTATACTTCATGCAAGGTGTCTTGTCTATATATGTTAAGTAATATTCTTAGGAGTGGTAACAGGTCGGGTACCCGCCTTGCTGCATAAAACCCGAATCTGACCCGATTAGGAAAACCCGCTATTCGAATCGAACCCGAACCTGGGTCAGGTATTTAAACAGGTACCCGTGGGTACCCGATTAAATAAAATATAAAATATTTATTATTTATATTTTATAAAATATAATCTTAAAAATTAAAATAATAATAAATATATTTATAGAATAACTATTTATTATTATTTTTATATTTTTACTAATAATAAATATTTATATAATAGTTATTTTATTATTATTTATATTTTAATAATAAAAAAAATATTATTATATTTATTATTGAAATTGGATATCGGGTACCCGCATCCTGAAACCCGAACCCGATTAAAACCTAACCCATCAAACCCGAACCCGTCCTATTTAGGTAAATGGTACTCGAATCCGAGTCAAATTGTCTAACCCTAAATATTCTTCTACTAGAATAGTTATATAACAATTGATACCCTAAAATTCATCAATTACATTTTTAATATTCAAAATATTTTTAATTTCTAGTATAAATTTATTATCACTATTACCATAATTCATATCTAAAAAATATGTAAAATAAGAAAGTATAACAAATCTCAAATGTTCAAACAAACATTAAAAAGTTTAAAACACAACCATAACTAATATCAAATAACACACAAAAGTATTAAAATACAACCATACAACTTAATACTTCAATCTTTCAACCACGTTAACAGAAACGTTCAAACAAGTATTAAAAGCTTGAAACACAACTAGAACTAATATGAAATGACATGCACAAGTATTAAAATAAAACTATACTAACTTAATATTTTAATCCTTCAATCAAACTAACCCAAATATTCAAGCAAACATTAAAAGTTTAAAACACAATTGTAAGCCCTAGATTTGTCTAAAAAAAATGTCACTTAGCTGCAGAAGTGTCTATAGGTCAACTGGTTAAATTGTTGCCTTTGTAATGCAGACAGTATGGGATTATCTTTTTCCTACAGTAGTTGATAACTTGATTTGTATCTTTTTACTTACAAATCTGATATGGAAGTGGGAATGTGTATATATTCAGCTTTCTGTATGTCACAGAAGTCCAAAAAAAAAAATTTTTAGACATGAACCCTGCCTTAGTCATCATAGGCAGGGTCTATCCCCACCGTTCATCAACGCTACTCTCAAAAATGGGTAATGGAGCAGAGTTTGCTCCCGTTAACCATTCTCTCTCCTACCTAAATCATTGTCTTGTCACTTGAAAAATTTCTTGCCTCTCTCATCGTCTCTCTTGCCCTCGCTGCCAAAGAGCTGTCACACTCGCCGACGTTTTTCTTACCCTCACCGATGTCTCCTCTCCTCTCTCACACTCTCCTCACCATCTCCCCTTATGCAGTTCATTGCAAGCTTTCGAAAGTCATACCCTACTGCCACACCACCCCTTGCCCACCCGATTTCACCACTTCAACCGTTCATCGCTAGCCCATGAAAGACAACTTTTTACACTTCGTAGTTATTAAGGGATAAATCAAATTTTATAATTTTTTTAAAAATTATTTTTATTTTATAGAAATTCTATTTAATACTATAGAAAATTGTGTCAAAGGCACTAAAAAAATAGGTTAAAGGTTGCTGTTAGACTCAAATAGTTATTATAATGATCATGCAATTTTTTTTTATATTTCTATAGAAATTTTTATTTTATAGAAATTCTAATCAATATCATAGAAATCGATGTCAAATGAACTCAAAAATTGATATAGGGGTTGTTGTTAACCTATATTACAATGATCATACACATTTTTTATATTTTTTTAAATTTTTTTTATTTCGTAGAAATTCTAGTCAATATTGTAGAAATTTATGTCAATTGCACTAAAAAATTATATTATGGGTTGTTGTTAGCCTCAAATAATTATTACAATGATCATACAATTTTTTTTATATATTTTTTTAGAATTTTTTTATGAGGGATACATCCCTTAGAGTGAATTGGATAAAAGATTTATTTAAATTAAACCCCATCTTTTCACCATCCATCTTGGTAATAGGTTTTAATTGCTAGCATATCTAAGATTATAAATGAAATTTGTAATATGTGGCCAAAAAGGATTGCAAGTATGTCTTCTTTTATAGAATTGTCACTAGACACTTCTTCTATGATACTATATAGTTTTGGTCAAATATAATTCACATAAATTTCTACGATATTAACTAAAATTTTTACAAAATAAAAAAATTTAAAAAATTATAAAAAATTTATATTATAATTGTAATAACTATTTGAGACTAACAACAACTATAACCTAATTTTTGAATGCATTTGACATATATTTCTATAATATTAATATGAATTTCTATGATATTAATTAGAATTTCTACAAAATAAAAAAATTATATGATCATTGTAATAATTATTTGAGACTAATAACAACCTCTAACCTAATTTTTAAGTGCAATTGATATGAATTTATACGATATTGACTAGAATTTTTATAAAATAAAAAATTCTAAAAAATATAAAAAATTTTGTATGATAAGTGTAATAACTATTTGAGGTTAACAATAATCCTAACCTAATTTTTGAATACAATTGATATGAATTTCTACGACTAGAATTTCTATAAAATAAAATAATTCTAAAAAATATTAAATAATTTACATAATTATTATAATAATTATGTGAGGTTAAACAACTCATATATCAATTTTTGAATGCATTTGATACAATAACGAATTCCCATTTCATAATTATTACATTGTAATCTCATCTCGTTCTTCATTTCTTGTCTCTAAATGAAATGCTTTTAATAGAAAACAAATATATTGTTATCAAGCAGGAAAAGGACACAGCATAATGCCAATCATCCTTTCAAGTTTCATTTACTAGATCGTAAAAAATATTTCTCCTCTGCCGATTTCGGGAGGGGTTCACGGAGAGCGGTTCGCTGATTTGGGGAGGGGTTCGTGGGGAGCGGGCTACCCTCGGGAGGTCGATGGGAGGGTGGCCGGCTGCGTTTGGCGCTCGCGGGTCCTCGGGAGTGGGACAGTTCGGCGGCGCTTTAGGGTTTCGAAGAGCTGCCTAGAGTGCTCCCGCGCGGGTGTATATCTGGTTTCGCGTCAATCTACGATTGTACGATTGACAAATTGGTTAGGTGCCAAGATTGTGTAAGGATCAAGAATAACAAGATTTTTCTTTCCTTGATTATAAACCTTATCGATATGAAACAGCTTACAAAATAGAAAAAAATTCTAAATCTGGATTCGTTTGTTTTTGATGTTAGATGTGTGACTATTGTAGGTTGTGCCCAAGACTACTTGAAGGAACGCATGGTTAACCATTCAAGTCATCGTCAGATATTATGAGTGGATAACATTACCAAATTGTTCACTTAGATACCGTGATGTGAACATGTTGTGTATTATGAAAGTTAAATGACACAGAATATTTTGAGATTGACTGTAATGAAGTTTATGTTAAGTTTAGAAGTGTCTGTATTGAGTTTTAAACCTCATTTGAGGTTCTATTTGGTTGGCTTATAATTCAAAACCATATTTTAGCAAGATTAAAAACGTCAATGTTTTCATGAAATTTTCTTGCATTATATATGTTGCTATTGTTATAACTTTTCACTTTTCAGAGAAATTGGAGATGGATTGTGGTCCTCATGGCTTATGCCTCTTGAAGAACAGGTGCTTTCCACTTTTCAGATTATATTACATGCCCTATATTACTTGTAAATTTATTCTGATTCTCATGTTTTATCTTGTTACAGGCTAATGTTGTATGCGAGAAGGTTGCACAACTATCTCATGTCTTGTAATAGCAAAACAATTTTGGAGCATTGAACTGCAACTTGTTTGGCAGGTAAAAGAAATGAAGGAATTCAGCATGGGCTACAACGTTGTTGGCCTTTCCCAGGTACTATGTCATAATCATACAGTCCTTTTTTTTTTTCAAAGCACAAACTCTATGAATCTTGGATACTATTTAATCCAAACAAATGGCTAGATAACGCTATAATCTTCTCTCCAATAATGGTCAAATTAAACATCCACCTAATGAGAATTGCACCTTGCATATCCTTCCATGATATAATTTAACACAATACAAGAACCATGTGAAGACATGGCTAATACTAGCATAAAATGGAAGTAAAATAACATGCGTCAAGATGACAAGAGGTTACTTTAATACTTTCTGAATTACTATAATGATAGTTTCACATGATCTTCTATAACAGTTCCTGTTCTGGTTACTTTGGTTTCATCAATTTTTTCACCGTAGTTGACAAAGTCAATATGAAGTCTGCTGATTCTTTTCCAACCCAATAAACTTATTCAAATTAAAATATGAAAAGAGGTGGAATTAGTGGATAAATATTTTTGAGAAAAACAAAATAAACTCTGCTATGAACTGTAGGAGACAACTAGCTATACTTTAGAACATATTTTCTCTCGTATAAGAATAGACCTTGAGATTAGAAGCAATTTCAGTACCTAGAAACTAATGCAATCTCCTAAGATCTTTGGTCATAAATTGATCTTCAATATTTTTTTATGCCAGTCATGACTTGTCTACCACTCTTTGTCAAGAGGATACATACATACATACATATATATATAAAGAGTATTAAAGACAAGTCATTTGAAAACTTACCAAACCATAAACTGTATTTAATAAGTGACCTATTGTTTCTCATGCATATCCCTAAATGAAAGATGAAGATACTTCATCAATGAAGCTAATTATCAAGAGAGCCAACATTCATCAACTCGTTATTCCTGTTCTCAGATACATCAATTTGTTATGGTACTCTAGATTAAGTCAACTATGAGAGAAATCCTACATTGGCTTCTCTGATTTTCACAGTAAGCATTAAAAATAAATTCTTTTATATTTAATATAAATATAGCTATAGTATTTTTGCCAGTGTTTGATATCTAGATTATAGTAACACTTTTCTAACATATATATATATATATATATATAAAATCTAGATACATATTAGTTATTGCTGTAACTCACCCTTAGCATTAAAAATGAATTATTTTATATTGAATATAAATATAGTTTTTGTATTTTTGCCAATGTTTGATATCTAGTAACACTTTTTTAAAAATAAATAAAATCTAAATCTAAATCTAGGTAAATATTAGTTATAGTTGTAACATCCATATCATCTCCTAGGCAAAGGGATGCTTTTCCTCTTTTTATCTTTTTGCTAAGTGTCAACATTTGTAAATCATTTAAAATGTGGATCCAGATCCTGATGGAGTAACGTTAACTTAATTGTAATAAAAGAACACATGAAATGGACGTGAAAATTACTACCAATAAAACACAAGTAGATAGGAAGTACTCAATCTAAAATGATGAAATAAAACAAGTTTATCACATGGGGCCTTAAAAATTAAGATCCATTTCGCCTTAGAGGTGGCTGAAGGGTTATCAAATACTATAGCAATCTTACACCAGTACATGACGATACCACAATACCAATTTTATACAGGTACAAGGCTAAAAACACTAGTCATAATCAAGGTTTGAGGAACCGGTCCGAACCGATAGGTTTTTTTGGTTCGGTCCAGGTTCGGACCGGACCAAGAGCGGAGCCACCGAGGTGCAATGGAAGAGGAAGGAGAAAGAGAAGGAGAAGGAGAAGGAGAAGGAGGAGGAGGAGGAGGAGGAGGAGGAGGTGAAGGAGGAGGAGAAGAAGGAAAAGGAGAAGAAGAGGTGGGCGGACGTGGGCGCGAAGAATGCAGCGGACATGGGCGGACGCCCAACGCGGGCACGACGGATGCGAGCAGACTCTTTTTTTCTTTCTTTTCTTCTTTCTTTTCTTTCTTCTTTTCTCTTCCTCTTCTTCTTTTTTACCTTCTCCTTCTGCTGCTCTGCCTAGATAACCGGTATGGACCGGTATATACCGGTCCAATGGCCGACTGGTACATCTAGTTGGACCAATACTTTGAGCTTTAGTCATAATAGCATAAGAAGAATCTTTAAGTTGTCATGCAAAACCATTCTGAAGATTTGAAAGGATAAAATTGACTAAAAGTTGAATGATCTTAGTTGATTTCATTTTACTAGCATTCAGGTTTTAGTTGATTTAGTAGATCAGATATCTCAGTTGTAGGCGAATAATACTCAATTTATCATGGTTGCCCTTGAGAATAACAAAGTAATGAAGTAGTAGGCGGCTGCATTAGTATGCTAATATTTTGTTCCAAATATGAAATTTCAGATAAGCAAAAACCGTTGCCAGGACTTTTGTTGGGTTCTGCCTATTAATTCTCCTCTGTTCCTTGTTCTTGGTAATTGTTATGGATAGATTTTTAATTCTATACAATGGTCTCTAACTCTCTATGACACACGTGTAGCCTCAATTTTTGCATACAGGACATGTTCGTTCTATTGCTGATGCAAAATTGTCCATCTACTTCAACATTTGAAGCTTTTATACTTTTCTTCTAAATTCCTTGCAAAAATGTTATTCAACTTTAACACCTGAAGCTTTGATCTTTGTCCTATGAATTCCTTTCTCGTGCTTTGTATCATGAAGCTAATAAGATTTTGTTATAGTACCTAGTTTCTGTTTATGTATTTCTTCTTTGAAGATTTAGTTATCATGCCGAAAATATTGTTATTGGACGTGTCTATACCGCTGTTTTGTAGAGAAACTTAATTTCTTTTTTCTTTTTGCAGGGAAACCTAATTGCTCGAGCTGTAATTGAGTTTTGCGATGATGGGCCTCCTGTAAGATATTAGTCTAGTATAAGTTTGCCAAGAAGAATCCTTCTTGATTAACTGTGCTGTTCTTTGGCATTGCTGAAAGCTATTCAGTTCTTGGAAATAAGGGTATAGACCCCAAACGAAAATTGGTGCTTACATGTTGCATTTCCACGTAATACAATATTTGCAAGCATAGTCAGGGACGGATCTACATTGCCCTATTAGGCATTTGCCCCCTGAAATTTATAAAGTATATACATCATCTAAAGAACACCTAATATATATACTTTGAAAATTTAACTAAAAGATGTATGTTTGCCTCCACTAACAAATGAAAATGTGTATAAACATAATTTTGCCTACACATAGTCTTGGTTCCTAAATCTGCCACTACATAGTTTTACACTGTCTCACGCAATGTGCTTCTTATGCTTACTCTTCACGGATAGCTTATATTTGGTACATGGTTTGAATTTTTCTGACATTAACTAGATACTGCTATTTTAACCTAGTTTATTACAAATGTCTTCTGCAGCTATTATTTTCAAATAGATAAGCTGGAGCTGGACATTGCACTTATTAAACTCGATCCTTATTTTGATAATTTTATTTGTCTGTTCTATTATCTTGAGCGATGAATGTGATAGAGAAAGATGAAATTGCTTTTCACAATCTCTTACTTCCTAACTTCTACTATCACAATTTGCTTCCTTTTAGTAAAAACAACACTTTTTATGGCAATATTTATTTATATGATTAAATTGTCTTCTTTATCTTTGAATAATGTAATTACCCTTTTATGCAAGGGACCTGTCTCTCAAGCTTTTATCATTGGTCTACGTGTGTAATATATATCTAAATATGACCTTCCAAAATTAGTTAATATCTCCAAAATCATCTTTAAGATATTCAACTGATCAACTGTCTTACAACAGGTGAAAAATTTTATCTCTGTGGCTGGACCTCATGCTGGTACTGCTTCGGTGCCTCTTTGTGGTGTAAGTAGTGTCAGCAAAACAACTTCTTCATAGTTCTCGCATTTGATCATGTTCTGGCAGCTTAAGTAAATTACTTCTAACAGCATATGTCTTAGGTTGGAAAAATGTTAAGCTATGACCAAAAATTGATCAATTTTTCATGTTATTGTTGGCATTATTTAATCATATAAATAAAGCTAACATTCTAATTTTTGTTGGTCTAAAATTTTAATTAGATAAATAACATCATGCAAAGTTATTATTTTAAAATGTAAATACGTAAAAAGAAGAGATTAGAAAAATAAAACCCATAAGTGCATTATGACTTGTCTTTATGTGGAAAGTCGGGCACTCGTGTGAGTTTAATTCAGATTAAACACCCAAGAATACAGCCAACACCTTTTCTATGGGCACGACCATGGAGAAGCTGATCGGTGTCTCCCCAACAAGTAGTTGAAATAAAAAATCCAAGAAAAAATAAAAAATAAAAATAGAAAAGAGAAAGAGGAAAAAAAAAACTCCATGCGTATGGGATTTCTTATCAATTTGTTATTACTACATTGAATCTCCTTTAAGAGATCTCTTATCACAGAGGTTGGATCCCACCGCTCATAGGCCTATTTTTAGACTAATCATATTTCTCGCGATACTTGTAACTCTCTCTTTTCCTTTTTTATTCATAAGTCTATTGGTGCTTTGGATTTTTTTTAATTATTTTTCTTGTTGTTTCTTGTGTTTTGAATGCTTTACTCTTAGTTCAAATATTTTATTCTTGAAATTTTAGGGAGAGAAATGATTTTTTTTAACAACAACTAGACCTAAATAATTAATTAGGCTTTTAGTTGCTCTTATCAAAGAGCGAAGCCAATTAAATGAATTTTTTTGCTTTAATTTATTTTCTAAAGCCATCTTAATTTTAAGGAAGTAAGATCTTGTTATTAATTACATAAGCAATTTCCCCTTTAAGAGAATTGTTATAAATATTATTAATTTATAACTTATGCATATCAAATTTTATCATGATTAATGTTATGGGCAAATTTATTTTTTTTATAATAAACTTAACCACAACCGGCAGATCCCTTCGCGGAGATCTCAGCCCTACACTAGAGTGGCCCGCGACCGGTTAGGATCGCGTTGCGGAAGCTGGCCCAGCACTTTTACAAGTCCTCACACCACGTGCGCGAAGGGTTCGGTATGAATACCGCCCCTCGGACACGAATACAAATCTCTCAACTGTGTCAAAGTGATGGAGACTCTCCAAAACACTTTGCACTCACAGAAATTTCCTCAGCCCGCGCTCCTTTCTCTACACAGCCGAGATAGGCACCGGCGCGGCCTCAAGCAATCACAAGGGGACGGTGGCGAACACCTTCAAGGGTGCCGGCACACACGTCCTGGACTTTGCAGGCAAGCAAGCAGTACCTACAAATAAGCACAACCCGCACTACACATATGCGGGCGCAGATAACGCAAAGAACCGTCCGGACGAAAAGCCACACGAAGTCCGGACGGCGGTAAAGTCTCTATCCACTACACACGAGAAACCCGTCCTACTACCACTACACACGATAGATCCGGGAGGGTTTACCCTTGTAGCGTGCCACCACTCCACGAGCCGAGCCCACCGAGATCCTCCGAGAAACTGCGTCGGAAAGTCCGGTCGGAGACAAAGCGAGACGCGCGTACGAACCCGCGCGTAAACTTCTCTCTCCTCCCTTCTTCACTCACGCCGTTCCTCGGCTGAAACAGGGGAAGTAATCCCCTCTCCCGTCCGTCACCGTCCGGCCACCGGATTCACGCCGGAGGGTCGGGATATGGCCGCCGACGTCAGGCGAAGTTGCTGCCGGAGTATTGTCGCCGGAGGAGTCGCCGCCGACGAGAATTTCTACCCAATGGAAGCTGTGGCTGCGTGGAACCGGCGATCGGAAAATCCGATCGCTCTCCCGCGTCTGGCTGCCGGCGCCGGAAGAGATGAACCCTTCCTTACCTCAGGGCACCGGTGAGTTGATATGAGAGTCCTTGCCGGCGAGTCCGTGGCCGGAGCCTCGTCGCCGACGAAGAAGAAGCAACTCTGTTTTCAGATCTGAATCTCGCCGAGAGTTCGTCGTCGCCAGACCTTGCTCAAGCTCCAATCTCGCTTGATTGCAACCTCCCCTCGACGAGGATGGGATTTCCATCTTCGTCGACCACGCAACCGCGATCTCCGCCGGTGATTGGCCGGAGATCTCGCTTCCACCGGGGCGACCTCCAATCGTCGCCCCGGGCTCGTCCACGTCGGAGTCCACGCCCGATTTTGCTGCCAACGTCTTCGCCACGGAGGCACGAGTCGCCAGCCACCTTCCTTTTCCGGTGATCCCCCTCCAGCTGGCCGGAATCGGCGCCGGAGACAGCGCAGGTGGAGAGGAGGTGAAGAACAGGGGAATTTTCCCCTTCGCGTGCGAGCGAAACACCGTCGACCGGATTGAACCGGCTGAACCGGTTCGGTTCAGCCTGGAAGATGGGTTCAGGTCCGGTTCAAGGCTGATTCGACCTCAGAATCGCCCCACGGTTGACCCTCCTCGATGCACACGCTCGCAAGCTCGTGCGAGAGGGTCTGGGGTCCATGGGTCGAGTCAGAAGCCCACATCCACGTGTGAACCCACACTCCGTGGTTTGACTCAACCCTCGCCCTATGGACTTGTGTCAGCCTCAGTGACACAATCGCACACCCGAGTCGTCCAACACGGCTGATGACGAGGGGTCCCGCCATCGCTCCATCTCGGTGTGCTTTGGGATTTGTGCTAAATCCCGGGAGCATCACATACTCCCCCACCCAAGTTCGTCGTTGCCCTCGACGACAGGCTGTCCATGTAGATCTTCAACTCCTCTTCAAACTGCCACAAATCAGAAGCTTTTTCCCACTTAGCTTCTTCTATGGGTGTTCCTTCCCACTGCACAAGAAATTCCATCCGCCTGTTCCTCCTATACTGTCCAAGTGTTTTGTGATTCAAAATCTTTTCAATCCTTTTATCAAACTCTGCCCGAACACTAGGAGGAGCCCGACGCCCCTGAGAGCGACTAGGGTCGGTCTCGTCGGTATGAAACTTTTTCAAAAAGCTTACATGAAAGGTCGGATGAAGCTTTAATCTGTCGGGAAGCTTCAGCCTGTAGGCTACAGCACCAACCCGTCTCAAGACCTCGAAAGGTCCCTCATATCTCTGAATAAGGCTGCGATGCGCAGTCTTGGCTGAGATCTTTCTCCACATCTGAGGTGTCAACTTTAATAGCACAAGATCTCCAACTTCGAACTGTTCATCGCGTCTACTCTGATTGGCATAATGCTGCATCCTTCTTGCAGCGTGCTCTAAGCTATCACGAGCCTCCTGGAGCACCTCGGCATGATATCTCGCAACCCGATAGGCTGCTGGGCACTCACCATCGGTGTGCTGCACAACATCAGCGGGGGTGAGAGGCTGTCGTCCTAACACCAACTCAAATGGTGTCTTGCCGGTCGCTGAAGACTGCTGCAAGTTGTAGGCAAACTGCGCCGTGTCGAGGAGAGACACCCAGTTGCGCTGGCTTGCCGACACGAAGTGACGAAGGTATTCTTCAAGTAGTGCATTTATCCTCTCCGTCTGGCCATCGGTCTGAGGATGGTTCGCTGTAGAAAACTTTAGCTCGGAACCAAGAGTCTTGAACAAGGACGTCCAGAAGTTACCAGTGAACCTGGCATCTCTGTCAGAAACAATGTCCAGAGGAAGCCCAAAAAGCTTCACCACATGCTTGAAGAATAGGTCAGCCGTCTCCTTGGCTGAACAAGGCTCAGGTGCTGCGATGAACACAGAGTACTTAGAGAACCTGTCCACCACAACAAAGATAGAAGCCTTCCCTTCGACCTTCGGTAACCCAGTAATAAAATCCATGGAAACTGAAGTCCATGGTCGTTCCGGAATAGGAAGAGGCTGTAACAATCCAGCTTCGCGCCTCCTATCGACTTTATCCTGCTGGCAGATCAAGCAGGTGCGGACATAATGATCGACATCAGCTCGCATGGAGGGCCAATAACAAGATCGGGATAATAGAATCAGCATCCTGCGCTGTCCCGGATGTCCACTCCATGCCGAGTCGTGAAGCTCACGCAATAACTCGCGTCGAAGTCCGCTAGTCGCCGGAACAAGTGGCCGACCGCCCTCGGCCATCAAAAGGTCGTCGCCCTGAAGATAGTAACGACGAACCTTGCCTTCTCGCACGTCGGCGATCAGCTGCTGGTATTTGGTGTCGAGAGCAGCAGCTTGCCGAATGCGATCGAGGAGATCACCCTCAATCCTCGATATAGAAGCAAGCACCACAGTGCACATCCTGCTGAGAGCATCTGGAACCACATTGGAGCGCCCCGGTCTGTGCTCCCATGTGAAGTCAAATTCAGCGAGGAACTCCTGCCATCTCGCTTGTTTAGGTGAGAGCTTTTTCTGCGTAGCGAAGTATGTGTTGGCGACATTATCCGTCTTCACTACGAAAGCGCTACCGAGAAGATAGATGCGCCAAACTCGAAGGCAGTGGATCACGGCGACCATCTCCTTCTCGTGAGCTGAGTAACGCTGCTCCACCGGACTTAACTTCCGGCTCTCAAATGCCACTGGATGCCCCTCCTGTAAGAGCACTCCACCGATCGCTCTGTCAGAGGCATCGGTATGGACCTCAAAGGGCCGACTGAAGTCCGGCATACGAAGAACCGGCTCACTGGCGATCCTGCGTTTCAACTCTGCAAACGCAGTCTGATGCCGTTCTTGCCATAGCCATGGAGTCTCCTTCCTCAGGAGGTCAGAAAGGGGAGCTGCGATCTTGGAGTAGTCCTGGATAAATTTCCTGTAGAAATTCGCCACTCCCAGGAAAGATCGGAGCTCAGTAGGGGAAGTAGGTGCGGTCCACTCGACGATGGCACGCACCTTCTCAGGATCCATATGGACAGTGCCATGGCCTACCACATGGCCCAGAAACTGGATCTCAGAAGCAGCAAAGGAGCATTTCTCCCTCTTCACATACAGCTGGTGTTCCCTCAGTCTCTGAAACACCAATCTCAGATGCTGTAAATGCTCCTCCATTGTGGCCGAGTACACCACGATATCATCAAGGTAGACGACAACAAAATCGTCGAGTAACTGTGTCAGAACATTGTTCATAAGGTGGGAGAAGGTAGCTGGCGCATTGGTTAAGCCGAATGGCATAACCAAGAACTCGTAGGCGCCGTACCGGGTGACACAGGCTGTCTTCGCCTCATCTCCCTCAGCTATACGGACCTGCCAATAGCCTGATCTCAAATCAAGCTTGGTGAAGACAGTAGCGCCCGCTAGTCTGTCGATGAGGTCCTGGATATGTGGAATCGGGTATCTATTCCTGATGGTGATCTTATTTAAGGCACGGTAGTCAACACAGAAGCGAAGACTACCGTCCTTTTTCTTTTGAAACAGCACAGGAGCACCAAATGGAGACTTGGAGGGTTGGATGAACCCAGCTGCCAAGAGTTCATCCAACTGCTTCCTCAGCTCTACGAGCTCTGCAGGAGGCATGCGGTATGGGGGTCGGAAAGAAGGAGCTGCCCCAGGAACCAACTCAATGCGGTGATCAATCGCACGTCTGGGAGGAAGCTCCTTAGGTAGCTCAGGCGGAAGAAGATCCTGGAACTCCTCAAGTAAATTCTTCACTTCCGCTGGTACGTCGTCTGGACCTTCTACAGGGGCCGTCACCCATGTAGCCAGAAAGGTCCGCTCGCCCCGACGTAAGCCTGTCTCAAGAGTAGCAGCCGATATGTATGTACTCTGAGCCTTCCCTGGTCGTACTGACTTATCCGACCCAGCCAACTGTAGGCAACGAACAAAGCAAGGGTATCTCTCATCCATCACCTGGACACCCTTTAGATGAGGGACTATAGCAGCCTTCATCTTCTGTATCAACTCCAAGCCGACGATAACATCATAATCGTCCATCTGAACCACGCGTACATGGTTCTTACCCTTCCACTCCCCGAAGACAAGAGGAACATCATAGGATATTCCTGCGATCTGCCGCTCCTCAGCGTTGATCGTCTTGAAGCGGTCTTGAGCAGGGGACATGCTCAGCCCTAGCCGCGTCGCCATGCCATGAGCCACAAAAACATGAGATGCACCACTATCGATCATGGCATGAACTCGATGTGAGTTCACCCTCATCTCCACGTACATCAACTTGGTCTTCATTGTGGTGGAAGTAGCAATGGCATTGATCACCAAAGGATTCACAGTGATCAGAGGATCTTCAGATTGGGCAGCCTCCCGCTGAACAATGGCTGCAAGTGTATCTCCCCGAGGGCAATCACGCATACGATGAGGACCTCGGCAAAGAAAACACTTCAGCTGTTGCTTGGGAGCGCCCCTAGGAGGAGAACCGGCTGGTATGGCTTTCTTCTGGCCGGTTCCTGAAGAGGTAGCTCCTCCCTTTCCCTGCTTCTTCTTATACCCACCCTTGGGTCCTGGAGCTGGACGCTTCCCCTTATTCCTCTGAGGGGAACGTGACTTAGATGGACCAGAGGAGATAGGAGCAGATTGCTTTCTATCCCTCAAATCCACTAAGGAATCAGCTACGGCCATAGCCTCTTTGAGAGTTAATGGGCTATGTCTCCTAACTTCCAACTGTGCCCATGTTTGCATCCTCTCTAAGAAGAAGTACAAGCGATCCTCTTCTTCCATTCGTGGTATTTCGAGCATGGCGGCAGAGTAAGCTCGAACATACTCACGAACTGTCCCTGTGTGTCTGATCTTATGCAGAGAGTCTCTAGCAGTTTTTGAAGTGTGTGTCGGTAGGAACTGGTTCTTCAGTTCAGCTTTCAACTCATCCCATGAGATGTCACGTGGCACCTCTTCTCCCGGAGGGGTCACTAAGGTACGCCACCAGAGCTTGGCGTCACCTGTCAAATATGCCGAACACAACTGCACTCTCTCATAATCAGGCACCTGAGCAGTCCTGAAATATTGCTCCATATCCCAAAGGAAATTCTCAAGTTCCTTTGCACTGCGTACCCCACTGAAAGTAGAGGGCTCGGGAATGCGCACTCTAGTGGTCTGCGGCTGGGAACTCCCAGCGCCTGTGGCTGAAGTAGAAGCACGGGCAGCAGCCTGCCCCTTCAAACCAGCCACCTCCAATGCAAGTCCACCAAGGGCACTGGAGAGACGTGCCAACTCAGAATCCAGGCGGGTCCCAACGGACTCGACCGCCGACCGAAGTGCCTCGAGACGCTCCATGATCGTAGCGTCTCCATCGAAGTTCCCTATCGCAGTCTCCAAGTGGGAGATGCGCTCTGCAGCTGTAACCATTGTGATCGTGAGAAGTAACTCTGAAGTTCTGCCTGTGGAATGAGATCTGATGGTCTGACCTCTGGGTGCACTGAAAAGAGCTAAGTAGTGCTCGGTCTGTGTCGGAACTGAGCGATCAGTGAAGAGGCTGAGAGACTACGCCCCGGCGCTAGGCACCGACGTACGCACCCTCCAAACAGCGTACACCGACGTCGATATCCCTGACAATAGACTTACACAAACTTAAGCTCTGATACCGGTTTGTTATGGGCAAATTTATTTTTTTTATAATAAATTTAACCACAACCGGCAGATCCCCTCGCGGAGATCTCAGCCCTACACTAGAGTGGCCCGCGACCGGTTAGGATCGCGTTGCGGAAGCTGGCCCAGCACTTTTACAAGTCCTCACACCACGTGCGCGAAGGGTTCGGTATGAATACCGCCCCTCGGACACGAATACAAATCTCTCAACTGTGTCAAAGTGATGGAGACTCTCCAAAACACTTTGCACTCACAGAAATTTCCTCAGTCCGCGCTCCTTTCTCTACACAGCCGAGATAGGCACCGGCGCGGCCTCAAGCAATCACAAGGGGACGGTGGCGAACACCTTCAAGGGTGCCGGCACACACGTCCTGGACTTTGCAGGCAAGCAAGCAGTACCTACAAATAAGCACAACCCGCACTACACATATGCGGGCGCAGATAACGCAAAGAACCGTCCGGACGAAAAGCCACACGAAGTCCGGACGGCGGTAAAGTCTCTATCCACTACACACGAGAAACCCGTCCTACTACCACTACACACGATAGATCCGGGAGGGTTTACCCTTGTAGCGTGCCACCACTCCACGAGCCGAGCCCACCGAGATCCTCCGAGAAACTGCGTCGGAAAGTCCGGTCGGAGACGAAGCGAGACGCGCGTACGAACCCGCGCGTAAACTTCTCTCTCCTCCCTTCTTCCCGCACGCGTCCGAACTTACGCCGTTCCTCGGCTGAAACAGGGGAAGTAATCCCCTCTCCCGTCCGTCACCGTCCGGCCACCGGATTCACGCCGGAGGGTCGGGATATGGCCGCCGACGTCAGGCGAAGTTGCTGCCGGAGTATTGTCGCCGGAGGAGTCGCCGCCGACGAGAATTTCTACCCAATGGAAGCTGTGGCTGCGTGGAACCGGCGATCGGAAAATCCGATCGCTCTCCCGCGTCTGGCTGCCGGCGCCGGAAGAGATGAACCCTTCCTTACCTCAGGGCACCGGTGAGTTGATATGAGAGTCCTTGCCGGCGAGTCCGTGGCCGGAGCCTCGTCGCCGACGAAGAAGAAGCAACTCTGTTTTCAGATCTGAATCTCGCCGAGAGTTCGTCGTCGCCAGACCTTGCTCAAGCTCCAATCTCGCTTGATTGCAACCTCCCCTCGACGAGGATGGGATTTCCATCTTCGTCGACCACGCAACCGCGATCTCCGCCGGTGATTGGCCGGAGATCTCGCTTCCACCGGGGCGACCTCCAATCGTCGCCCTGGGCTCGTCCACGTCGGAGTCCACGCCCGATTTCGCTGCCAACGTCTTCGCCACGGAGGCACGAGTCGCCAGCCACCTTCCTTTTCCGGTGATCCCCCTCCAGCTGGCCGGAATCGGCGCCGGAGACAGTGCAGGTGGAGAGGAGGTGAAGAACAGGGGAATTTTCCCCTTCGCGTGCGAGCGAAACACCGTCGACCGGATTGAACCGGCTGAACCGGTTCGGTTCAGCCTGGAAGATGGGTTCAGGTCCGGTTCAAGGCTGATTCGACTTCAGAATCGCCCCACGGTTGACCCTCCTCGATGCACACGCTCGCAAGCTCGTGCGAGAGGGTCTGGGGTCCATGGGTCGAGTCAGAAGCCCACATCCACGTGTGAACCCACACTCCGTGGTTTGACTCAACCCTCGCCCTATGGACTTGTGTCAGCCTCAGTGACACAATCGCACACCCGAGTCGTCCAACACGGCTGATGACGAGGGGTCCCGCCATTCCTCCATCTCGGTGTGCTTTGGGATTTGTGCTAAATCCCGGGAGCATCACAATTAATATGATCATTATATACATCATTGTAATGATGTATCTTATTTTCATGATATATTTTATTTTCATGATGTACATTATGTATTTATATTATGTATAATATTTTTATTGTACAAATTTTCGTGTATAATATATCTCTCATGTCAATATAATCATTTATGTACATTATGGACATGATCTCCATTATGACAATTATAGATATTATTTTTATTATTCATATTACAATTATTTTGTACATTGTGCACGTCAAGTTTATTATATGCATTATATTTTTTATGCCCATTATGTACTTTTTTTTCATTACAAACATTAGTTTTATTATATACATCAAGTGCATAATATTTATGTTTTGCACAATTTACATAAAGATTATTTTAAACATTATTAAAATAATTAAATTATATATTATGCACAAAAATGGTCATTATATTATGAAAATTATGCACTTTATACATTTTATTTGTTTATGTCAACTTTATTAATTATTTATATTATGAACATTAGTTTCATTATGAATGTCAAATATATTATGACATTTGTGTATGAACATGTTCATATTTCACATATTGTTAAGTAATTAAATTATATTAATACATTTATGTTTTGCATTATGTACATAATTTGTATGATGTCTATAAATATTATTTTAAATATTTAAATAACACATTCTGCTTATTTATCCACTATGTTCAACATATTCATGACGAAAGATAAACAGCAATAACATTGAAGTCTACTTTTTTATATTATTATTATTAGCGTTTATTTTCTTTTAATCAACCGCTAGATTTGCGGCGGCAACTCTACATGGGATTTTTTTATTTTTATTTTTATTAACAGAACCCTTTTGCTTTCGCCAACAGACAATTAACAAGAATCAACATGAATGTTTTATTTAAATGGGTTATTTAAATAATACAATGAACAACAACAATTTTTACGTAAACAGTATATCTATCAAAAAAATTAATTAACCCTGTTTTTCACCTAAGATTGTTGGTTTAAATAAAATTTTAGACCAACAATCTCTTGTTATTTCTTTATTGGAGGTTGAATTTCTTCACAATTTTGATTTGATTTCATTGCCATGGAAGCATGGTAGGTTTACTTGCCAAAGCTTGTCTTGGAAGATTAGGCATGCTGGCTATAACATCACTCTCTGGAGCCAGAGCTTATCCTCAAATATTAAATGGAAATATTTAAATGGATGATAGCTTCTAATTCTTCTGAGTTCTCTACAGAAAATAATGCCCATGTAATTATATCACCACAGTAAATATGATAAATTCTTGTTCATATGTGAACAACTGATTGAGATGTGCTTCGGGAGTGTCAATTAAGCGATCTTGTTTGTGGAGGATAACTCTGATCTTCAAGAATGTTTAGATGGAGCAACTACCAAGCCATGCTACTCTGGTGTAGTTGGTTTGCAAATTGTACAAAGAAATATATATTCTAAAGCAAAGTCTTTGAGCACGGTCTCACAAATTCTCTCAAGCCATGAGGTAAGCTAGATTTTAACAAAGCACTATTGATCGCTTCATGTTTATGTGACAACTTCCTATCTATGTCAATTACATTCTCCTACGAGAAGTGACTCCAAGGGTATAACTACAATCCAATTGTATTTACAATCGTAGTTTACTCTTGGGGAGCTCAAGAAACTAGAACACTTAGGTATTGAAATCATATACAAGGAAAAGAATATTTCACCACACAAAGAAGTATGCATTAGATCTACTTGAAGAGACAAACATGATCGATTACAAGCCCGTGGAAATACCAATAATTCTTAACAAAAAGAATAATGTGGAATTTGATTATGTTGGTGTTATTAGGTATAAATAACTTGTGGAAAAGCTTAATTATCTCATGATCACAAAACCTATTATTTCATATGTTGTGAGAGTTATTAGCCAATTTATGCAAAGATCAAGGCGATGTCATGGGTTGTAGCTCTTTGGGTCCAACATATCAAGAGATCTCTAGGGAAAGAATTACTATACACAAGGAGCATGCACATTAGCATTGAAGCATACTCATGATGCCAACTATGCTAGGAATATCGATGGCCAGGGGTCTATTTCAAGTTTTTATATGTATGTGGGAGGAAATCTAGTGACTTAGAGAAACAAAAAATAGAATGTGGTATCCAGGTCTAGCTATGAAGCAAAATATTGAGCAATGGTACATAGTACATGTGAAATCGCATGGCTTAAGAGCCTCTATAGAAATTTCTATCTTGTGTCCATGTCCAATAAATATGTACTATTTGTCTTTTTCATTGCTAATAATCCTTTATTACATAAGAGATCCAAATACATTGAAGTAAATTTTTACTTGATCTATGCGACCATTACAAACAAGTCGATATGCACCCCCTTCGCTAGGTCAAAATGGACATTTTTACCAAGGCCCTAAGTCCATCAAAGCTTCACAATTTATATAACAAACTAGGCATTAACGGTATCTTTGCTCCAGCTCTAAGGGGAAGTGTTGAGAATTTAGTGTAACTGGGCTAGTGAGTGTGTTTGTGTTAACAGGTCTATTTTGTAAAGCTAACTAGTATAGGTACTTATTGTCACTAGCCTTAATGAATCATTAGTTTTTCTAGTTTTGAGATAATTCCTAACTAAAACTGTTGTAAGAACATCCTATACAGCCTTGGCCATATTCAATAACACGACAATAGATGCAAAGTTCCTCTCCATATCGTTAAATAAAGATGTCAGAACTACCATGTTAGAGTGATGCCATATCTCATAAGAGGGACCAACAGTGGTTGGAGGGGATGAGTCGAGGTGATGATCCTTTCCATGAGAGCTAAAATTTAGCACATGGATTGAGCCCACAATGAGGTGAAAACCATGAGGAATAAAGGAGAAAAGAGAAAAGGAAGGATTAAAAAAGGGATATGACTAGGATTAGATAGCAATATTAATACATAACTGTAGTCCACCTTAAGTACCCGAAAGAGGAGAAAAAAATGAGATAGAAAGCCACTACAAGAAGAAAAGTGGTGCTTAATGGTGGAGGGATTTGAATTTAAGACCTTATTATCAATAACAAAGGTCTTTTCTTTACCAACTTGAGTTGACTAGCATCTTCGATTCAATAATTCACTTCGGTTCCTAATAAAATCCAAATGCCTTCCTTTTACTTGTAGTTGTTTGTTAATATTAAGACTGAGGATGTTCTTGCAATGTTTATTCATTGCAGTCAGGGATTATATGCATGCTTGTGGATGACCTCATCAAGTCAAAGGTGTATTCCGATTATGTGCAGGTTTGTTGCCAGTCTAATTTTGTAGCCACAACTGTCAACCAAAAAGATTACATGTTATTTGTTCCCCCATGTCAACATTTCTCTCTAAACACATCTGAATAATTCAAGTGTACTGTATTAATGACTTGCAGACCCATCTAGCTCCTAGTGGTTATCTAAAGATGCCAACCGTGAGTATTCTTTTTCTGTTTCTCTCTAATTCATTATCATTCATTTCATGATTGCCGTAGCTAGAGATTCACATTGATCTTCTGGTAAAACATGCTAAAACAACATGGTTACTCTAGCCGGTTGCCATGTTCATCATCAATGTTATGAACTAGAATGAATAAACATTCTAAACAATACTATCCATGCATCAACCATGAGGATAGAACTAATTGCATCTACTTATCAAGCTCTCATTTGCATTATGTTCTTTTACCATCACAGTTCTTTTTCAATTTTAGGAATTGCATTACAACTATGAATTGATGACCTTAAATTTCTGAAAAAGCTTTTTTTTTTTAATTTATTCTCAAGTACATCCAAGAGTATTTGGAAGGGTGCAGGTTCCTTCCAAAGCTTAACAATGAACTGCCAACTCAAAGGAATTCCAGTTACAAGGAAAGATTTAGTAGCTTACAGAATTTGGTTCTTATCATGGTGAGTATATAAAATCTTGAATTGTCTTCAATCTACTTACTCGATTGGACTAGAAGGTTATTTGAGTGGATTATCTGGTGAGTGCAAGTGCTTCTTCATATCTACTTGTTAATAGGATTGACTGTCATTTCTATTTCACTCTTTAAATGTGATTGTGAAGATAGTTCCTACTTTCTTGGCAGTTTGAGCAGGACACAATCTTGATTCCTCGTGAGACATCTTGGTTTGGATACTATCCAGATGGCACTTTCAGCAGCGTTTTGCCTCCGCAGCAGGCACATATATTCTACTAATCTTTAAGCACAAATAAGAGATTTCTACTTTAGTTCTTGCGTCTTTTCTTTGGCGATGACTGCTCGCTTGCTTTGTCTTCTCTCTTGTTAACTGAACAAGTAGTAACTGGATGCAGACGACGCTCTACACTGAAGACTGGATCGGTCTGAAAGCTCTGGATGATGCTGGAAGAGTGAAGTATGTGAGTGTCCAAGGAAACCATCTGAGAATCTCTCAAGATGACATGAAAAAGTACATACTTCCTTACTTGGAGGACACAGACAGTCCTCCAATTCCGTTGAATCAAAAGGTTTCTCTGAGAGATGCCAGGGGTGGCAGCCAATCAGCAACTGCAGATGCTCTTCTGCTCTCAATCCTCCACCCCTCAGAGTATCTCCAAAAATAGATTGCAGTGCATCGGTTGCAGCCTAAATTTATTGTCCTATGATAATATTAGTTGTTTGTCTACTCTGTGATTGAATTATGAAAAACTAAATTAAAAATTAAGCTTGATAAACTAAATAAAATTCTATTTATTATTTGTTAACTGATTGAATAACTTATAAAAACCTTTATGTTTATTATGAAAAATATCATATGATAAATGTTGAAGAAACTAATAAGAAAAGATAAACTTTTGCATGTTATTTTACATATTTTATAATTATGTTATTAAATTAAACATGTTTGTAATCTTAGAGCATTTAGTTCTATTTAATAATTTTTCTTTATTAAAGACAACAAAAAGACATACTAATATAACAACCACTATTATAAATTCTATACTTAGATTAGATAGTATAAATATTTTTATTACAAGAATATTATGTGTATGTGAAATTGTATATGACTAGTGAAATAGAAAAGTAATTTTCTCAATTAGTAAGAAAAATTTAATATTTGCAAAAAAAAAAAATATGAAAAAAAAAATCTTCAAATCCATCAACTTGGTTGTTACTAAGTACATAATATTTTTAAATATAAAATTATAGGTAGATCTTCTTTAAGAAATCATTACTTTATTTAGAAAATATAACTCTGAAGTTCAATCACAAAGTTTTAATATAATGTTGTGAAGGAATCATGAGGAAATTTTTTTTCTCTATGACACATAATCTACTAATATTATTAAGTAGATCAATTAATTGACATTTTTTATTATAGAAATAGTTTGTAAGAACTATGATTTTGATCATTTGAAATATATGATAGTTATCTTTGCTCTATAATTACTATTTTCAACAAACTACAGGTGCAATTGAAATTTTCATTTCTTGCGTATGTAATTAGTAATAAAAAATGAAAATAAAAATATCATCACCAACCGTTAACGTAGCAAGTGAAGAAATTATTTATTATATCACTAACCAATGTAGCAATAATGCAATTGAGTATGAAATTTCAAAATGAGGTGGGAATTATCCATTTATCCTGCCACGATTATGAGTGAGGTTCTTCACTAATTAATTGCTTTTGTAGTCACATAAAAATCATCTTCCCCTCACACCCGACCTTGTTTTTTCATTTTTCATGTTTCCAATGTTATGTAAGAACAACCCGTGCTTACAATAAATTTGCATAATTGAATTGTCAATGTGATAAAAATGAAAATTTTACCATCTTTACAAGGAAGCATTTTTTTTACATGAATATCTTTAAATTTTATAGGGTATTTTAATTAAGAAAAAAAAAAGGCACCAAGAGCTAAAAGAGAGGGAGAGGCTAGTTGAGTTGGCATACTTGGCTTCCGCGGAATGACTAGTTGGAGGAAATCTTTATAGATGGTGCATGGTTTGATTGGAAGGTGACTTGGCATTTGGATGGTGTTGCATGTTTGGCCACCTCTTTGTCTTCTTCGTTGTTTGGTTTGGAAGGCAAGGGAGTTTGCTCAAATTGTGTTGTGTTGGACCTTCAATTGGTGTTTGGTGATGGAGCTATGTATTAGTCATACTACCGTTACTATATACATGTTTTTGAAGTTCATATTACACTACGTTGTTATATCCATAATTTTTTTTAGTTTTGAAAAATAATTTTAGAAAATTAGAAAATACATTTTGGAATTTTTGGGATTTTTCTATAATTTTTCCTGAATTTTTTAAAAGATTTTAAAAATGATTTTTATATTAAAAAACATATTTGCATTTGCGGAGGATCAAACCCGCGACATGGTTGAAGATTTGATTCAGCCAAACCACCAGGGTAAGTCACGGTTTAATTATTAAGCCGTGCTCGTTTTATTTACTTTGACTTTGCGTTATTTTCGGATGACGAGTTGAATCGTCGTCTTCTCCGAACTTTGCGGCGATTGAGTCGCCACCGCACTTTTACTATTCTGGGACGCGTCTTGCCTCTATATTAGAGAGCTTCTGCTTGATTTGAGGGTAAGTAGAACCATAGCCTCTCTTCGAGCTTGGACGTGCTGCTAGGAAGGAGAAATCGAACTAAAATCAGTCGCCGGAGTTCGAGCAGTGCTGCCTCCTGTTCCAGCCTTCCAGTGCCTTCATCAACGACGATTTCTCTGTTCTGGGCTACGATACAACTTCGTAACAAGGTATGCGTGCTTCCCAGTTGTTTTGGTGAAGTTCTATTTGGATATAGATAGGTTCTAGTTAGGTTTTGTGTATTGACGGCAGCGGCGCCACCGTCGATACCGTCGGCTGCTTCGATACTTCGAACGAGCGTCGAAACCTCGCCGCAGGTGATTGTGAAGCTTCTCTTCGACGTCAAAAGTCTTCTGGAGAAGTTTGGAGTCGATTCGATGCTCGACGCGCCCTCGGGAGCTCACCGGCGCAAGCAGCGGACGTGAGTCCAGCGGCCTTGCACGATATCATTTGGGCGGCGTGGGCGAGCAGTGGTTCGGTCCAAATTTCAAAGTTTGGACTGACTTATTTAGAAATAAACTTGGCCCGGCTAAGTTTTAGAAATTGATTTGAACCGGTTCAACAGGATTGAGCAATTCAATTTCAATTTCGGCCCAGTTCTTGAATTCGGACCGGTTCAACCCCAATGCAGTCGAAGCTGGGCCGGTTCAGGTAGCCGTTAGAAAGCTTATGAAATTTCCTATCCAATGGTAATCTTTGTAGCTTTAGATGACTTGTATATTTTGTGTACTTTAAGTTCTAAGTGTCGGTCTTAATTGGTTCAGGGTGAATTTGATCGGTTCACTGCAATTCTATCCGGTTCAGTGGGTTTTAGGTCCGGTTCACTGGAACTAAGATTGGTTCTCTAGGTTTAGGGATGTGTTCTACATGTTGGTAGTCTTGGTTTTCAAGTTATAATATTTATTGATAGAGTTTATGTACAAATTCATGTTACAGAGTGATTGATCTACTAATCAGCTTGCATCGTTTGATAAACAACTTGTTGGCTTTTCAAAAGGATTCAGGATAACAACATTTGAGGTAGGAATCTTACCCTATTCCTTTGTTACGGTGTCAAGAATTATAGGAATTGCTGTTTGTTCCTTTGATTTGATATATGATGCATATATTAGAATTGATTGACACTGATATCTATTTGCTTCGTCTGCTTAATTTGTTTCTGAAATTCTGTTGATCTTGTTTATCTTATTCATTTGGTCATATTCTATTTCGATTAACAAAGCTGTATTGAGATATCTGATATATTTACATATATGCATGGTTGAATAATTTTGTATTTGTTGTTATTGACACATGAGTATGTGGAACAGTTAGAATAATTGTTATGTTAAAGTTGTGATATATATTGACCTATGGACTGGATGATTTATTCTCCAGTGGCCTGTTTATCTGAGATATAGTTCTGACGTGTATCGGACTATCTATTTGCCGGTTAGGGCACCGCCAGTTGTCCTCGGGACAATACTACGGATGTCAGGTGTTGGACGCAACCCTCCGGGCTGTTTAGGACCGTCGTTCTACTGCGTGAGCAATAGTGGAAACACTCTAAAAATGAGTGCAGCTCTTGATTGAGATCTGTTGGCCAGCTTGATGATTTACACGACATTCTGTATATTATTTGTATATCGTTGTTTCAATCATTTGATATCTTGTTATTTGACTCTCTCACCATATTTGTTGATTCCTACTTTGTATTTTTTGCTAACTCCCTTTATTTCTCTTCCAGGTACAAAGTTAGCTTTTAAGAGGGCTAGAGTACATAGCAGATACCAGCTTGAGTTCAGATAGTCCTTTAGCTCTTATTCCAGTTGATTTGTTTTCCATATTGGATAGTATGTATTTAGAGATTGTGTTATAAAACTGTTGATGTTAAATTTGGATTATTTATTTAATAAATGATATGTGATTATTGTAGTTCTTTGGTTCCCTATGAATATTGTCATCTCCCTGGGGAACCCTCAGTTAGGGATAGCATAGCTGGCTTTCCGTCGGGGCATGACAACGTAGTCTATTATATCTAAAAATATATGTGTGCATGATAAATTTTATGTAAAGATATATTATAATGCATAAAAATCCTATAAAAACATATCCATTTTTGTCGTGGTGTCTTCCTTCCTCTTTCATCATATGAGATTCTATCATAATACCCTTTTTTTTCTTCAAATTGAGCTATTTCTTGTCGATGGTTGATACTAGTATTTTTTTTTTTTGTCAATTTTGATATTTAAACTATCTATCTATCTATCTATATATATATAACAATTTATGATTTATTATTTTAACATCCCAATCTTGTGCGCTAGTGTGTTATGATACACTTAACATAATTTTGTCAATTTTGATATTTAAACTATATATATATATATATATATATATATATAAGCAATTTATGATTTATTATTTTAACATCCCAATCTTGTGCGCTAGTGTGTTATGATACACTTGAGATAATTGAGGTTAATACTGAATATATTTGGTTATGTTTCTTTTTAAACAGTAATATAGTTTAATACCAGAAGAGTTATAATCGATTTGTGTTAGCCAAAAAATATTCAGGGCAGATAGAACCATTAGGTAGATGGGATTATTCGTTGACATATTTATTTTGAACTACAAATTACAGTTTTCATGAACAATAAACACTAAGTGCGACTTTCCAGGTTGAAAATTTAAATGTATCATTAGTCTTTATTGTTTATGCCGCAAATTGCTCAAGAGTTCCTGCCAATCGCTTGAGCCTGTCTTCATTTGGAATTAAATTGTCGTTAGAGTAGGACAATAAAGGTCGGTAAGAAATAGACAGATATCTTCATCTTTTACATCACAGACAGGCAACGAAAATCCTAAAGAAAATGCATCTGAATGCAAAAAAAAATTAGTTTCGTTCAGTGTTCAATATATAGCACAGAGAAACTGTCGTTCTAAGCAGGAAATCAAATGGCTAAGCATTGATTTCAGTAAAAAGCATGCTATTTGACCAACAGGTCTAGAATCCTAATCATCTTCTTCCTCCTCGAAGCTTTCTTCACCGGAGTTGGGTAGCACTGAAACCACTACAGCGCAACAGAAAGACTCTCGATCCTTTAAGAGCAGACAACTTCCATCAGAATTCCATTTCAAATCGCACACAACAAAGTTAGGTAGCGGAATATTAACACAACAAGATCCTGACGGACTCCACATGTACAACTGGGCGGTCCCTGTGCAGAAGACAAGCCGGGGGCAAGTAGGATCCCATGCTGCCGCACGAATTGGATCTTTCTGCACCAAGACTGATGCAAGCTCAAGGCGTCGAATGTCCCATATCCAAAGAACTGTTGGCATGTTATCGTTGCGAGTGCAAGCATAGCGACTGTCATTGCTCCATGACAAAATACCTGACATTAAAAGTGATTTGTTGAAATATTATTCTAAAACTTTGCTATAAAAACACTAAAAAGCTCATAAGATTGCAAGTGATAAAAGTGCCTTAAAAGATACTGTCTTTTTACAGTTTAAATTCTTAATTACAACAAACCTTAGTAATATATACAATATTGAATATCCTACTATATCTGAATACATAGATGTGCCCTGATCAATCATTCTCTGCTGGTAAGGTGGATATCTCATGTACCATTACGTGTATTCGTTTTAGCAATTACATCCAACCCTAGTAATAAACTTCATAATCTACCTCAATTAATGTAAAATATGCCATGAACATTCTCTCCCAGTCATGTGCATTATGTCCCTATTGACTAGGCTTGGCACCTAGGTAGTATTAGGGTTAGTAACCTCCTCAGCACTAAGAGACAAAGGAAACGTTAAAAAAAAGGTTCTACCCATTTTTATTACAAAAAGATGAATCAAGAAAATGAGATAAGGAAGAGATGCTTACCAATGCCTAGCTTAGGATTGGGTTTGTCTGCTGCTGGCTTTTGAAATGGCAAACTAATAGGAAAATCCATGACTTTATACTTGACTTTGGAATTCCCCTCGCCAGAATTTTCTAGTAGAAGTAAACACATGAATGTCAAACAAGGATATTGACATAAGATGAGAACTTTAGAATTTTTTTTCAATAATAAGGCCAATATGAAAATCAAGACAATTATAATGCAGCTGCACGACACAAAGCATTGTGATACTCTTTGATTTACTTCACTCATGTGAATGAACCATTTCTCAGCGGTCAGCATATAGAATTTACTAATGAAAATGATATATCCTCCTACAACCTGACCTTACAATGTTTCACAAAGTCTAACCTCCAACATCATCATTTATTCCACTGCATCAGTTTGAAGAACAATGAGAAAAGGGTTAAGTTATATTATGAAAAAGACTAGATTTTTTCTACTCATGTAACAGATATTATTACTTTTAGAAAGTAATCCTACACTTTTATTTACATATTAATATTGGATATCTATTTAATACAGGAATTCTAATACGCCACTTTCTTCAACTAAAGTCAATAGGCAACACTCCTTAAATAGACTGTTATGTATTGCCAGTCACAGTTGACTTTAAGATATTGCAGTCTCCTACCAACTGGGCTGAGAAGTCCCAGACTTTGTCCAAATAGCAAGGGGCTTGGTCCCATATGTGCATCAAGGCAAAAAGGACTGGAATCCCAATAAAGACCAAGAGCCCTTTACTAACCAAAACAGAGATATCTAATAGCAAGTGATGGATAAAGAGACAAGGAGAATGCAAGATGATAGATTGCCTGACAGTAAGTAATTCAACAAAGCCACTGACAGCATGTTGTGGCAATTCAGTTTGAGATTTATTATAGAAATCTCAGTATCTGACTTAATATTTAGGAAAAGTTATTAGTAGATTATTAGCAAAGCCCAGTAAGCATCAAGCCGGATAAAGCAAGAATGTTGATTTAACCATTAAGAGTGAATTGCAAATGAACCTACCTGGTTTGAAGCAATCAGATCCAACAACTTATGATGACAAAATCCTTTGAAGCTAAGCATTATGTTTGCACAATTTATTGTTGCTAATAGATGCTTCGGCACCTTCAGTGGTTAATTGTTGCAAATCATGAGGTTTAACTATTCTAGTCAGATTAGTAGTGCTATTTTCAGAAACTAAAAGTGGAAACAATGCCTGTAATGCTTACCAGGGCAATTGCCATGATCAATACGTGAAAATTTTTCACTTAGATATAGTTCAGACATGTCAAGTTGCAAAGGTTCATCAACTTCCTAGAAAAAAAAAACACAAATGTTGAAATTTTAGTGTTAACCTGACAACAGAAAGATGAAAAATCAAAATGATTAGTCATAATAAAAGAAATCTTTACCTTGAAAACAACTGCATTACAAGGATGGCGTATGGTAGTCACATGTGTAAATTCAGCAAAAGTTTTCCATGTCAGATGGTTGAGAACCCGTAGTATTTGATCATAACTACCCACTGCCAGAAACTGGCCGCAAGGAGACCAAGCAACAGCCTTAACACCTAATCCACTCTCATATGCCTGATACTTGAAAAGGCATCTACCATCTGGAGAATAAATCAGAACCTGTATCAAATATAGCATTACTAGCAAATGAGTATCTTAAATGATCTTGCACAGGACATGAAATAAGTAGAAAACTCATGCTCCAGAAGATTATCAACCAGCTTTTACCCCATCAGGCAATATAAATAGGCTGTCTTTTATAATTTTTTTCCCAGAAAATGAGAATTTTAAATCATCTTGCAATGTGCATGAGATATCTAGGAAGTTTACATTGCATAAGATCAATGAAGAACTATGTTTTTGGCCCACATGATTGTATATCTGAACTTTTTTTGCATTCTGGAGACAATGATCAGCAAAATACAGGCAACAAGATTTGTTGACATTTTGCTTGCAATAGGTCGGTGGATTAACATCCCATCACTGTTTTAAGAACTGCCATTTTGTTGAAGAAGGTTTAGATTAAAATATTTGGTAATGAAGACAGGTAACCAAACGGGACAATCAAAGCTCCTCAAAAACATAAGAATTAGCTACCTTATATTCAAGCATAGAATCCCAGATAACAATGGCACTATCATCTGGTGACCACTCAGCGCCTGCTAACTCTATTGTGTCAACAGCAAATATACCCATAATTTCCCATGTCTGACAGGAAAGCAGATTTATGTAATCTTTACAATCTCGCCTTGTACATACTGCTGCAAACTTTCCATCCTTGGTAAAGGAAACGCCTTTGGAAGCATGTTTTGGCCACTGCACGTGAACACAAGCAGTGTTTAGCAGTGACCACACAGTCAACCTCAGCTGGAATTCAGATGTGGTTAATATGTGACGGCTATCAGGGCTCCACCGTGCATATGCAATTCCAGCAGGACCTTCATCTATTCTGCATGTCCATTCTGGTTGGGTTAGTGACCATGCCTGTACCACCGGTCTTTTGTGAAGACCACATAGTATGTATTGAGAATCCAGTGCCCATTCAATGTAACTTATATTGTCCACACATGAATATAGTTGTATGACCTGTAGCCAGATGTAAGAAGTTTGACAATTATTATCACAAGACTTGAAAAAAGAAACATTGCTACATCGCATCTGATAGACGATGTTTCTTTTTATTGTACTACAAAGTCAATGGGCAAATGAAACTTAGGCTTATCCAAGTATAGAAGTATTTCATGCTCAAAAAGTAGAAAGGAATGAAATTTTTATGTCACTTGTAAATTCATAAGTAGCATCTTAGATAAGTATTCACACAACGATCACATGGATTTCAGCAAATTCACTGAGTATTCACTATTACTAAAATTCTAAGGGAACCTAAAAAGAAAAGTATTAGTTACAAATAATAGTTGCAACAATCTTAAGGATTTCAAATATTAACTCATTAATTTTCTGTCATCACTCTGAACATGAAGGCAACAAGAATTGGAAGCAACAAAAGAAAGGCGGATAAAAGTTACAAGTGTCCACAAAGTTGCACACGGAATTTGTTTGCCTACTATTAGTACAGCACCATCATCCTCAGCATTTAATCTTCCCAAAGGAATGTTTAGGAGATGGAAAGCAAGAATGCCCACCAAAAGCAAAATCTAAATCCACAAATCAATGCACAAGAGATCCTTGAGAAGAAAAAGGATCAGAGGGGGAACATATACGGAGAGAAGCACATAGAGGGCCAAAAAGCCAAGCTCGAGAGGAAAATGGACCCGAACAGTAAATCAGCGCCAAAGTTTTTAAGTGTTGTGAAGGATCTGGACACCAAATCACCGTTGAGCTGGCATTGAAAAAAACTTGTTCTCAAAATAGCGTACATCCAGACAAAACAATAACTCAGGGTCTCATTTTTCCGCTGAAGACAGACTCAATGCAAACAGTTCTGAGGTAAGAAATTTATTGCTTTCAAAAAGAGAGAGAGAGAGAGAAAGAACTGATTTGAGATTTCTGTTTCGACCATTTTCATAGTAAACTACAACATCATCGTACAAGAATGAAGAATCCAATAAGCATTTCGGACAGACCAACTTCAAAAGCAAACAGCTCAGCGCTCTTATCAGCGTACGACCTTCTTACCTTGAGGGAGACGACATCACGGATGACGAGGCGGTAATCGACAGCGACGGCGAGGTAGCGAGAGTTAGGGGAGAAACAGCAGGGGCCCGTATGCTTGTAGGAATCGGTGAATTCCATGGATCTAACGGGGAGATCTGCGAGGGAGGAAACCCTAGGAGATGGTGACGGAAGCTGCAACCGCCAGGTGATGAGTCGGTGGGGGACGCATCGAGAGCCTAAGAAGGAAGGAAGAATCCTAGTGTTTTGAATGGGAGCAGGCAGCAAGAGCTGATGGGAACGACGACGAGCACGCCTTTTTTCCCTGCCAAACGGGCTCGCCTGAATTGGCTCCTTCCGACAGCGTATTTGAACATTGTTTTTTTTTTTTTTTTTTTTCCTTTTTTGAATAAGTTGGGGTGATTTATTTTGGTGATTTACCAAAAAGAGGTCCATTTTGTTTCATATTTACGAAAAGATCCATGAAGTTCTAAACAAAAAAAAGAATATAATTTAAATTTTGTTTCACCATTATTACCTTTTGTCTTCTTGTAAAAAAGATATTTCAAAATTTTCTAATTATAAAGTAAAGTTAATTAATGTAAATAAAATTAATAAAAAAAAGTTTTACAACAAATTGATGTTAGGAACCACCCCACCCCTCCTAAAACTTGAGTTAACCAAGTTTAATGAGCAAGTCCAAGTAAAAATCTGAGCCTTCATTAAACAAGCGAGATTAAGTTTGGGCATTTTTGAACCCACTCTATACTTAACCTGAATTGAACTCAAGAGTGAAATTTTACCAAATTATATTTATATACATAAGAAAATTTAAAATTTAAAATTTCTCACTCCCCAATCGACCAATCCCTCACTCAACTCACTTCTTAAGAAGTTTGTATTATATATATTATTAGAAGAAGAAAATTAATTTTTTAGCTAAATATTTTGTTGGAGTTGGGTTTTCTCATGGGGATCTGACTCCCCAACGGGATCGGGATATGATTTTTTAACCCATCGGGGTCGGATTAGGGTCAGATATGGGTTTGGGAGTGGCAGAGTTGAGTTAGAGTGAAAAATGGGTTTAAAAATGGCAGGTCAGGTCAAGTTTGGTAAAACCTACCTCTGGTTGCCATCCTTACTCCCGGCCCAATCCACCTCTGTGTTGCCAACTCGACCCCATCTTTTAAGCCCAATTCTCTTGGTGCAATAGAAGGCCCAACTAATCCAGATCATCAGGCCCAGCTTGCCTTGCTTGATTCAGCCCCGTCCACCCGATACACTCAATGGGCTCGATCTTGTCATCTTAGCCCGATCCAACGAATCCAACCCGCTGTTCCAGCTTCAATCCAGCTCTCTTGTAATAGCCACTTGGGCCAGCCTATTCACCCACCTTGTACCACTGCATAGATTGAGGCCCAAATTCGGTCCAATCCGAACCATTTTTCAACTACTCAAGTCAATTTAGATATAAATTTAAATCCTACTGTCATATTTGGTCTATACTTGCTACATATTTAATATATCCAATCACTAAAATTAAATTGTGAGACAATCTTTTAGTATTTATCTCCTAATTTATTTGCCATTGTCAGGGAGATATAGTTTTAATTTTTCTCTCCCCATTGTATCATACTCCAGATGGCATCGTATACCCCTTACAACCCTTTCCATTCGATAGCTACGGCTACGAATAAAATAATCAATGGTTTGGAGAAAAAAATGATGGCCGACACTCTGCAACCACCAATTCTTGTTCATCGACGATTCGACTTCCATGCTTCATAATAATAATGGTTAATTTTATTTGGAACGAGATCAGAGTTTGTCCTTCCTATCAGGAATCCTTGCTATATATTCCTCGGACTCAGCACCCCATGCCTTGTCAACGTGATGCTGCCCTCTCTCTCTCTCTCTCATTCTTTCTATACATAAAAGATTCATAATTAATTAAGCTAAAGAACGACTAAACAAAGCAAACAACAGATGAGCGCACGGTTCCAATAAAAAATATGATAACAATCATCATTACAGGCGAGTCCCAGCTTTTGCTCCCTAATTATGGTGGCCGGTCTGCCGATCTCCTCGGGCATAGCGTTTTGATGAAGACCCAATGCCTGTGTCTTATTAATTTAGGTACAAGTTGAGAACTGACAGAAAAACCAGCTTGGACGTTCACAAGCTGGAATCATCAGCGTGGCATAAAATCATGTACGGATACATAAATTGTTTACGTACAATACAATTCAAACTGACAGCCGAAGAACCCAATTGGCCAATATATAAATTGATCACGCACGTAAAAGAAATAAAATAGCAGTCATGTCGAAAGAAGTTAATTGATTGAAACTAAGAATGAAGACCTTTTAGAATCAAATTTGTGCAAAGATTTCATCCGCAAGGCAATTTCTTGGAGCAGAACAAACTAAAGATTTGTTTCTTGTTCTAATGTGGACATAAGACTTATGCTGCAACTAATGCAAATCCAAGTTAAACTAGAATCGAGAATGCCCGTCAAAAAGAAAAGCCGATAGGTTTCCCCGTTCAGTGCATCAGCACTAATGCTAAAACAACTTCACCCACGATACCAAATCTGATAGTGGTAGTTAATGTGAACACTGCGGAGGGATGGGCATCCACGGGGACGCCGAGATGGGGCGGTGGTGGAGCAACTGGTGGTGCTCAGCTGAAATGGTTGCTGGGGAAGACGTAGTGGTGGCGCCGGCGGTAGAGGTGGAGTTGGCGATGCGTTCGCAGGATGGGCACATGGTGAGAGTGGTGGGGGGAGTCATTTGCATGTAGATCTGCGGCGACAACTTCAAAGCTCGCAGTTCCTGCACTTCCTTGTGCAGCCTCCTGTTCTCTTCCGTGAGCGTCTCACAGCACCTTTTCAAGAACTCGCAGTCCACCTCTGTTTGCTTCAACTTTGTCCTGAACGAATGAAATCAACAGCACAATTAAGCCTCATTTGCTCATTAACTTATCAGTGGCGCAAATACGGTGAAAATTACAGACCGTGCTCTTCTGTTCTGGAACCAGACTTCCACTTGTCTTGGCTTCAGATTGAGCTGTTTGGCCAACGCCAGCTTCTGCTTCTGTAACACGCGAAATAGCAAGACAAAGGCACGCATTATGATTAGTCTCCGGACCAAATAATGGGAATTCTGATTAACATCAAATCTGTCGACAAAGAGTAATTAACAAAATGCATACGGGGTTGAGGGTGTTGTGCTCTTTGAAGGTGTCCTCCAGGACGGCAGACTGATCCTTGGAGAGTCGGAGCTTCTTGCGGGATCCATCGCCGTCCTCCTCGTCGCTCATGCCGCGGGAGCACTCCTGCTCTTGTTCGCGCTCGATCCTCTTTCCGCTCACGCTGGAGAGAGTGCTGTTGGGCGACGACGCCCCTGCCTCCTCCTCGGCCTCTCTCGCCAACGGCGCACGGTTCACATCGATCCCTCGCAGACTAGGTCGGGGCGGCACATCCCCAGCTCCGTGGTTCTCTGCAACAAATTAAACAGCAATCGGATGAGCATTTCGATCCGATTTCTGCCAGATCGGACCGTAAGTAGCACGATCTACCTGTATATGTGTTTAATTTGGTACCTGAAAGGAGGAGGAGATCGCTCCAGAGGGGCTTCTGGTGGCAAGGCATAGACGGTGGAGGGGAGGGAGTGGAAGCAGAGGAGGAGGAAGGACGCTTGAGATCGAGTTGAAGGGGCGAGTGACGACTAGGGACGCAGGGGCTGAGACTCAGGCTGAGCCCTAAATCGTCATTTCCGGCCGTCACCATGTTTACGGTGGGTACTGGAGCTGCCTTTCACTTTTCCTTCCCTTGCTTGATTTTCTACTTGGATTTGTGTGAGGGAATGGAGAGATCCGGTGAAGGAAAACAGAGATGGAGAGAAGAAGAACGGGAGACTCTCAGTATTAAGTTAGTGAAGGAGGTTGGAAAATGAGATGGGAGACATTTCAGGGAGGAAACAGGGGCGAATGTTAAATAGACGGTGAATCCAATTTTTCGTCAAATCATTGCCCATCTCTGTCGCATTTACTATCTCTCTCTTTTTCTTTCCATTTATTGATTAACCACGGTTAAGGAAACCTACTTACTATACTAGAAGGTTTGCTTGGTCTTCCGCATCCGCAAGAATCCCGTGGATCGGTCCGGCTGACTTTGACCGGTGACTCCTCCGTCGGTTTGGCTTCCATTTAATCGGGGGTTTTCTTTTTCTTTTTCCTTTTTTTTGTTTTACAAGCATAAAGATTTAACGAAACTAATTTTCTGAACCCGGTTCATGCGACAGATGAAGCATGCGCCGCCAGCTTTGCATGCATGATTGCAATGCATGGTATGTTTATCATTGTATTTGAGTGGAGAAGTGAGCTCCCCAAGGCTACAAGCGATGGCAATGGAGGAACAGGGAGGTCCCATGCCACTCACTGCTCTTCTCATGCACTGACGCTCCCATCATGAGTGTGTGGCTTTAGTGCACAGCAGCCCCTAATCACTAATCACTAATCACGCCTGGTCCCTTAATTCCCACATCACATCACATCATTACCATCATTATCACATGCTTGCATGCCACATCTTTTTAATTAATTAGCATCTCCAACACTAATCTTGATGGGGTCTACACAAGCTTAATTATTTCAACACCTAACAAATGGGGATTAAGTTAAATATTCAACAAATTGAGAAAGCTCATTGTAGCATTTAAAGAAAAGACCCGACAAGCGTCAAAATTGATTTGACCAGTACCTTCCCACAAAGAAGATAATCAAACACTCATTCTACGACTTTCTCCAAACGATGGAGACACAGGCGCATTTAAAAAGATCGATGGTCGAGCACACGTGATGACGTGGCCTGCCTGGTCAATGCGCGGGACCCAAATGCCAGGTCAACTATTTCAATGCCCGGTCCACCAGAAATCCAACCGAGCCGAGCCGGTCCTACGATGAGGGAGGAGTGGGAGAAAAAGTGGGGGATAGAGGTTGATGTGGGAGTAAAATGGAGGGAAAGGAGAAACGCTCGGCTCGGTACCCGAAAGTCGGGCCACGTGGGCCAACAGGGCACATGGCAGCATCCGGGAGACACGGCGGGCCCACCCTCGCCCGTGCGAGGCTTCTGGTCGGTCCACGCTCCCTCCAACGCCCACATCTCGCAATCATTTGCTCCTTCCTTTGACTTTCTCTCCTCTATCCAATAATAATAATAATAAATATTTGATATACTTTTGACTTAGAGTTCTATGAATAATTATGGGCTTAAAATGACTTAATAATAATTACTGTATGAATTTATAAATATTCAACTTATAAATAGTTATATAGTTTTGTTTTAGACATAGGAAAAACCATTGGCCCAGAAGTTCCTTAATAATAATTATCTTATTAATAGTTTTGTCTTAAAATAGCTTATGAATATTTGTATAGCTTGAATTAGAATTTTGGGATTAATTATTAGCTATAACAATAATTATCCAATTTGATATTTGAGAATAATTATTAACCTCAATGGTTTGATAATAATTATCTCATGATTACATAAATATTTACTCTCCAAGAATTTACTATAGTATCTAGCTATTGGCATTTGGCATCTCCTGTCTACTTGTTGGAGTATGATAAAAAGGAATAAGATAATAGAATGATGCGCGATGTTGGAATGGAATGATGGTAAAACTTAAAAATGTAGAAGAAATCCATGTACATAATACTTAAATTAGAACAAGCAAACACAAAGGACAGAATTAAAAAAAAAAAAAGAGACAAGTATTAGGTAAGCCGAGAAGATGTTTGAAAAGTTTAATATAAAATTTTTATTAACTTGCTTTCGGCAAGTTAGTAGCATAAATGACTTGTATAGATGAATAGAGTGGCAGCTGTTTAAAATATTTTTGTTATAATTCAACGACTTACACAAGTATATTCTTAATTTAAAAGTCATTTATATTGATTATTTTTACTGATGCAAAAGTCTAATATTATCCAATTATTGATTATTCTGCAACATTGAGATACCTAGTTTGATTCACTAAGTTTAATTAAACTATTATAAATATTTTAAATTCTCTAAGCATGTCCACATGCATCAGTCGAATCTAGCATTAATGTACTTCAATAATCTCTTATTTAGCAAGCATATTACTTGCAGCCAGATCCTTATCTAGAAATTTTAGACTAGAATATGTGAATCTTAAAATAACACAAATATAACTCTTCCTTTTAAGATTCACAATTATGCATAAATAGATAGGTTCAGCCTAAGATTCCTAGGCAAGATCCTTAAAATTTTTTCTCGCCTGCACTTCGTTAGTGTAAGACACGGAATACACAATATGAAAATTTTTTTTATTTGTTTTGAAAATGAATATATCCATAATATTTGCACTAGAATCTTGCCGTCAACTGCAATCGTCACACCAGACCTTGCAGTATTTTTTACCCTAAGCTGAATTGATCCGTTTAGGAAAAATTATAACCGGTCCCAAATCGTTGACCCCGATTAACCGATTTTTCGGTTTAATTAACCAACAATTTTTGGTTACCCAGTAATTTTAAAAGAAAAAAATTTATACATTAATATTAACAGCTAAATTTTTCCTAAATCAATAAATAAATTTTCACTAAATCACTAAATCAGTAGATCCAGATTTACAAAAGTGATAGTTAAATCACTAAAATTTACACAATCACTAAATTTGTTCCTAGTATATGCCTTCTGTTGCAATTTTCAATCCAAATCACTAAAATGTAAGAAGCAGATTCAATCCAAATCACTAGCAAGGCACAATCAACATTCAATCAACATATAAACTATAAATGTAAGAAGCAAAACCAGTTAAGCTAACTGCTCAAGTTACATTCAATCAACATTCAACACAATCATTTAGTTAAGTGAAATTACAGACTTACAGCACTTCTGCCAAACTAAATAAGGCATCACCTGTTGAAGATGCTGAGGTCGCCTGAGAGCAAATGTTGAGGAGATGAGTAGAATCAGCAAATCAATTAATCGATCGAGATCATTGGAGGAGAGGAGGAATAGAGGAAGAGAGGGGCGACATCGCGACAGTCAATATATTAGGAGATAAACAGATCGGTGGAGGAGAGGAGGAATAGAGGAGAGGAGAAACCGAGGAGGCGAGGAAGGGAAGGGTGACGCTGCAACGATCGACAGTAACGTAGGGTTTTCTTTCGTTTCAGGTGATCACCAAAGGCGAAGAGGGAAAGACCGAAGAAGACGAAAGAGTCGAGCAACGAAAAATAGGGTTTTCTTTCAGTTCACTTAGTCTGTAGCAAATTAGGGATTAGGAATTTAGCATTTACGATTACAGCACTTAAGTCACTTACTGACTGAAACCCTGAAAAAATAAAAAAAATTATGATTATATATATATATAATTATTAATACTGGTTCAATTCGGTTAACTGCAGTTCAGAAAGTTTCTGAACCGTGAATCGTTATATCCATAAAAAAATCGACCGATCAAATAACCGTTAGTTCGGTTAACCTACCAAGCAACATGCTAGAAGAAGACTAGTTGTGTTACTAAGATTGATTCTTTCACTTCACAAAAAGCTAAAAGGCGCAAAAGATATGCATGACGAACATAAGGTACCACTGATGTTTGATGTTTGAAAGGACAGATGCAACTAACCTGAACAGTACATAGATCTTGTACCAACAAACGTGAGTGCTTAAGAATCAAGTCCACTCTCTTCACAATCACATAAAAAGGGCATCAACACAACTTACTATATATATTTTGACCTTTAAAGATATTTTTAGTTCACTTGCATAACTGAAATTTATTCTTGTCGTCTGTTTGTCGTAAGATTCAACTAGAACTGAACTTAACTAGCTATCAGGTAAAAGCACAATAGAGCCTGACGTCTTTCTTGCCTCAAGATCAGTATGAGCCCGAGCTGCATCAGATAGCGGGTAAATATGGTTCACTCGAACGCGTAGCACTCCAGACGTAACATTGGAGAAAACCTCGTCAGCTGCGCTAAGCAGTTCATCACGAGATGTATTATAATGCATTAGACTAGGTCTAGTTAGGAACAGAGATTTGGGGGCGAGATCAGAGACTGGAATAGGATCTGGTTTTCCAGATGACTGCCCGAAGCTGACCATGAAGCCTCTGAGAGCCAAGCATGACAAAGACCCCTGCATAAACAAATTAAATTTCGATGTCATGATGCAGGTTTAGAGAGGCGAACTGTTTGGTTGTAAAATACCCCGAGTATAATAATTGTGATCTTCACAGTTCTAGTACAATAAAGAATAAATGCCTGAAGGTAAGCTTCCTATATGAACGCAGAAAATGCGATATACAGAGGACTAAAAGATATGCATACTTAGCATTCACGACAAACAAGCTCAATGAATGCCTGTAATGAGCACATGGCGGCATATGTTAACAGCAGAAACAAACATGAGACAAATAAAGAAACATATCCCAAATGTTGACGGTAAAAATTAATGGCACACAGTAACGTGATGTTATAACAAAATGATACAAAAAACAAAAAGAGTCACCGTGAAAAAAAATATATAAACCAACCCCAACAATGATTTGAAAATCGATGGTCTATACCTCAGCAGTGTTATAACCTAGCTCTCCATTCCGACAAGGAAAGCATATTCTTAAGCAAACATAAAAGACGTCCATTATACTTGTTTTGTCCAGGAAATCTCAGCCAAAAATCCTCTCATTTCAAGCGCTAACTAATAACCTCCCTTAAAAAGTCCATGAGTCAGATGCAAGCCATTGCTCAACACATGCAAACACTAAAACCCAGTTCCATATTATTACAGAAGAAAGGAGAATAAGCCTATGAAAATCTGTTAAACTGAAACAACTTCTCGTAAAACATTTATTTCTTTTCAGCAGGCAAGTGCGATTCATATTACATGAAATAGACAGGAAATAACAAGATAGAAAGAAGCACACATTAGGAAAAACATACAAATTAAAGAACGCCTGTCATATTACCTGAAATGTATCTTTTCCAACAGAATCATAGACAACATTTACTCCTTTTCCCGATGTTATTTCATTTACTCTGGTCACAAAGTCCTCCTTCGTGTATACTATGACATGGTGACATCCATCCTTTGCTGCCTGGGCTCCTTTTTCTTCAGTTGAAACAGTTCCAATAACTGTGGCACCAAGGGCATTTCCCCATTGGCAAAGTAATGAACCCACCCCACCAGCAGCAGCATGAACGAGGATAGTATGGCCAGCTTCAACCTTTCCAAAAGAATGTGTAAAAGATTATTACTCAGGAATATATATTCATTACAACAGACAATTTTTCCTCGGGAATGCATGAATTAGTTTCCCAAGAAAAGACCAAACAAACTAATATGGTCCATCTGGACTCGAGAAGCTTTTTGTAACTAAGAGAATCAGATTATGAACATGTACTGCAGCTGATTTGTTTATATTCATTGGATTTATTGCATGGGTTAAAAATGAAATCTGAAAAACACAAGATATGAAATTTACTTGGTATGTTACATAAAGTAGTGTAAACTCTTTTGAAGTTTTCTAGAAAATTGACCAAACAACTTAACATAGCCCATGCGGACTCAGGAATCTTTTTGTAACCAGGTAAATCAGAATATGACCATGTACTAAAGCTGATTTGTATATATTCATTAGATTTATTGCATGAGATAAAAATGAACTCTGAAAAAAAAAACACAATGTGGAATTTATTGGATATGTTACATAAAGTAGTGTAAACTCTTTTGAAGTTGTCTACAAATTTCAAGTGTTCAAACCAGAAAATAGCCTCTCATTGCATGACCTAGATCCTTAGTCGATTCATATAGAACTCTGCATTAATATATGTCATATTCACTTTCAATCCTTTTCTTGTTTTACTTGTGAGAGTTCAGAACATTATAATATCAGAATCACACTGTTTAGAACTCGACTGATCAAGCACAAAAGCAAGCAACTAGCTTGTTAACAAAATTACAGTAGATAAAATACAAATATATAAAATATATTAAATGAGAAGAAAACTATTTGCAAGAGCTATATGAGTCATAGTAAAATGAATCCATATGATGGTAGTATATTCAAGTAAATTTCAGTATATACGGCCAGGAAGATAATAAACTTTGCCATTTCTTGATCTTTTTCAGGTTGTCTACATGTTTCATCAGAAAAATGTCTATCAAGTGTTGGAAATGTGCTTAAAAATACGATCAAACGATATTAGATCGCACTAGAATGATTCTATGAGGTACCAAAAGGATGCTCACATTTGAGCAATTGGTCACCAGTAGCTCAATGGTGAATAATTATTTCATATCAGCAGCAAATGGAGAGACAATAATTACTTCTGTAATGGCTTCATAGGCAGATGAAAGCATTATATCCAAACTGTAAAAGAACTAACCTTAAAGCAACGACGGAGTAAGACATATGCAGTCATTCCCTTGAGAAAAATTGATGCTGCAATTTTATGATCAATTGAGGGTGGAACGGGAACCACAACACTAGCAGGAAGAATTTGCTCTTCAGAATATGAACCCATGGGATTGCCAGCATAAGCAACAACATTTCCTACTTCTATGTCAGTCACACCAGGGCCAATAGCAGTCACTACTCCAACAGCTTCCATTCCTAAATATACAAAAGAAATAACAGATACAAAGGGTGCAGAAGAACAAGTGAACTATTTTAGAAACAATAAGCACTCAGTTCCACTCCCATCAATTTATATGAACAAAACTGGAAACAATTATAGTATTACACATGTTTGTATTATTATTAAATTGTTTTTACCAAGCTTGTCCGTGACAAGTTATCTTGCTATAATAATATGCCAGAATCCAGATAAACCCATCCATTGACGGATTCGATGGATGTTTCATCAAGTCCTGCAAACAAGTTCATTAGTAGTAAGTTTTATCTCATTATTATTTATCCCTTCTATCTTAGTAGGACCACCCATCTACCTTGTTCTTCGTTAGATTATTGTTGCACAATTGATAAATCATAATTATGAAGTCTCCACTGGATCTTTCTTGGAGGAACTTCAAAGGACAAATGATGCCAGAAGGTGAAATCTCAAAAAGCAAGTCGAACAGGATAACTTTACACAACAAATCACACTAGTTTAAAAGGTACAAATAAGTTTGAGGAGCATCTCAAAGAACTCCAGCCAATGAGCCGCATGTTACAGCTTCCATCACTACTCATGCTTGGCTTCTTCATCAAGCATAGTACCATGGACGTGGATATGATTCTTCCTTCTAGAGCTAGAAAAACTAGATGGAGTATGTTGCTGCAAGGAGGCAATAGTTGGATCCAAGGTTTAAAATCTTGGACTGTATTGACATATCGATACTACATAGTACTAGTACCAGACTAGTCTCAAATTGGAATATATGGCTAGTACCGGGTGGTATGGAACAGTTCTTAAAATATCGGCTGGATTTAGAGTCAATGTTGCCATTGGAGGTGGGAACAATTGGCACAACAAGGAACGAATTGGCAAAACAACGAATGACAAAAGGTTGTTGAATGATAGGTGCACAACAAAGATATGATTTTGGCAACTAGGGTGGTACCTGAAAGCATGGAGCTGCAAAGCCCATGAGAATGAAACTTGTGGTAGAGGAGCCCACTAAAAAGATGTGCTAGCAAAGGAACACATGACAAGACCAAAGCAGAGACAACATGGATGGGGTCCCCTTCTCCAGACTCGAGTTCATGCTATTAATGCAAGAAAATAAAGGCCATGTTGCTGCTATGACAATTCCGGAAACAAAGACTCCAAAGGAAACCACTTTGACAAAGTTAACATACGTTGAGAATTAAGGTGTAGCAAATAAAAAAAATCCGCTACAATGAGAGATGTTACCAAAACTAGAGAGACATAAATGAAGATTTATAGAGATGCACACGAAGATGAGATGATGTAGAGATAAGATATGATGTCATGCAAAGCTAATAGCTATGATGATTCACAAAGAAAAAAAAACCTAATTTCAAGCCTAAGGATAGAGAGGACAAATAATAGCTAGTGGATTAGGGAACCCTAAACCTTACTCTGACACCAATTTGGAGCTTAGGAAATATTATTCTTATTGGGTTCAATCAAGGTTTGAAATACCAGGAAAATCGATTGCTAACTGGACCAATACTTATTGTAACGATAAACTAATTGTCTTGAGACATAGTACAGTCAGTTCAGCATCTTATCAAATTTGCCTCCCAGTTTACAAAAGATGGCATGTTTAGCATATAGGAGTCAAATGGCACATTTAGTGAGTCGTTTGTGGCAAACGTGTTTAGCAAGCAATCTTCTTCTCCTTCCTCGTGGCTAGGGAGCTTGGTGTTAGTTCTTGTAAGTTGTAATAACTAACGTGGTCATGATGTCAGTAGCAAAAAATAGGTTCAGAAGCAATCCGTGGTAAATGGTGCACACAATGGGGGTAATGATGGAGTCGTCATTGTAGAAGGTCAATTGATGTTGATCCTAATGAGCAAGTAAAATTATTCAATTTTGGAAACAGGACTTGCAGGAATAGAAATCCATTTAGCATTCATTTGGTACAAGACGAACATGATAGTGCTGAGCTCTGGCGTCCAGGCAACTTCAACTTACCAATTGTGACTATCACCACCACCAACCTCTGCTTGCCCAACTAGGCCATACCCTTCTACGACAATGGCTAGTGTAACACCCTAGGGTCTTTGAAATTTCCAAGTCTATTAGTGCAATTGCATTTGAGCACCTAAGTCTTGAGGTAGTGGTCCCATCCTATACAAACCGATTGTACCTCCTAGTATGGTCCAATTTTTCAATCCTTAGGTCAATTAATTACAATAGCATATAGACCCAAATAGCTCAATGCAATATTCCTAATTTGCAAAATACCCTATATGGGACTATATATACATTCTATATGATCAAATTCAAGAATCATGCAAAGCAATATAGGTGCAGAAAGTATGAAACTACCGACATTTAGACACACGAATTCATTTATGAAATCATTCATTGGTGGAGAAAAAACTCTTCAAAGGACTACCAAACATACTTACTAGTTTCTTGTGAAAATATAAAGGAAACTAATGAAAATGTTAAAACAAAGAGAGTGGAGAGTGGGAGATGAAGAGGATGTTAATGTGTGGGAAGTGATTTGTCCCAGCAAGCATGTCACAGTTTACATGCATTAGAAGGAAATTTAAGATTCAGAAATAAATTATTACTCAATTTGACATATATGATCTAATAAATTTTAAGTTTGCTTTGGTGGATTTATGACTAATTTGTCTCAGTGTATACTTAAACAAAGAAATGACGTCTATAGCAATAATTATAAAATCATGCTAGGTCATTTAGCATTGCTATAGAGGTGGCATGATAGAGATATCTTCTCATGTTTGTTCCCATCATCTGTGTTAGATTCTAAAATTTTCAGCATCCCTACCTAAAATCAAGGATAAAGATGTCAATTGGCTCAATTAGTATTGTATAAAACAATGATGACGAATTTATTTTCATGCAGTTTGTTCACACCTTAACTAGACCATAGAGTAGAACATTGTTGGTGAATCAAACCAACGTTTATAACAGTGGGAGAAAACCTTTTGAAGAAACTAACAGTAGCAATACAAGAATCAAGTGCCCAAGGCTAGACACTCTCATTTAGATGGGTTTTAATAAGGAAGAGAAGGGAGAGGAAAGGAGGCAGAGGAAAGAGACTGTAATTCCAATTTATTGGAACTCAAGTTTGTGATGAATAGGAATGGATGGATAAGCTTATATCCCTCGCCTCTTTTGCAAACTTCTTCCTAAACAAGGGATAGGAGCCCCTTCCCTTTCAGTTTCCTCTAAATTCCTCAATCAAAGCAGAAAGATATCTTCAAGCAGAAAATGAAGTTTACTCTCCAGATAAACATAATGAGGAATATAGTACGGTTTATGTCAGACATTCAAGTTTTATGTAGTCTAAAATTGATGCATGCGCTTCTAATCAAAAGGTGTATGAAATTATGCATGCTTGTAATATTTCTTTTCAAATTTCAAAAGACATTGCCTTCTTCATCTTTCTTAATCGAAGAAGAAACGGAGAATCAAAATTCTACATATTACGTAGAAGGTTACCGGATATCAGATATCTCATCACTACCTAGCAGAACAATCGCATGAATTATTGTTAGCAAACATGACACATTTAATTATCACGAGAATAAATTGATACCGAAATAAACTTGCGGCTAGTAGGCAGAGCGTGATATTTTGCTCGGAATGTAAAAACAAATCAGGGAACGCGTGTGCACAAGAAACGATTTTTTCGAACATAAGAACAAGCAAGTGCTGGGCAAAGGGGAAGTGAGTGAGACCGCACCAGGTGTGAAGGGCAAGTCCTTAACGTACAATCCCTTGCGGAAGTAGACATCAATGAAGTTGACGCCGATGGCTTTGTTTCTCACTCTGATCTCGCCCTCCTTGGGCTCCCCTACCTCCACCTCCTCCCACTTCAAAACCTAAACCCCACGACAGATCTTTGGAGCGTAAGCGTGAAAGTTATGAAAAAACAAAGAAGATACATTAACATGGGAGGAAAAAAAATCGCAGATCTCACCTCAGGGCCGCCGAGCTCGTGGATTCTGATGGCCTTGGCCGTCACCATCGTTGTTGCCTCCAAAGGTAAAGACGATGATGACGATGAAGAAAGAGCAGCAGTTCTTATAGGAAGAAACCTGCGATCGGCGCTGCGTAATGCCGGCAGGCGGATTGGGTAGGAGTAGTCAGTCGCAGCGATCGCAGGGCTGGACGATGACGAGGAGAAAAGGCGAAGCGAGGCGAGGGTAGTGTGTCGTGGAGGAGGTGTGACCAGCGTCACTGCTGAGCTCATTTTGGAGGCACGGATGCTGGTGAGTTTCCTGAGTGCCATTACTGATTAACAAACTAATTAATGTGACTAATTATTCTAATCAGTCTTAATCATCCTGTAGCGTGGCTTGGCATGATTGAGGAATACCGAGTAGAGTAGGGTGGGTATGGGTAAAAAAAGGTGTGGGAATTAAGATAAGGAGAAGAAATTAAAAAATTAGAAAGTAGCATCAACGGCTATCTATAACCATCCTTTATTTGCCTTGCATATAAACAATACTCCGTCACCCTTGTGTCAGAGTTCGGTTCAACCGGTCTGGCCTAAGCCCAACTCATGGCGGGGAAAAGAAAAGCCCAAAGAAGAGGATTGGGTCAACAGGAAAGTTTGACCCCAAAATCGAGCACAGGAGCTCGACTTCGACCCGGAGCTCGGGCACGAGCTCGCAGGCACCGCCTTCACCGCGAAGTTCGGACGCCGAAGGATTGTGGCGGCGTGGCAACGCACGAGAAGCGGACGCGGCATCGGCAACGCCCTCATCACGCACGACGGATCCGGAGCGGGAGATGCGGACTAAAGGCATGGGGCATAACGGGGCTTGCGGTGCGGCGAGATCCTCGGACTGAAGACGCGGTCGCGGAGGCGGCGTAGAGAAGGCAGCGGATCCTCTTTAAAAGCCGCGGTCGATCAAGAGGAGGGGGACCGATCAGCAGAGGCGATCAACTATACACCATTAGAGCGATTCGTGCGAGAGAGTGAGAGATTGTAACTCGAACCAGAGGGTTCCGGCGAGGGAGGGAAGAGGGACGCCGGCGGGCGGCGGAGAAGAGAGCTTGTAAACAGTTGGTTTGCGAAATAAAGGCGGCTTCTTCGATCTTTTCCTTCTTCCCCTGTTCTTCAAACTTGGCGGCGTGTCCTCGATCCCGGCGGCATGTGGCTTCGGGTCAACGACGAAAAGCAGAGGCGAGGCCGCGGGCGGCGCACCAGTCTCCGACAGCAGTAGCAGACGAACGCGGCGTTCGTCGAGGCAAACGAAGAAGACGACTCGGCGTTCGTTTCGAGTAAGGCGAATCAACAGAAGCGCAGTCAACGATCAATTTCGTTCGAAATCGATTGGCGGCTAACGTAATCGCAACGTCAGCATCTGAAATTGCGTAGCGAATCGCGGCGGCGGAATTCGAAATTGAGGGCTGACGTCGGGTGGACATCAGCAACGAGAATAACATCGGCGTGCGGAGAGCCGAAGTCAAAATTAATTTTGACTTTGCGGTATACTTTCTAATTTCAGGTTTTGATTTCCAAATTAGGGTTAGGGTTCTGAGCGAACTGTAATTTGGGGATAAAATCTAAGTGGGGTTAGTTAGGGTTTTTTATTCTGGGAGAGATTTTTGTTCGGAAACCCTAGATAATTGCGTTCCGGTATTCCACCGGGCGACCCTGAGACAGCGGATAAGCACTATTTTTAGGCTGATCCGACCAGAGCGTGACAACATGTATTAGAGGAAAGTTAACGTGTTACAGCAAACACAACACCTTCACCCACGAAGGTGAAGAAGGGTTTGAAGTTTCAGAAGATCACCCACACAGCCAGGGGAGCGTCAGAGGACGCCTGACCCAGAGGTAAAGCCAAGGAGACAGCTGAACCTGAAGAGATGGTGAACCAGGGAGATCGCATCGCACAGATCGAGCAGGCGCTCGGCCCTGCAGGCGATAGAGAGACGGCGATCATTCCTCAGATGGAGTATTTTCGAAAGACCATAGAGGAACAGAAGTTGCAAATTGAGAACTTGCAACAAGCCCTGGAGAGTTTGCTCGACCTGCCAGAGCAGATGGTCAAGATGTGTGAGGAACAACAAGCAGAGATAGCACGCATGCAGCAGAGTATCGACAGTCTGAACCATCTACCAGGAGAGGTGGCGCGCATGAAGGAGGACATGCATGCAGAGATCACGGTATTGTGGTTGGCTGTAACGCAAATATCGCGATCGACGGCATCGGCGGAGCAGGAGGCTCCTAAGCCGATGGTACGAGTACCAGAGCCAGCAACGTTCAGGGGAGCCCGATCGTCCAGAGAAGTGGAGAACTTCATATGGGACATGGAGCAGTTGTTATCTGCTAGCCGTGTCTCAGAAAAAGGCAGGTGCATGTGTGTATCGCATACCTCACTGGCGATGCAAAGCTTTGGTGGAGGACCAAAGTTAACTCTACATCGGAGGCTACTAGCTGGACTTGGGAGATTTTCCGTGAGGAACTGCGGCGGCAGTTTCTTCCCGGAAACTCGGCGGATCAGGCGCGTGGCAAACTGGATCGGCTGCGGCATACTGACTCGATTCAGGAGTACGTCAGGGCATTCTCCGCACTGATGTTGGAGCTTCCACGCATGGAGGAGGACGACATGAGGTATTTCTTTCTCCCGAACCTTCAGCCTTGGGCAGAGACGGAGGTCCGACGACACGAACCGGTTGACTGGAGGGCGACTGCGGCAGTGGCTGAGTCTATGGTGGGTAACAAAAGTTTCAAACCAGCACCACCAAAGAAATCCAGGACACCACCGAAGCACAGCTCTCAGCATGGCTCCCCACGGACACCGCCGGGAGCAAGAGTTCCAGAAAGAGGGAGGCCCTTTCAACGGCAGAACAGAGGTTCACCGGGGCGCGCGTGAGCAAAAGCCACAGGGTTGTTTTGCCTGTGAGGGTCCTCACTGGATAAAGGACTGTCCCAACAGACAGAAACTCATGGCAATAATAGCGCGGAAACCAGATGAGGAAGCTGAAGTCAACACCGAGGAGGTGAGGATCGAGGGATCCAAGTAGTTCCACACACTGCCACGGGAGCGCAAAGTGTAGAATCGGAGCTTTAGGGATCAGAGCAATAGTTGCTCAAGATCCGCCCGTGACAGACATCGAGGACGATGTCTAAATTGAGTGGGGGAAAATTGTTAGGGCCTAGTTCAACCGATCTGGCCTAAGCCCAACTCATGGCCTAAGCCCAACTCATGGCGGGGAAAAGAGAAGCCCAAAGAAGAGGATCGGGTCAACAGGGAAGTTTGACCCCAAAATTGAGCACAGGAGCTCGACTTCGACCCGGAGCTCGGGCGCGAGCTCGCAGGCGCCGCCTTCACCGCGAAGTTCGGACGCCGAAGGATTGTGGCGGCGTGGCAACGCGCGAGAAGCGGACGCGGCATCGGCAACGCCCTCATCACGCACGACGGATCCGGAGCGGGAGATGCGGACTAAAGGCATGGGGCGTAACGGGGCTCGCGGCGCGGCGAGATCCTCGGACTGAAGACGCGGTCGCAGAGGCGGCGTAGAGACGGCAGCGGATCCTCTTTAAAAGCCGCGGTTGATCGAGAGGAGGGGGACCGATCAGCAGAGGCGATCAACTATCCACCATTAGAGCGATTTGTGCGAGAGAGTGAGAGATTATAACCGGAACCAGAGGGTTCCGGTGAGGGAGGGAAGAGGGACGCCGGCGGGCGGCGGAGAAGAGAGCATGTAAACAATTGGTTTGCGAAATAAAGGCGGCTTCTTCGTTCTTTTCCTTCTTCCCCTGTTCTTCAAACTTGGCGGCGTGTCCTCGATCCCGGCGGCAGGCAGCTTCGGGTCGACGACGAGAAGCGGAGGCGAGGGTGCGGGCGGCGCACCCTTCTCCGGCAGCAGTAGCAGACGAACGCGGCATTCGTCGAGGCAAACGAAGAAGACGACTCGGCGTTCGTTTCGAGGAAACGAGGCGAGTCAACGGAAGCGCAGTCAACGATCGATTTCGTTCGAAATCGATTAGGCGGCTGACGTAATCGAAACGTCAGCATCCGAAATCGCGTAGCGAATCGCAGCGGCGGAATTCGAAATTGAGGGCTGATGTCGGGCGGACGTCAGCAACGAAATAACATCGGCGTGCGGTGAGCCGAAGTCAAAATTAATTTTTACTTTGCGGTATACTTTCTAATTCCGGGTTTTGATTTTCAAATTAGGGTTATGGTTCTGAGTGAACTATAATTTGGTGATAAAATCCGAGCGGGGGTAGTTAGGATTTCTGATTCAGAGAGAGATTTTTGTTCGAAAATCCTAGATAGTTGCGTTCTGATATTTTACCGAACGACTCTGAGACAACAGATAAGCACTGTTTTTAGGCCGATCTGACCAGGACGTGACACTTGTCTACTGTTATGCCCGAGCAACTCTGAGTCGAGCTTGGAGGCATTTGGGCCTCGGAGGAGGCCCAAGGCCCGGTCGTTCTCCCCTTGAGTGGGTCCCTAGAGGCGGATCTGGGCGACGATCTTGCGGAGGCGAGACCCGGATCTGGCCCGACTTCGTCGACGTGCGCGCGGAGGCGCGAAGGACCAGACGGCTTCCCGAGGTGGATGACTGGCGCAGAGGCGTAGCAGAGGTTGCATGTGCCACGTAGAGGTGGCCAACGGGCCGTGCCGGCCCGCGGCCCGCACAGCCCGGCACGGCACGTTGACCAAGTCAACGTGCTGCGGGCGGCCCGTGGCCCGACTCGGGTCGGGCTGGGCCGAGGCCGGGCACGGCCCGCAGGCATGCTAGGCCATGCACGGCACGGGCCCGTGCTCAGCACGGCACTCGGGCTGGCACGGGCACGACACGAGTATTTGGGCAGTAACGGTCGGAATTTTCGAATGAGCATGCGTTTTTACCCAAATAGCCCTATAATGGTTTGAAAAAATTTAAAAGTTAGGGATATAATTGTCTTTATATTATAAAATTACTATTTTATCCTCTTTTAATAATTAAAAATAGGGGATAAATATATAAATTTACATAATCGGGCCGGGCCAAACACGGCCCGCGTTCCTCATTTGGCCCATTGGACCGTATTCGGCCCGCAGGCTGTGCCTGACCCGCGTGTCGGATCCGTGCTCACTCTCCGGCGGAACCGTGCCTGGGTCGGCACGCCAAATCGGATCGCGGGCCGTGCCGGGCCCAGCATTTTTCCCGCCGTCCCATGGTCACCTCTAGTGCCACGCCCGTTGCAGCGTCCTCAGGCGGCGTTAGCAGAAGAAAAGGGAGGGACGCGTGAGGCAGAGGGCATCGAGTGCCTTGGATGTACGCGCGCTTCTTCCATGGAGACGGACGCAAGCTGCGATCGATCTGCACGGGACATCTCCACCTGGAAGCTTTGGACGCGAGTGACGCGAACTTCCTCCACCTTCTTGGCGAGCACGAGCGATGAGCTGAGAGCGGCGGCAGCGCTTCCTCCTCGAGCGGCGGCGACGAGGAGCCCGTAGGCGGACGAGTAGTTCCGCCTTCTCCCGGGGAGCGGACGACGACAGCGGCGAAGGCCGCTTCCCTCCACGAGCGGCCATTTCCTTCCCTCAAGCGAGGACCAGCGACTGTGCCGACGGGTGTTCCGGCGACGGCGAGGTCGGACGTAGAGGCGAAGTTGGAGCGTGTAGACCGCTGTATAGAGAGAGGGATTTTAAGGCGCTGTACTTGGAGATAAATAACAGCAAGCTTTCCCTTCTGATCCAGCGTCTCTTGCTATGCTTTCTGGCGTGTTTTCCGGCGCCGTTTTCAGAAGCTTTGCGATCGTCTTCTCCGACCGACTCCCCACCTCCGAGGTTCGTGTTCCGGCGGCTAGAGGGCGCCGAAGGAGGCTGAGGGGCGAGGGGTGAGAGTGCATCCTTTCCCCTGCCGCAGGCCGCGTACCGGCGATGTCCACACCGGCGGCGCCGTGCCTTGGACGCACGCGAAGGAGACGACTGGAACGGACGCGCTGGGCGCTCGGTTGGAGGCGAGTGCGGGCGATCAAAATCGTAAACGCGGGCGAAAATTTGGCATTCGTGCGCGATTTCGGTTGACTGGGTGACGTGGCGCGGGATTAGCGTGATTAACCGAGCTTAAGTTAATCATAGGCCTGACATCTACCTAGTGAGAGCGGACTTTCACAAAAGGAGGTGGTGGGGTCTCATGCCACATAGGCATTATTACTTTGCCCTAGTGGATTGGGAAGAAAAGGCCTTTTCAAAACACTCAATTCTTTAAATATTAGAGAGGTAAAGAAGATTGCAATTGATGACACATGCAAAAAGCATTCACCTTCATATCTCAAGCTTTCTAATTCTTGCATTTTTATTTAGTTTACTTTACGATTATTCACACTTTGGTAACATCTAATAGTAACGCATGCTATCATAAGCATGAATAATTAACCCTTATCTAACAGTCATACATGCTATCATAAGTCTGAATAACTAACCCTTATCTAACTATGACATGCGACAGTTAAATTTACAATAATTTTCATTAAAGTATACAATACATCAAGGGTACCACTTACATATTCAACATCTATCTAAATATCCAACAAAAATATCTTTTTGCCCTTGACTTGATTTCCTTAGTCTAGATCAATATTTATAATATCAATAAATTTCAATAATAATATTAATTAGGTCTCTCCCCAATATAGAGTTAGTCTCTTAGAAACCAAAGGAGAGAAGACCAACAATGAATCTAAATATATGCTACCAAACTAGATCAACATATCATAGTAGATGTAAAACATAGGCTGATATAAGATTAACAAATGTCAAGCATGAGGACAAATCTATAACATGTGCCAAATAATAGTAGTTAAATAAACTAAAATTTTAATTGAATCACTTGTAACTGTAAACTATAACTGCAAGAACTGTAAACGTAGACTATAATGAGATACTATTAACAGTAATTAGTTACTGTAAATTATAATTGAATATCGTAGACTATAGCTGGATATAATAGAGTGTTGTAAAGTATAACTGGATGTTGTAATTAGAAACATACTGATATATGCATGAGTATATGTTTTAGTTACCTTCATTGAATATGATCATAGCTACATGTCTCGTGCATACTTTGTTGATATACCATTATTTGCCTTGGGGATATTGTTATTTATGTATTTGTGCAAGCAGGTCTAGTTTGCCCAACTAGGACTACTTATTCACAATATGCAAGCAGGTCTAGTTTGCCCAAATTTGTCATAGGGACAAAAAGACCAAAATCAGGAGCGAAAGATAATCTTCGAGTACATAGATAGTTGTGAACCAAAAGTTGTAATAAATGATTTTATGTGTTAAGAGGAATTCTTCTTAAATGGTTTTGTTGTATATTCATATGTAAGAAATGCACATTTGTACTTTAATTCTTTTACTTCAGTGTTCAGTGTTCGTGTCTTGTTATCATAAATAATTGTTATACTTTAATATTTTAGTATTTAAGATCATGGGATAACAAACACCGATATTAAATAGTTGAGAGAAGGACGTACATTTATATGAAATCAAACAATGTAATTCATTAAAATTTAGTTCCTAAATAATATTTAGCTACTATTGAACTTAAAATAATTGATTGTGTTATTGGTATCCTACTTGATTGAATATAATTCATACATGATCGTATCCTGGGGTCAACATAATATTTTGATTTGCTATCTAATCTCATTTAGGATTGTGACAAAATGGGCATTAGATATTTAACCATATAGTAGAAAGACTTTGTGTGCCCAATGATTGAGGGATTTTAAGATATCTCATTATGATTCCAATACCAAATTTTTTGATCATTTCATTTTCAATGAATCAAATATTTGTATGTCTATCTAGAATTGGAGTCCATCTAGTTGTTGATGGTGAGAAAGAAGCATAGGCTAGTCTAAATATTTATTTGGACTAATTATAGATAATAAGAGACCACTAAAAATAGATGTCATTCTCCACTCGTGCTTACATACAAGACAGGGAATTGATGATTTTACAGTACGTCTAAAACTTATCAGCATATCGTTAATGATGATGTTATTTAGATGAAAGTTTTATTTTAATGTAGCAAGTTCGTTAATAGATAAATATTACTTTTAAAGCAAGTACCAAATGCATACATCTTTGGTAACTATCATTCAACATTGATCTATAAAGCTCTTTATCATTATTGCTGATTGAATTATAAAAGTTCTTAATATTATTGATTCTTCCTATAATGCATTCATGAAAGGTAGATTATACATATTCTTTTCCAACCATTATTATTTATTGAAATTGTTAAGTTGTATTTGCCTATTTCTCTTTTTTTTTTAAAAAAAAAAAAAAAATGAGAGATTGGTTTTCCACAAAATACTAACCCTCTGTTTCCTTGGAGAGAAGAAAAACTGTAAGGAATGAAAAATTGCAACGAAAAAAAATTCCAGGAAAAGAAAAAAAATACATATTATATTTCCATGGAAGGAAGGAAAATTAATTTTGAAGGTCGAGCGAAGCGGCGTTATGTTTTCTCCAACTTTTCCGTCCGATTCGAACGAAAAAATTTCGAAGGAAAAGTTATGCACTTGGTCAAAAGGCTAAGCACATGACAATAGGCCAATTTTGTTCCAATTTTGGGAGTCCAGTTACTTCTATCGATTTTCTTGTACTGCTATCAAATTAATCATATTTGTGTTGTCCAGATTTTTTTAAACAAAAAAAAAAAATCTGTAACTGGTCAGGTATGTAACACCTACAACTGTATAATTCTGACCGAGTATAACCGTTGACATCAAAGTTCATTTTAGATTGAGAGCAACAAAGCAGTAGAAGTGTAGCACATGATGTCAATATCAAGTACTGAAAACAAAACCATGTGAGGCGTATACCATTGACACTGGGACTAGTTTCCCCACCGCCCAATGGCCTCTCCAACCTTGATCCTATCACCGTGCGTGACACAAAATTTGAAATCAGAAGCGCCTTTGTCATTTTCTGGTGATTCCGATACTGGAGCTTGAAAAACAAGTACTACAGTTGAACCCATGTTAAATACTGCCACCTGAAACATAGTGTATCAAAAAATAGTCACGGAAGAGTGATAAATTAGAGTCGAGCACTAAGAGCATATTCTGTTGGATGGAATCCACGGTGGAAAGGATGAAAAGTGTTCTATCATAAAGTCATATAGATTCATCGCACTTTCTATCCTTTCTACCGTGAATTTCATCCAACAAAATATACCATAAAGGTTCAACCTCTTCTCCTTTCTTGATCAACAATCCAACTCCTTCAGGTTCATAAATCCGTTCAGCTGGAGGACCTGAAGTCAACAACTTCCTCAAAGGACGGTTTGTCGTTAACTCTGGTTCAATTAGCAACTACAAAACAATTTCGCACCAGTAAGAGAATAAATAACTTAAAGTCAGTATGAAATAACATATTCTTTGAATGTAGTACTACAAGTCTCGCAGTTGTTAGAACTTCAGAACATTGATTAACAACAATATCCAAATTGACTGGAACGAACAGCAGGGTTGAGAAGCTGTAAAAATAATTTCATACAGTAATGTAGTGTGCAACGTGATATCCAAAAAATTTTCAACTCCTTATTTTTCATTTGATACAATAATTTATTTGAATCGCAGATTAAGCACCATGCATATTATATCAATTATGCAGAAAACAAAAACGAGAAGAAAAGAGGAAGCACATCCGCTCCATGGTACACTTCCACCTCGTATGTTGAATGGATAGGTTAACTAGAAGCAAGCTTGGCATGCTTATTACCGTACAATAAAATGAAGTGAAAGGTAGGTAAATCCTCTGTGGTCGAGCACAAGCAAAGGCAGCTGGCTGAGGTAGAGAAAGAAGAAGAATTCCAAAATAAAGATCGCTTCGGCTAGAAATAACATCATTGATCATATAAGCATGTCGTGACCTATTGGATAATCAACATTCTAAAAGTTTAAGCTGCCTGAGAAGCAACTAATCTATATTTATATAGTTTTACACTACACTCACGACCAAAGCACTAGATTTAAATTGTGTACCGATCGATCATACATAAGTAGGAGATTGAGGTATTAAGCTAAGCTTCAAAGTTTACACCTTTACTATTGAGGAACCACTTATCAACATAGCAATTGGAAAGGGCCAATCTATATTTAAAGTTCAACAAGTACATAAACACTTGCGTTCGTATCGTAATTTCATAAATTTTTGTGATAAATGTTATTCTCAACCATCATGACCCCTTCTTTCGTGTATGAATCCTTTAATGTTCAATTCATGTATTGAAATTTAGAATATGCTAGTTAGTTCAACTGATAAATGCTCTAGGTATGGATAATAAGGTCTTGGAATCAAATTCCGCTACCACTCACCATCTTGTTGCAAAATAGTTGAAATTTAACCTTTCATTACCATTTCTCAATGTACCTTCTAGATTTGAACATTTTCATTGAATCTAATATTGTTGTATAATTTGAAGCTCTATTTCTGATCCAAGTGTTCAGTGGAAGTAAATCATAAAATCTGGACTTCATTTCATAGGCGTCCAACAAACTGTTAGAAATTATATCACACATTTCTTAATGCAAGCTCCAAATTATAGAAAGTTCAACTCATTATTCTTTAGACTTAATTATCTTGCCATTAAATCATAAAAAAAAAAATATAAATATAATCTGTACCGTAAGGTACACAATTGATCACTTAATTCTGCAACAAGAGTTGAACGTTTGACGTTCTGAAAATTGTATATACAATTTTACATACTTTCATTTTTGAACCATATTTGCATTAATCAAACTTGAATTGCCCAGTATAATATTCAAGGGAAGACAGACCTAGAATTCTGAGCTTTTTTTTGCTTTGTATAATTTGTCCTGGGTAGTGGCATTTTAGTTATTACTTTCTAGTGATTGCCTCAATTTGCATGTAATTTGTTTGGAACTAGAAGAAATTATGTTTGTATTCATCTAATTTGAGTTGTGTATTTGAAACTAGCAACTATAATGATCTCAAAAGAGAAATTAAAAGTGGATTTGAACCTGAGTGCTATATAGAACCAAGTGTCATATAGTAAATTAGACCTTTGTGTCCAACCGTCTAATAAAATAGTGGGGTTATGATGGGTTCCTACCAGCGTATGCTATACTTCCACTTGAATGAGAGTTGGTTTTGAGTTCAGGCACGGTTAACTATTCCATGAATTGTTCCTCAATATAATTGATATGCTCGACTCATGTTATGAATGATTCTGTCCACGAGTAGTTAATATGCTGCTTAGGTTGCAAAGCAGCAAACTCCTTGAGCACTTCCAGCTTCTTGCTCTGTTTGGTATTCTCTCTCCAGGCTATTCTTACCTATTGCTTTAGATGGGGCCAAAATGTGCATAACAATTTAGCCTTCTCACTCGAATTCATAAACAGATTGACATATTCTTGTGCTTCATGCCTACAAAAGCTTATATCATGAATAATGATATTTGTATGTTTTTCCTGCCATGAATAATGAACCTTGTACTCCTTTTATACTTACTATTTTTAATTTCAGTATTCTCCATTTTTGGACCACAGTTACTTGCTAAACCTTGTAACCCATTTAAGATCATCACGGGTTAGTCTATAGCTTCTCTTCTGGGAGCGAATAATGAGATTCAATACAAAAGAAAACGTTTCTCCCGATACTGTAAGAACCTATTTGTAATTCAAATGCATGTAAAATGGGCCTGAATGTAGAAATTATATTTAAATTTATGTGAATATGAGCTGCATAAGACGACTTTTTAAACTGACCTATATTTAGTTATAAGGTAGTTGATAGTGGATTTAGTTGCCTGTTGTGTACGAATAAAAGGTTATTGATGTTAAATAGATTTAATCAGTACGATTTATCCAAAAATAATTATCAGTTTAATTTATCTCAATTTATTTGTGTTAGACAGGAAGCTAATCCCATAATCAGGAAAAAGAAAATTCACGAAAGCAAATTTTCAAGTAAATCAAGGCATGAGCTTTTCAAGGTTGAAGTGAAAACCAATTTTTCAACATATTAGCATTTTCTATTTAAATTACCATAGTAAGCAACAAATGCTTGCTTAGGTCCAACAAGAAGCAGCACAAATAGAAATTAAAAGATTTTATAAAAAAAAAAGGTTAGATGAACTGATGAAGGATGATAAACTGTAACTTATCGAAATTGGCAAACAGATATTAAGTTGAAACTTAAGCACCTTATCTAATCACAAATGGAAATATATGAAATCATGAGATGGCAAAATTAACTAGTCAATAGTAAACTGCAGAGTAAGTGAACATTTTAGCATTTGTTAATTCACGTTGTTGTAACCTAGAACAATTTACAAAGCTGAAAGAACCATACAGTTGCGTTTTCCAGGGAAAACAATGTAATCAAGATACTTCTACCCATTTTTGTCTGTTATAGAGCAAGCCATATCAATCCAAACCCATCGAAATCAAACTTCTATAAGATTGCCCCCCAGTCCGACTGGGGATTTGATTGTGAAGTTCCTATTCCAACTAGCGGGCAGTTGTAAAAAGAGTACAGGAATACAAGTTTATGACCGAACCACATCATCGGCTTAGGTGTAACTTGCGTAGGATTACAAGATAATCATATGGATGAAAAAGATTAAATCCAATGTTTGACAAATTACGAAACTAATCAGGAAACTCCATAACTGTTATGCAAATGTCAGGTCGTACTGAATCCGTTCATGAATATAGAACTTATACAGACGCTTAAGCTACATCATATAATTCTGAGTGTGCACGACAGCATTTAAACATGTAACTCGACAGCTCAATACTCTTGGGAAAAGGTTGTTTAGGATCACGCAATGATACTTTGGTAGCATGGAAAAGAGGAATCTGAGAGTTTTAATTCTTGCAGGTCTGGAAGGAAAGAAGAGTTTGTAGGAACTTATCAGTTGATATCGTCTTGACAGCTCAGAGTAGACAGCCGCTACTTCAGGAAAGGATCTTAAACACAAATAAAGGAAAATCATTCATCAGGTCATCTAGGACTAAGTGATACTAGAAAACATAATGAAGTTATGTGAAACTGATGTCTGGAATCCAAAAGGCTTGCTTAAATACCAAGCAAGTTCAATTAGAAGCAAATATTCCTAGGCATAAGACTACGGAGGCAACGTTGATCTTCTTAGTGGGCTAAATTCAAATCACAAAGCTCCAGCCAAAATGGGACTAGGGAGACCCACGATGCACGTTGACCATTTAACTAGATGGAACGTACTCCATGATTCGAACCTTGGTTACCCATGTTTGCATTCTTCTGCCATGATTTTCATCATGCCATCTTATCTATATTAGTATCCCGAATACTTCATCCTAATGTTGAACATGAGTACTAAGAACAAACAAACCTAAACGCATGAGCTGGCAATATTGCAAGAAAGAAATTTTAACTGCATACTTTGATAGATCCAACATTTGTAGCGCCTATGGCAGCAATCGCTAGAAAGCCTTCTTTCCATTGACCTTCAAGAACAACCTAGAGAAAAAAAAATCACTTGTATGATTTGTTTCAACCAAATAAACTAAAGGTTGGTATGTTTATTTAACAAATGCAAATATACAATTAAGGAATATGTTTAAAGCATCAACGGATAGCCTTGGCCATAGCATGGACATTTGCAAATAAGCATGTAAATCGATTCTACAAAACCAAAGTTATAGCTTTTGTTGGAAAGTTCATTATGAGAAAGAATAGCGTTTGAAAGTGGCAATGTAGGTACCCACCTATATTCTTAGTTTCTGTGTTGTTGTGTATATATACTATAAATATATTATTATTACTTTAGTGTTCAAATCTCTTTCTTCTTCTCCTTTCTTTACTTCCGAGTAAGGATTTTCCCCTCCTCTACTAACTAGTCACTAGTTTATTCTCCCAACTTTAAGCTGGTGCTCTTCTCCACTTTCTTCTTTTGCTATTCACACCGCATCATTCACTGGTTGGCAACATCAGCCTTCCTTGTAGTCATGGATTCTGTTTCTGCTTTGCTTGCAGGCTGTGGGTCTGCAGCAAATCCTGCATTTTGACCAAATCCACACTTGCAATTGGGGAAGTCCTATCACCGACTCCATCTGGTCTTGCAAGATATATGTGACTTCGATCAAATCTGCCATGTAGTTGCACTGTCGTTGTTGCCAAATCAATAAAGGACTGCTGTCAGAGCAGAGTCCGGTTATGCTGCCACTCCACATCTATAAAAAAAGGGAACAAATGAAAACATGGTTAGATTCCAGCAACTCTATTTGCACTTCGACAAGGCAACCATACAGCCACAGACTGACCTTGATTATAACTCCTTAATGTTAGCATCCGTGGGCGGCCTCCAACTACAACTTGCAAGGCTGCCAGCACTTCCTCCACTGACACCTCATGCCACCTCCCCTCTTTTGAAAGAGGCACTGCCTCTGGGATTGTAGCAAAACTCATCTTTTCTCGTCTCAATTAAATCCTGCAGGTGCCAAGCTCAAGACCATGCATCTCCCATCTTCTCCAATTGCCTTTCACCAAGGCATTCTCCATCGAAATCTTGCTCGCCTGCTTACTCTAGCGATTGTTCCTCTTGCCCGACCTCAGCAACAGTTTCCTTGAACTAAGCGAAAGATTTGGTCCCTGCACACCCTCGGTTACAATCTCCTACTTTTACTTAAATATATACGTGTGGTATGTATAATACACTCATATAAAAATTAAAAAAAAAAGAGAGAAAAAAAAATTAAGAGAAAAAAATCATAAAAAGGTGACATATAGCCTTTCGCGGTGCTCTCATTTCTACTGCAAACTATCAGCCAAAATACTATGTTGTTGTTCTCAATTTTGCAACAACCTCTTGGCCAATGTTGTTGTCTTTCCATGAGCTCTCAGCAAGTATCACTGCCTTCATTATTGCTCTTGTTTTGCAGTGAGCTCTAACTCTGAGCCTTGGCCACTACTCCTAGTGAGCTCACACCACTCTTATTTCTGCAACTAGTGGTGCCATCTCTACTATTACCATATCTTTGTAACAAGTTGTACATAATTTATATATGCTCAAGCTTAAGAGAAAGTGTTGGAAAGTACATTATGAGAAAAAATAGTATTGGAAAGTGGCAAATTAGCCAACTGTAGTAAACAATAATTAGAATAGATTTGAATTGTATCTAAGGGTCTCCATATATAAAGGCCTATGTTTATATTATTTTGTGTACACTTCTTAGTTTATGTTTTTTATAAACACGATATTAGAATATCCATAATGCACCAGCAAGTGGGTTTGAAGTATACATGCCCAATGTTTGGGCTTACATTTGGACCCCAATGGGTTGGTCCAAAATGATTATTATTACATAACATCTAAGTGAACTTTGCTCATGTTGATAGAGTTCTCACGAAAAAAATTTCCTTGTTTTAGTGACTAGACCCAAGGTTTTAAAAATTGTTCTACACTGCCCAGTACTGGCGATAAGTACCGGTCTAAGACCAGTCCAATATTGGTACACACAGTGTCAGACCAGTCCAATATGGTACATACGTGCCAGTAGGTCTAATGCTAGTATAGCGCGGAACAAGATTTTACTCCTTGACTAGACCTATTGTCAATTTCTACAAAAGACCCTGATTCATCTATCATATGAAAACTAACTTCAAACACATTATTTTGAATATAAATTTGCTAAACTTCAAAAGCTTGTCCGCATAGGTATTTCTAGAGTAATATGACTATCGAAATCCTCTTATTCTAGTAGTACTCTTCTAAATTCCAAATTCCATAACTTCTGTGTATGCTTAATAATCTTGGTTCTAGTTTCATAAGAAAGGTGACTTGATAAATATTATTTGTTAGAGTAAATTTAATAAATTTTAGGAAACCATATACAAAGATATTTCTAAAGGAACACGTGCAAAATACAAAAAATTTCATATTCCAGCAGTAACTTTCTAAGTTCCAAATTTCACAGGTTCTCTATTATAAATTCAATAACGCAAATTCTAATTTCATACGAAAGTTAACATCCCAAATATCATGTTTAGTATAAATTCGATGTTTTAGAACATTTTAAGAGAGAAATTTCTACAGGAAATGCAATATAGAATATTGAAAATTGAAATTATCATATTCCAACAGTACTTATCAGAGTCCCAAATTCCTTCACTTCTCATAAATATGTCTCCAACAATCTTGATTCTGAATTCATATATGAGATAACTTTCTAAAGGTTATTTTGAATATAAATTTTATATGTTTTTAAATATTATACAAACAGATATTTATCTAGGAATTCGAATACAGTATACTGAAATCCTCAAATTTTAGCAATACCTTACTATGTTCTAAATTCTGTAACTTCTGTTATAAATATCCAATAATTTTGATTCTAAATATATGTGAAAGTTAATCCACAATCTTATTTTCAATATAACTTTAATAAGTTTCGGACACATTTTTGAATAGACATTCAAAGGGTAGAAAATTAGTACAAATAAAACGATCTAAAGATTCCAGGTTTGTTTCAAATACTTTAGAAAAATTTTGATCTACTTAGAGCAGCAATTACAGATGTTTCTGGAAAAATAATGTTCCAAAACCAAAGATTTAGAGCTGTGCCCCAACCTTTTCTTGTCACAAGCACTTTAATCTTCCTACTTGCTTCTTCCTCTCTTTTTCTCAAATGGCTAGACATGTCTTAAAGAGTGGATTGAAGAATTTGCTTATTGAATTGAGCTACAAGCAAAATTCTCTCCACATGTCTTTTCTCTTAATAACATATGTTTCCCTGTAGGTGAATCATGTGTTATAAAAGCTTACAATTCATATTGTTCATGGAGTCTTCCCATGATATTCTAATAATAGCAGCTATCTCATCTAATATATCCGGTGTCATTTATTGTCTTTCATTGACTGCCATCCCAAAATGCGTGATTGACAATTAAAAAACATGACAAAAGATAATTTATCTTGTCAAAACCATAATTTAAAGCACTATTCCATACAACGTGGTATGGGCGGTACATAAGATCCAACCATGGACAATGGGTACATGGTCGGTACCAGTTATATAGGTATATATAATATATGCACATATAAAATGCAAACCGACTGGTACTATCAACACACCAACTAGTATAATATATTGATTCGATAGTGGTTTGGTACACCGGTTTGGACCGGTTATCATAAAACTCCATACAAAACAAAGATGACAAATAAGTTGCAGTTGCAATTTGTAATTTGAGATGGGAAAACATGAACCCCTTAAATTAATGAGGGTGTGGCCAAAATATTAAAAACCAATCCGTATTGTGTGGTACATGCAGCATAGGTGTTGGTACATGATTGACCAGTATTTAGTACCTTGAGTAAGGGTACAAGGTTCCATGATTTCTTTGTGTGAAATAAATATATTATTTGATTTAAGAGACTAAACTTTTATAATGAAGGAGGAAAATATAATGCACACAAGAATAATAATTTAGTACTCATCGTAAGAAAGGTGTGGGCTTATGTGTAACTATGACATACATTATATGCAATCTTGATGTTTCAATTACTAACATTATATAAATTATAAAAAAAATTCAATGCACACATGTTTCACCCAACATATGTTACCAAGGAAGGGAAAATGCAACATGGGAGAGATGCTTGCTTGTCACAAAGCACCTCAAATCAACAAGCAATAACCTCAATCCCCTATTTAAAACACGTGACACCCAAAAAAAAAAGAAAAAAAAAGGAAAGAGAAAGAAGCAATATGCGATTTTAGAAGGTTGGGACAACTGTAAATTCCTAGATTTTAGAAGATTATCTGTCCAAAAAAGATTGCAATAATTGTTCTTCTAAGTAGATCTAATTTTTCTCTGAAGTATTATACAATAATTAGGTAGATTGATTGATATATTTGTTGAATTAATTGCTTAGAAAATTAAAACAAAGCTGGATTCTTGGGATAGTTTTCTCTGAGTGAATTTACCCCCTTTGAGTTTTTATACAAATATGTTATTGAAACTTATTAAATTTACATTCAAAATAATATTTAGGAAATTATCTTTCATATAAATTCAGAATCAAAATAAATGGATATTTATAAGAAAATTTATGGAATTTGGAACATATAAAGGTAAGGCTGGAATATGAGGACTCCGATGTATTTCCCTATAAAAATAACTCGATGTATAATATTGTAAAACATAACAAATTATATTCAAGATGAGCTAAATGAAGTTAGCCTTCGAATTAAATTGGAATCAAGATTACAAGACATATATAGAAGGAACTGTGGAATTTAGAACTTAGAAAGGTCCTACTAGAACCAAAGGATTTTAGTATATTGTACTTCGTTTTCTAAAGAACTACTCTTATATACAATCAACAGAAACATTTTTACATTCAAGATGAGCTTTAAAAAGTTAGCTTCCATTTGATACCGAAATCAGGATTATAAGCAATATATAAGAGAAGTTGGGAATATGAAACTTAGAAAGGTACTGCTGAATCTAGGGCTTTCAGTATGTTCCTTCACAAATATCCTTACGTATGACATAAGATATTATGAAACTTTACAAATCTATATAGGTCAATCTATTCAGTTCAACACTGAATCAAATTAAACTGATTAAAACCAAACTGATTTTTTTACTAATTTTATAAATTGAAATCAAAGCAAATTTTTTTAAATTCAAACTGAAATAAAACAAAAAATATTGGGTTCGGTTCAGTTAGATTCCCGTTGAACCAAAGATCATAAAATCGGTCCGATACCGACCAATTTTGTTAATTTGTACCGGTCCGGTGACCGACTGGTATTGAAGAGGGTAGATACCATCGGCCGCCGGCTTCCACCACTTCCGCCATTCGAAGTCGAATCTTCCGCCCACGGCAAAGGCTTCGTTCGAAACTTCCTCTTATGGCAGAAGCACGAGAAGAGGAAGTAGGGCTACCAGAGGGGAGAAGAAGAAGCACCGACATACTTCCCGGTATATACCGATCCGGCAGCTTACGAGACCGATTTTGTGATCCTTGTGTTGAACTGAATTTAAATTTTTAAATTTTCTATATTTTGTTAAATTTAAAATACTATATAATAAATTTGTATATAAAATTTATAAATAATGAATAGATTTTCAGTTTAATCAATCAACCTGACCAAATTTTTTAAACAAAATCAAGCAGACCTGGCCCAATTTAAGAGTAAAACCAAACCAAACTAAAAAAATTGATTTAGTTCAGTTCAATTTTCCGGGTTGATCGGAATTTTAGACAGCCCTAAATCTATATTCATTATAATAATAATAGGAATATGTGTTTCATATGAAACTGGAACCAATATTATTGAAATAGCAAAGAAATTATGAATTTGAAAATTATAAAGGTAACTGTTCTCACGTTCCTTTAGAAATGTCTCCATATATGATCTTCTAAAACTCGTCAAAAGTATATTCACAGTAATATTTAGGGAGTTCCTTTTCATATGAAAGCAAAATTAGAATTCTTAGATGTATATAGGAGAAGTCAAAGAATTTGAAATTCAAAAATATATAGCTAGAATATGAGGATTTCAGTATGTTGTTCTCATGTTAGACTGGAAATACCTCTAGGTATAGGTTTTTGAAATTTTCCAGACTTAAGTTTTGGAATAAGACATCGTAAGTTTTGGAATAGGACATTGTAGACCTTCGCATCACGATATAAAACAAGTTATAAGTAGTTCAAACTTCAAACTAATGTTTTAAATACCAATTTGTACACACCTAGTACAATGTGTCCTGGTTTTTAAACCCATGGTTCAAACTTCAAACATAATAAGATATAACAAAAGGCCTTATAGAGAATATTAAAATAATATTTAATAATAATTAAACTCATTTCCTTTGAACGAATTACTCTACATGAACTGGAAGCATATGTGATAGTTGCATTTTGAACAGATTGTACACCAAAATGATTTGACACATATTACATGTGTAGATTATCTAGAAAAAAATTACCCTTTCATTCTCTACGTACAAGTTTCTGATTGTGCGTGCAGCGCGTTCATTTGTAGGGAACAGCCGACCTGAAAATTTTGAACTTAGAGAAAGCATATTTCAGGAAAAACTCAACAAAATTAGTAATTAGTTTAAAATTTTAACGGAAATTAATGTTACAAGTATGGTGATGCCTGAATCAAACAATTAACATATCTTGAATTAGCAATAACTCACAGGATACCCTGAGTCACCAATATGCAAGTAGAAATCAATCTCTTTTAGTTTCTATAGTAACTTGAATTTCCCATTAGTATACAAAAACTTACGGAAACCTGAAACATGATTTACAATGGATCAACTGACACTGGGCTTTTAGCGCAGCCTATTAGATTAAACACTGTCAATGTCCAAGAAAGTATTTACAGAAGAGGTTAAGACCCTAGCCAATACCAATTTACCATTCTGCCAACAAATAGCAGTCAGAGGAAATATGAAAGAAAGAAAATAAACGATGTGTCCTAGTTCTGAACTAAAGATAATACAATCACGACAGACAATTGTTGAGGTCCCAAGGAGAGTGATGGAAGTGGCTTGGTCTGCTGATGAAGTGAGAGAGCAAAGAACGAACGGCATAGGTTGAGAGAGTAGAGAAGGAGAGGGGAGAGAGAAAGAGAAGACATTTGATTTGTAATTTTTCCCCTTTATTCATGATATCACGATTTATTTATAGGCTCATACACGAGCGAGACACACTGAGAAGGTAAGATTGAAAAACAAAAAAATGCAACTTGTAAAATATAAGAGATTAATGTTCCTAAACAAAAGAAGAATTTGGCATAATATTTGTCTCCATAACAGTCTTTGACTCCCCTTACCTTTTGTACCCTTCACAATTTGTTGCCTCCATCCAACAACTCCATATCTTACCAAAATCGGACATAGGTCTTCATTGGTAGCATAACAAAATTGATCGTGTTGATACAGTGGGCCCTTGTTTTGGTCTTTGTGCTGCCTCTATAAACAGCAATCATGACAACAATGTTTTGCCCAAATCAAAGGAAACCTACCTCCTGAAGGTGACCTAAAGAAAGAAGCCACTGCCCAATTCTAATGCGTAGGAGAGGTAATAACTCTTGAATAATAATCAACCAAGCTAAACAAGAACAAGCATAAATTAGAGTAGAGAACTACCACTTTCCAAATATATATTAGCCAAACCAAACAACCAAATGCAATCGAAGAAGAATGAAATAGAGCAGAGCAGATGATACTTAGAGAGTAAACAGAACAGAGAAAAGGGGAGCAAAGCAATAGTTGGATTTCCATCCACGTGCAAAGGGAATACGCACCTAAACACTCAAGGATAGAGGACTGTCAGAAGGAAAGAAAGGGTCAACAATATTCATTTGCTTGACACGTTGACATCTGCTCCCTATCATGGCGAACACTTGAACCGTTGAACCGTTTCCACGTTTGGAATCACAACTGTGGGGTAACTGCCTCACTAGAACACCATTGCAGCGGCGAGATAAAGCATCCCCACAACCACCATCACCAACCAAAATGAGGAGAGGGTGATGAGCCACAAAATGAGGAAAGTGTGGATTGACCATAGTCAGCTCTTATAGAGCATCCAAGTCCCAACATCCTTCCACCTTTCCTGATCGTTGCAGAGACTACTACTTATCCATGGTTGCTATATCAACCACAAAGCACCACTGATATGGAAGTGTAAGCATGACAAAATGGAGCCCTATTCTCCAGCAGGCAACTTGGCTGGCCACTTTCAGCTGCTGCTGCTGCTGCTGATACCATCTTTCCACCGCCAAAATTGAAGGAACAAAAAAGGACTAAAAGCCTTGAGGAGAGGACAAACAGTCAAGTAACCCAGTTAACTATGGGCGTGTTCGTGGTAAAATGAAGGCCAGAGTAGTATTTAAAGAGATCAAAACCCTAATAGCCAGTCACAGAGAATGTACAAAGAAAAAGAACTGAAACTTGTATTCCTCATCATTTCATTTTTTTATTTTCGTTGCCATTTTATTTGAGAAGTTTCTCTAGAACATTCCGAAAGAGTAAAAAGGACTAACTCAACCGTATGTGGCAGGTATATTGTAACTTTCAAGACCGCTAACAAATAAAAATAGCATAAAGAACCTTTTGTAAACTGCCGGCTACCACTTGCAAAGCAAACATAAAAAGTAATTTCTTTCAAAGGAACAAGCACAAATTTTTCTACTTTACTAATTTGTTTCCATTCTTGAAATTATTTAACTGGTCTGGAAAAAGGAGAACATGAAACTTGCAAAGGAGAGTTATGAAGTTGAAAATATTAAGAAAAAATGACTAAAATATTAAAACAAACACATCAGGAGTAAAAGATACCTGAGAAATGGCGGCGTAGAAGAACCTGCCAATCAACAGGCGAGTGAACCCGATGGTAATCTCCAGGATTTAAATATATCACACAGTAAAAGATGCCTTTCTTTGGGCTGTCAAGAGAAATCAAGCTCAACTTCATAAATTCATATGGTTATAATAGAGGTTATAATAGAGCAGTTGTACACATGCTCGATAATTGCAGCAATGCTAAACCAATAACCAACTTAACTAAGTAAATGATGGCAAGCTCCTTAGATTTCAAAGGATAATCTCAACAAGAAGAAAGAATAGAACAGTTTAATCTGGCAAGAAAACTTTTGGATTATTGACACAAATCTACATGATTGGCCTCCAAGGGGGAAAATTTACAAGGAATCTATTAAATCATTGAGCTCATTTAACTCTTTTACAGATTTTAAGATGATTATTCGTATGAAGCATAATTTTGAGTTCGTCAAACACAATAAAAATTGTGGGCAAAGAATAATGGAGTAAATGGATGCATATGAATGTTTAAAGCAATACTTTCTAACATGAAAATAAATGGGATCATTTACTAGTTAAAGTTTTTGTGTGTGTGGTGGGTGGGGATGAGAGAGAGGGATGGGGCCAGTAGGGATCCGGTGCTAATTAAAATAAACTAGTATATTATATTATATTTTTATGAATCTACAGCTTAGAGGCGCAAAATGTTAATGAATCTAGAACTTGGTCTAACTCACACGCAGGATTTAAAATCTCAGTCAGTCTCATACTCAAACATTATGATAACGAGATAGTGGTATTGGTACAATCTCGAACCAGTATTTACAGCCTACATTGAGTGACACTTGGTTTTTGATTCTTTGCGCACAAGTTTCACCCTCTCATAGGAGGGTTTTCTGTTGAACAGAAATATAGTGTGAACAATCTTCTTGTAAACATCGTATAATTCAAAATACTGACTACTGAAAATAAAACATGGAGCTTTGTGTTTTCTATTAATCATAAGTCTTTGACGAGGGTCATGTTCCTCAAAAACAACTAAAAATTATCATCTCAAAAGGGCAAGCAAAAATTCCATCAATTTAAGGTAACATCCCTAGAGCAAGACATAATTGCACTTACCTCTTCTATAGTTGCATGCAAAAACCATAGAAGAAAGCCTTACGAAGTACCAAACATATCCAAGTAAATGCAAGTTACCAGGTGACTCTCAATTAACAAATACATTAGATCTGTTAACAAAAAAAACCTTAAAGCTAGCCTGTAGGTTACTGATTCATCTGCTTAGACAGATGCAAGAAAAGCATAACATGACAGCGTACTACTGGAGACATCAAATTATGCTTGTAATTTTCCAAGAACATCTAAAGATGGCATATAACTTCAACTCATGATAGGGCCTGTAAGGACAACTAATGCAGTGTTAAAAGACTTCTATAGTAGGCTGCATATCATTCTAATGGAGTGATAGTACCAGACCCCAATTCCGTTGGAAAGGGTTAGAATCACGCATCACATGCTGCACAGGAACCATATTCATAATATTTCATATTACGTGCTACAAGGAAAAACTTTCACCCTTTACGGGTGCAATGACTAAGTCCAATTGTTTAGAACTTTCCCAATCAGTCATCTCGCTACTAGATCTGCCTGTTTGAGTGGTCTTTATTTTTCCAAATATGCACGAATACCGACCTACCAATTAGGAATCTAAATATTTAGAACTTCTTTCAAATGATCATATAATCTCATTTGTTTGCCTTTAACAGCTCCAGCCTATACAAGGCCCTCCCAACCCTCATCGCTCATGTATTCCCTACTCTCTCAAATCCCAAAGCTCTCAAACACCATTTAATCAAGATCAAACCCTCTTGAGTTACTGTTAAACAAAATTCTCCGACTCTTAAACCATCAACTATGCAACCATTTTTCATAACTCGGCAAGTGGTGAAGGCATAATGTGATGCCAGGACCTTGTTATTAACTTGAGCTAACTAGCACCTTCAAAAGCATGGTGATTGATCTCACATAATAACATAATCACTTGTTCATGATTCACCACCACAGCACTAATAGAAATGCAACCATCGCAATACCATCTCCAAGGATGGCAAAATTACCATACTGACATGCATCTAGTTGGGGAAAAATTTAATGCTTCCAATGCAAGAAAAAACAAAAAAACTATTAAATCAAGCGATGAGCAATTAGCACCAACATAAATTTTCACCAACGAACCGGCAAATCTACACTGTACATGATGGCCATAGCATACCAGATCCGCTTTGGTTAGTGTTGTGGGTTAGTGCTGCTCCTGTGCTTTTAGAGCCCAACACACATTCAAGTAAGGTACATACCAAGTCTGAACCTTTTGCTAAAAGACCTAATTTCAAGCATGGAAATAGCAACAACAGACCAGATCCACATTGGTCGAACATATATTGAGATGTAGGAGTGGGAGCACTCTAGGAGCCATAAAGTTGGACAATTCCTCCCCAAGGACTGTTTTAGGATTCAGTTATAGGTCAACTGTAGATGTTATTGATCTCAACCCGAGTGTACCTTCCTCTAAGCAGGAAAATAAACCAAATTTGATTAAACATTCCACATGATCAAAGAAAGGAAGATTAGATAACCAATCTCAAATAGTTCCACCTCAATCTTCGGATTCCTTCACATGACATAACAACAACACTTGCAATGGAGCAATTGTATCCACTTAGAACAATTGTATCCACTATCTAAGAGAACAAACTAATGATTAAGAAACTGCACCATATTAAGTGGTACAACCAGTTTGCACCAATTTGAACTTAAATTGGCATACGAAGCGGGTATAAACTGCTCTATTTTATTTTTATTACATAGTTTAGGTCAGTACCGGCATTAAATTAGTGGAACCAGTTGGTAATACCACCGGTTCTCTAGTTAGCTAGCAAACAAATATTAGGTATACCCACTGATACCACTAGCCAAGTAGCGATTGTACCAACCGGTTCCACCAAAATAGTCAATAAAAAAAAATATAATAATAGTTGAATAGTGCTCTACATAAGCTCTCATTCTCCTCTCATTTCATTCAGACTTCTTTTACACTGTGTATACAAGAGAGGATAGAAAACGGGTGGAAAGGAAAAATTAGATGGAAAGGAAAAATATAAAGATTTTCCTTTCTTGTATATACTTAAAGGGAAAGAAAAATGGATGGATTGATATATACACTCTATCTTTATATTTTTATACTCTTATTATTATTTAAATATAATTAAATAATTATTAATTAATTAATTATTAGCAAATACAATTATTAACATAATTATTATTAAAATATAATTAAATAACTATAAATTAACTAATTATTAATAAACACAATTATAATTAAAATATAATTAAATAATTATAAATAAACTAATTATCAATAAATATAATTAAAATATCAGAGAGTATTGCCCTTCTTTCGCTGAACCTTGTCTCGGTTCGTCAATCTAGGTAGAGTCCAAGACTCTGCCTGTGAGAGCAGCACAACTCCAGCAGCTATGTACTCGTAGACTAACACCCTGCGTCCACCTTCCGAGCAGTAGCCGATCAATGGCAACAAATACGGCGATTGGAGTCGCATCATTAGTTCCACCTCCATCTTTAACTCCTCCCCCTGCTTCGTGCAGCTGTCCATCAGCTTGATGGCCGCCCGTGGCCCCGTGCAGCTGCTTGTAGGCAAACACCTGCACGCCTCCTCTGCCTTTCCCAGCCGCAACCACCACCTCACCTCTGTGCCCCCACCGGCTGGCTCACGATCCGCCTCTTTCCCCCGCGCCTCCTCCTGCTTGGGGGTCTCGCGGCAATGGCATTGGATCGGCGACAGAGGCGATGGATCGGCAGCAAAGGAGAAGATTGCATCGGCTCAAGGGTGCGAATAACACGGCTTCGTGTTTCTGCCGATTTTCCGCCTTTTTCGGAGTGATTGCATTTGGAAGGAAAAGCGAAGGAAATCCTTCGCTTTTCCTTTCTTTGCTTTCCGTCTGTGCACATATACAAAGGAAAATTAATTTTTCTATCCTTTCCTTTAATTTTCCTCTCTTGTATACACAGCCTTAATCTCTCTCAATACCTCTGCACCTCTCTCATGCTCCCTTAATTTCTCTGAAGTCTTTTTCCTCCCATAATTGAACATGATTGCAACTTAGCATTCAATGGCACTTAAAAGCTATAATTTTGATCTCACATGACATCATATATGGAAAATACTAGAAAATTGCTACCAGTGGCAACTAAAGAATGGGAAATCTCCAATTGACCCATTATCTACAATTGATGAGCAAGAACATAGAGGGTCAAAAAAATATCCCCTGACAAGCGTCTACGGTAAAAAATACAAAATGATTCAAGTGACATAAACAATAGCGCAAGCCCATATGATAAGAACCACTGAGGTGGTGTTGGTGGTGGTAGTGAGATTAAGACATATGTTTGCAATGCAACATCCATGGACTTGTGAACAAAGTTACATAGATGCCGCACAAGATGAAAATCATAGTGGCTGCTCGAGTAAACCTAACAGCGACATGACACATTAATATAAGAGAAGAGGCAAAGGTTCAACTCCAACAAAGCAAAGAACCCAAGCTTTAGAGAATAACGAAGAAATGAAATTCACTCTAGCATCAGAGTTCAAGAGTGGCTTGTCATGGTCGTGGCCAACTTATGAAAGATAAGTAAGGAACTTATATGTATTTGTATCCTATTCTAATTTTTGTATCAATCCAGTCCTAGTTGCAACAGTGTCAAAGAAGGTAGTGACTCTTGTAAGCTTAATAAATATATAGACTTCAATGTCCAGTAGCACATATCAAAATGTGGGTACTACAAAACTACAAAATAGACTTAAGTTGCATGCAATTGATTGTATATTTAGATAGTCGTCATTCATTCTAGATGTAGACTATAAGGTATATATCAATGAATCAAAATTTTTGCATATTATGTATTATATTTGATTGATTTCTCAATTTATACATCAAAATAACTTTTTTACAAAAAAAACTCGATCCGAAATGGATTGAGCTAAACTAGTCGTATCGTGCATTGGTGCAGTCAATATACTAGTACATATCAGTCCAATCGCGACCGGTTTATCGATACAGACCGGTATCTTAAACCTTACTCACACCTAAACTTTATATGCTTCTATCAAGCAATGTATAGTGTTCGTTAACACACTTGCACACTTGGTCGAATCATATACTCCAACTATCAAGGTATTTCCATTTAATGCCACCTCAAGTCAAAAGATCTAACATCTATCTACTTGCAACATTACATATACTAAATAATACCACTAGTTACATCACCATATCATGGAGATAATGAGAAGTGGTAGATCACATAGCTCTACAACAAGAGTAGTTTATCTAGTCACAAGTTCACTAGTAGCTCATTTTGATCTCAATCTAGTCACAAACACATTGTATACCAGAGATCTTATGGTGATTACTCAAAAAACAATGAGAGCTCATCTTAGTATACCTATAAAAAAATGCAAGTAGATGTGTTAATTAAAGTGCCTAGCAATTAGTGTATCAATTTCATGTATTCTTGGATGAATATAAATGAGGGATTTGCAAAATTACAGCATTAACTTAAATTGTTATTATGATAAGCCTCGAAGGTAGGAAGAGGGGTATTCGAATTTTCTACTAGATACCTACATTCGACCCAAATCCAACTCAAATTTAATCAGATACACAAGGGTATCTAATTAAATAAAAAATTTATTTTTATTTTTTTATTTTAAAATATTCTATAAAATATAATTTTATAAATTATTTTATATTCATATATTATTATATTGTTATATATTTTTAATATTAAAAATATATTTTTATTTATTTTTTAAATCAAGTATCAGAGGGCAGGTACTAGCACTTATAATCTAGATGGCAGGAACTACCACACTACCACCTATAATCTCGATCTACAAAAAATTGAACACATCCTACTTAGCTAATCGGGTATCCAAATTTGTCATAGAGTACCCTAAATGGATTGGGTATCCAACTTTGTTGGGCTAAATTGTCATCCCTACTCAAAGTTCTTGTAATCAATATCAATCATTTATGTCATAAAGGATCCTATATATACAGGTAATATATCTACGTAGTTAGTACCTTCTCTACAAAATAATTTGTCATGTTTGACTAAAAAAGACTAAAAACGTTTATTATTTTTGCATTTAAAACAAACCTAGTCAAGATGGCCAAACTGCATCAATGTGTATTATGTTGCTCTGATATGATACTGAAAGAATACTAGTCATAGATATGGCAAGTTCAAGCGTCGATAGTGATGACTTAAAGCATTGAACTGAGGTAATTGGAATGTAACTTTCTGGACTCTGGAGAATTACTTCATAGCTAACAATAAGAGAAGCTCCATCTTGAGAATTTTCTGAACACCACCAACCACAAGTTGCTCGTGTAGCATGGCTTATACTAAAATAGTTAAAGAAATTTGTATTGGCCTACTAATAGGTGGTCATTCTTTTAGTGCTATACAGCATTTTGCTATCTAAGTGGACAAAGATAAATTTTAATTAGCTGATGGATCAGGTCTTCATTGTGTAGGAGAACAGATAGTGAATTCTATATCTGCATTGTTTTTAGAAACAAGAAGTTATCTTAACATTTGGATGGGATTAGATCATCAAAGAGAACAGCGTATTCTATGATCCTAAAGATAGCCAAAATTTTGGAATACATTTTCCACTGAGTCCAACAGGGGTAATCTAGATGTCAATGTGTCACTAAGAACCAGCAATACAAGCGTATCAATAAATCAGTGATTTTTTTTTTTTCAATTTGCAAGATATCACAAAAAGAAATGTGAACAAAACATTTTAGTCATAAGTCAAGGAATCTCTATAAGGAAGATATGTAGAATTAGAATAATGAAAAACTACTGTAGCTCTGTGCTCCAAACAGGAGAAAAGATCAAGCTAGATTTCAATAGAGTACCGTGTCATAGGGTTTCGCACTTTTGGTGAAGCAAATGATATATGCCACCATGACTTCTTGCTTGAATCTTTACTTGAACTTGGTTCAGAGTAGTGTTCATTACTATTTTCATTTGCTGCCTCAAGGAGGGATGAATTTGCACCAAGAAGTGCGGAAGCAGAATACGAGAAACCTTTTACTTGTTCAATCATTGATCCCCGTTTGAGCTCTCCAAGGCGCAAAATCTTACCATCTACAGGACTGACCTATTAGTCCAACCAAACAAATAATGTTGAATGACATGCCACAGCAACAAAATCAATAAAAATAGAAACTAAAAACCGTTGCCAGTTACCAGTTACCAGAGTTTTTGGATCTGGATCAATAGGCCGTGAACCTTCTTTTAGTGAACGGACAAAAAATTCTTGAACAGAAGCATAGTTTTCCAAAGGCAAAGCTGCTTCATTCAAATCTGAAATAATAAAAGAAAGTTTTCAGGTAAATTTTCTCACATTTGCACGTGATGTTTGAACAGTCAATACACCAACCTGTCCACTGATATAAAACCCAAATAAGTTCATCAAATCTAGCTTACTATAATTGGTCTTTTGTCATCAAATCTAGCAATTAGCTAACACCGTAATCTTCCAAACTACCAAATAGCAAGGTAAAGATACCCAAGTTCAACCAAAGTATTATTTATCCTCCCAATGCAAATTTCACAAAAAATATAGTCACCATTTGAGACATTGACAAAAAATATAGTCACCATTTGAGACATTGTTTATAGGCGTGGCAATTTCACCCATTGGGGTCGGGTCGGACCAGTTATGATAGGTTCGGGTACCCGATTAGCTAAACAGGGCGGGTTCGGGTTTAGGGATATGGGTACCCGATACCTGATTTCCATAAAAAAATATAAATATATATTTTTTATTATTAAAATATAAATAATAATAAAATAACTATTATATAAATATTTATTACTATTAAAAATATAATAATAATAATAAATAGTTATTATATAAATATATTTATTTTTTTATTTTAATTTTTTAAAATATATTTTATAAAATAAAATAATAAATAATTTATTTTTTATTTAATCGGGTACCAAACCCGAGTTTGGGTCAGGTTCGGGTAGCAGGTATTGCAATCGGGTCGGGTTCGGATTTAAGGTGAAACCACATGTAACCGACCCGTTGCCCCTCCTAATTGTTTAGGTATTATGAAAACAATCCAACAAGGGATGTTCATTTATGTGAACAAGGCATCTAATTCAGTGCCCTTGGTAGAATACAAGGCTTAAGAATAAAACAAACCATAAGGGCACTAAGGTAGTGTGGCTGTGTATTCTAGATGAGGATAGGAGGGAAGGAAAGGGAAAAAAATATCAAAACAAAATGTATTCTTTTTATAAATAAAATCAAGAATTGAGATGAATATTAGATTATGAATGTTTATTCGAATTTTCCTTAATTTTCAATTATATTTATAAAAGGAAGTGACTTCTATTTTACTTCTCTTTTTCTTTTCTTTTGTAGTATAGGCAACCTCCGGTCAACTTAGCACAAGGTTAAGTAAACTATGAAGTAGAATAACATGGAGTTAAGTGTCACACCCAACGTGTCAATTCCACTAGCTATACTATGGAGAAGCAAAAATTTACACATTAAATCATCACAAGTAGGGGTGTTCACTGTTTAATTGGGTGAAGCATATTTTGGAACCGAACTGCCAAACTGATAAAACCGATTAACTAGTAATTTTTCAATACAGTCAACCATCCATTTTCAATTACTCATAATTTTAATAAAATTTACTACCGACGGGCTGTTAGCGAGAGTGCCAAACAGCAAGTGACAAGTGGCTTGATTAGAGAGTGGTGATAGGTGGTTGTTGAGTCGGTGGCGACAGGTGGTTGTCGAGTCGGCAAAGTAGCATCATATGCTAGCGATTGGAGAGTGGCAACGAGCGATGACAAAGTCAAATAAGTTTGGGGCTTAGGGCAAAACTCAAACGGTAGAAGGAAGGAAGCGGTGCAGAATTGGGCTTAGGGTGAACGCCGAGTGAAAGGCATAAGGTAGACAAATCGAATAAGTTTGGGACTTAGGGTGAGCACCAAGTGGAAGGTGGTATGGAAGGTTAACCTATTCAATTCAATAAGTTTGGGGCTTCATGGAGCAACAGTACCCCAACAATCAACATGCCACACTATGATTTCACAATTTTAAAATAAATTTTATATTGTTTTATAAATAACTGATTTGGACAGTTAATTACCAATTCGACGAACTCACAATCCCAAACCAAATACCGATCAATCTATAATAAAACCACTTGATGGAAGAACTACTCATTCAGTTAACCAAATTTACGGCTCCGTTTGGCTAAGTTAACCACTAGCTCAACTGTTCAATTATTTTCTTAACACCCTAATCACAAGAATAGTTTGAAAAATAAACATTACATTTCAATTCAATGAAAAGAAATAAAATATGGGATGTTTCACTAGAACTGCAATTGGGCAATGGTAAGAACTACATTATAATTAAATAAAAAGAAAATATGATAATACATCAACTCCTATGCCATAAACTAGTTTGGACTGGTATACCAGTCCACTGGTCCATCCAGATGGAACTGAGATGAATTGGACAAAACATGCTTATGCAGCTCACCAAGGCGGAAGCTTTCCGCCTCCAACGCAATTACCCCCAACCACACTGCTTTCACCTCCAACATAGACAAAGCCCTTTGACATGAATAAGTTGCAGCTTCTACCTTCACGTCTTTGTCTTTGCCGGTTCATCCACTTCTCTTTCTCTTCTCCTCCAGCAAAGCCTTCTCCCCTCCCCCCTCCGCTCCTCCTCTTCTTCTTTTCTTTCACTCCACTCTTCCTTCTCTTCTGCTCTACTTGGTAGTGAGCTTGTTTCGGTGTTGAAGTAAGGTCAGCCTAGTTCGTATTGCCTATATATTTGAAATTATGGCCATAAAACGTACATGTGGAATTAATATAAGAAAAACATACATAATATTCAAAAGATTTAGAAAACCCACTAGAAATATAAATTGAACAGGTGGCCATGCATGGGCCACTTTGGCCTAATTTACCATGAGCCTCGTCGCATGGCACCTATTAATTTTATGTAATGTCTGGCTATGCTGCCTTTTTTAAATTGCAGCCCCGGATGTGGCCCAAAAATTCAAGCTCTCAGTCTGGCATAGCACGGGCTCGCAAGGTGGCATGCAGGTTTAAAAAAAGAGATTTAAAAATTTTGAAAAAGTAAAATTTTGAAAAAAAAAAAAATAAAAAAGAATTATCAAAATTCAAAACAAATTAGAATTTTTCATAAATGGGGAAATTTAAAAAATAAAAAATAATTTTTGTAAGAAAAAGTAAAATTAAAAATTAAAAATAAAATAAAGATGAAAATTTATTGATTTCTGAAAGCAAGTATAAACCAAATAGAGAAAAGCCTAGCTGTTAGACTGTAAAGACAAGATATATGATCTTACTTGACATGATAAGTTTTGTTGGACATTCAAGACTAATTAAAGCTAAAGGAAAACTCCATGTCCATCTTCTCTTACTTTTCACTACAATGACAAGTAATAAATCTACAGCAAGTTGCATTTTGTGTCAAAAAATCGCCAGGATATTACCACAACCAATTAGCCACACGAACTACAGAATTAGAATGCAGTAAAAAGATTTAGTTAATCTGAATGTGTTACTCTTTACAGATCAGTGATTCTTCAGTAACTCATTTTCTAGATTACTAGATATTCATACAGCCAAAGCAAATCTTGATGCAAGGAACCTACATAACCAGCCATTTTGGCTAATAATAATTCATTCTTGAATGAACTTTTGGTTTATGAGGTAAATATATTTATTTGAAGCTCGATTTCTAAGAAAACATTCAAACAACATTAGTGATTTGAAAATTTATTTCAATTGTTCACGTTGTAAGGGAAAAACAGCATGTTAATTTCATTCCCATGTTATCCAGAAAAAATAAAGTTTCATACATCAGAAGTAGCTTCTATAAAAATTATCTTGTTTAAATTCAAACAAAATACGCACTTTTACATAATAGGTACATTATGGAGCATAATACATAAAGTAAGAAGAATTTCCGATTTTGCATCACAGAATTAGCTGAATTTCAACCATCAAACTGTACGTCCTACTTTAAAGTAGAATATAATAATTTTGCTTTATATTCCAAGAAAGTTCATACATAAACAGTCAAGAATCAGGATACAGACATATAGAACAATAAAGGAAAAAGTGCCACACCTAAATGAAAAGCTCGAGACCAAGCCTTGTAGAGATAAGGACGAGCCCATATTGGAATTTCCTACAAGATCTTGGACAAATTAATGGAGAAACGAGTAGTCGTTTATCTAGAAAGACAATTAGCCCAGACACATTCCAAAAAGGGCATATTTAGAAAACTAATATTACCAATTAAATTTCAAGGTAAGCTTTAAAGATAGAAACTAAAGAAACATAGCAACGTTACATGTCTAGAGTTAATTCCCTGCTGTAAATATCACTGGCGAGGAACAACTTGAAGAGACTTTTAGCACTTTGAGTAAGAGTTCCATTGTTAATGGGTTCATATACTATGAAACAATGTAGATCAAAGTTGTCTTGTCATTGATTCATTATAATGCGAATTCATCAGCCACCTCAATTAAAATTTTGAATATACAATATTATGCTAGGTACAATTTGGATGGTCAACTCCAAAGCAATGTGAATCCTTGCTCAATTAACATGTCAAGAATGCTACAAAAGAATTGGCAAAGTCATCAACCTGTGTCTAAAATTGTCTACAATATATTTTATGCAATTGTGATCATTTAATCAGTTAATGAAACAGTGATCCAGAGTAATTAAGATCCTACAATGAGAGGGCACAAAGAACTCAAGCAAGATGAGTCATCAATAGACAAGCATAAGATCCAACGTTAGGGAATTCATTTTCCAAAGAACTAAAAAATTCAGTAAAAAAGGCAAAGATTTTTAACAGCGATCTTGGATCAGCACATCCTGGCACATCAATACCAACTACATGCATATTATCTATACACACATGCATATATACCTATCAATCTAGTACTAGTGTGCTCTGTTTACCGATAATAGACCGGATCAATAGTACAAGGTAATATAGAACAATTTTATAAACCATGTCACAAAGTATAAACAGCTAAGATGGAAGATAAAAAAGTCAAAGTGGGAGATGATAAAACATCATACATCTGTATGTTTGAAGACCCTAAATCATATTGGTTAAGATTAAGAATTTAGGTACCAATCCGTATTGAGGAAGGTACTAGTAATCTAATATAGTGTTGACATATGGGCCAAGATAGTATATGACTAATGTTTATATACATGTATATATATCAATATATTGGTATGATCGGTGTGTCGATAAGTATCAGGTTTTATTAGTCCAATCCCAGACCAGTTTGACCAATATTCAAAACCTTGATCAAAATCACCATCATATGACTAGCAACACTGGATCATGTATTCTAGTTGTATTCATAGCCAAATAAGTTGATGCATTATCACACTAACACAAGACAAAACGATCAGATGCATCCTTTTTAATGCTATCAATGAGGAAATTGGAAAAAATAAAGAGGCAATATCCTCATTCATAATGTATTTCACAATAAAATATGGCATGATTAGGTGATGGATTGTATATTAGTCCATACTGTGTAGCAAGCCCAATGAAACCTTCAACTGGTACATGAACCCAATATATATTGGGGTCCGTCGTGTACAGGTGAATACCGATTCATTTAAGCGTTTTGTATGCTGATACACCAATCACACATGTACATAACAATCCCACCTCAAACAACTAGATTCCTATTTGTTGGTTAGCCACTCTTGGCTGCATGCAAATGACTGAATTCTTTAATCATTTGTAAGGGTTTAGGGGGGGTCTCAACCTTATATAACCTCATAAATCCCTTACTTCATACCGACAAACTTTCAAATTTTCTTAGGCTCTCCCTAAACTCTCACTCTTTAGTTTTTTGCTAAACTATCTTAATGCTCTTCAATCAATTATTCTATTGCTCTCAAACACAAAATGTTGATCTAGCATAACAATTTACCTAAAGAGTGTAGGATAAATGCCACAATTAACAATACATCCACTACAACATTATTTAACAAAAAAAATGTCACTATGACTAAACAATACCTTGCTAATGGATATCTCAACGTTGCAAAATACACCAAGCCTTGTGAGAGATCCAATATATGTTCAACCAACAACTAGACTCGTATTAAATCAACGCGCAAAGTGTAGTTTAAGGAGTATGAAGACTTCAACCGGCATGCATCGCAGCACATCTATGATCAATGTTAGGGCTATGCCAAAGAAGTCACCAAGAATATAGAGATGGTGGCAGTTATCCAAGCTTCGAGGGTTCAATGTGCCTTTAAGGACTTCAAATCCATGTGTTTTGCTAAGAAACCTCATTTTGAGATTGATAGTGGCAACAATAGGCAATAGGATCAACATCAGGAGTGCGTAAGATAAGCCATAGTATAAATATACGTGTAGATGCTTTAAAAGTCATAAAACTCTTGTCACCGGTTAAATAACCTATGTTGATGGTCAACATGGCAGCAAAGCCTTTTTTTAGCAAAGACACAAAATTAGGATACCAAGCACCATTAATATCAAACCTAGAGCTTTCTCATTGCAAGCAAATATGTCACTATAAATTGATGTTGCATATATGAAGATAAAAATGCTAGACATCAACTAAACAAATTTAAAATAGTTCCTCTTCAACTGCATTCCTCCTTGTGTCACAATTGACACCAACTACTTCAGCCAGCTTGTTTAATGTTATTGTTACATATGTTTTTTTTATTTATTTTGGCTTGAGGGCATGTTTCTAATTAAGTGGAACTTGAAGACCTATAAAATTTCTTTTTAATGCCAGCCGACTCACCTTTACTTATCCTGCATCTTGGAATTCTTTTTTTATTTTTTTCTCCTAGCTTCAGCCAAAACCCTTTCACTCAGATCATTTCTCCTTTTTCTCCAGATTTGATTTTTTGGTAAAACTTCCTTCTTTTCCATTCATTCTCTTTCTTTACCACTGCCACTGGGCAGTGCTGATTTTCTTCCAGCAAGGCGGTAGCCACGTTGCACTTTTCCTACAAGGTGGTGACAAGTCTCCAGCCTTGTTTCTTCTGAATTGCTAGGTAAAAATTTTGATTGTTGCTAATAAGGTTCTTGAGCATGTGTAAAATAAAATCTGAAAGTTTCTCGCTTTAATTGGTGTTATCGCAGCTAGTTCCGGAGGCATCCTGAATCTTGTGCGTGAGCTATGCTAGTATTTGTAAGTTAGTTTTGATTATTAAATGAATTTAAGAGAATATATAATGAATTATGGAAATTAATAAGTGATGTTAAATAAAAATCCCGTTAAATTATATATGTGCAGGAATTGAATTGAATAGTGAATGTTGTTTGTTAAGAAAAATTGTGTAAATGAATTATTAATATTATTTATAATTGTATAATTGTAGAGAAAAAGAAAAGGGAATAGAAGATAATAGAGTTTAGTTGGTATTGAGCATAGAGCCCAGTTTTTGAGGTAGAGGTCTACTTCCTTTTGCTAACATGGCGTCTAACATAAGTTTAGATTCCATGATCTTAGCTTCTTGTTATTGACTTCAGTTCTATTTTTATATTCCTTGCATTATGATTATTGCTACATAGGAGATGTGTGATTGATACATTATTGCATTGGTATATTAGTACAGATGTAAATATACGAGATGTATATTTATATGTGACATGATTTAGAGACATTACATGCTGATGTGCTATGTTGGATTGGATTGGCTCAACTTTAGCGACAATCATTATATCGGGCTAGGTTGTAGCCGACGAGGGTCACTATCCGGTTGTCTCTGGACAACACCCAGGTGGTGCACGCAACACCATCAGGTTGTCTATGGACAGTTGTTCCACTATACAAGCTAGCTGTAGAATCACTCTTCCAAAAGTACGACTCAAGACATAGACCGTGGCTATTGCAGCTCATGTAGTTAGGCTGTATTTTATTTACTATTTGTTATGTTTGATGGATATGATATACTCATGTAGTGAGTAGGGCATTTGTGATATCATATTGTTGTACATTCATTCATATTGATTTAATCCCTATTTAATATTATGCTAACTTCCTAGTTGACTTGCTGCTAATGTTTGACTTACTTCTAAGTACAAATCTGTTTGGTGGGAGTTCTAGATAGAAATAGAGACCTCCAGCGATGTAGTTAGAGTATAATAGTTGTGTTAATGGTTTTTGCCACTTTAAAGTCATTGTAAATATTTGTATATATCTTATGTAATGCCACTTGGTAAATTTTGTAATAATTCTGAGTTTTAAACAAGTTGAGTGGTATTGTGTGTGTATATGTATACATAGATTGTTGTTTAAAATTGATTAATTGTCGTGTTTAGGGTTATTATAAGTGTATATTAATAGGTTACTGTCATATCCTTGCTAGCGGTTTAGTTGGGGCAGTTATTTTCTCAAACATGGATCAAGGACATAAAGAGCCAACAAGAGGGCTTCACTACAACTCTCACATGTGATGCTTAGATGGGGCTAACCTACTTGGGCATCATAACTTTCTTATTTATTGTAGTCATAAAGTAACTTTTCATATGTTAAATAGATGCATTAGCTTATTACCATAATACAACCAAAGTTTGCAAGCTTACAATATTGTCATTGAGGAGATCAACCTAAAGTATTTCATATAAGAAGTCATGAACACCACCAGCAACATTAAGAGATCAACAAATTGATTCAACATGATTATCCACATATTTTCTAAACATCACAACCATTATGAGCTTCATTTACAACCACCACTAGGTGCACACACAAATACAAAACTTCAAGATTGGAGAGATCTAACATCTAGGGCCGCTAAGGTTTCTATCGCATTTTGTTGCACTAAAGTATTAATTACCAAGAACATTGTGCTTAAGATAATTGCCAACGGTGTGGCATTTATTATGCCTTTTCAAAGGAGTGATAGAGCACATCATTTTAAACGCACGCTTTTGGATAATCTTGTAGATATTATCATTGTCGTTGAACCTCCTTATGGTGTACTATATAAAGTGAGCTAGATAAGAAGCCCATGAAAGGCAACTCTATCATATAATTTTAGAGGCACAATGACGGATGATGAATATGATTGTCAATCCAACAAGTTTAATAACTGACATCAAGATAACCAAATGTGCCCAGAAATTCACATGGATTATGAAATATTAATCTTTCATAATTAATAAATCCAGCACTCTCATAAAAATTTATTAATTTTGGTTTCTATGTTCATCTACATACCAATACCGATGAACTTAAGTTCATGACATGAGTCACATGATCCCGTCACCGTATTACGAAATATGACACTTCTCTATAAATATTTGATAGAAAATTTATCACAATGGCAATTAGAGAAAGTTGGACGTTCCAAGAAGGAAATTGACATTTGAATATTCAATTGCACTAACTTAAGATACAAGATAAATCTAAGTATTTGATTTTAGTTAGTTTTTATCTTTCAAAAGTTTATTATCTAATTATGATTATTTTAAATTTTCAATTGTGTGGTGGTTGCAATTTTGGCAAGTGCCCCAAACTTATGCAAGATCGCTATCCACATCTTCTTCAGTGCATACTATCCTGATCAATCCTTACATTAATACATATAAAGGTTTAAATAAACTTTCAATCTGCCAACTCAAGAAGATAATAGTAATTGAACTTTTTTATAGTTCATTTATCAAAGATAATAGTAACTTGATGATGAATTGGTGGTGGTAGACATGAGGATCAAGAATCTCGCTATGTACTAGCCTAATGATCCACCTTGGTCTTCTTAATATATTGTTAAAAGAGAGAATGAAAGTGAATAAAAGAGTGAGATGGGAACTTCTCAATGCCTATAAACTCATATTGATTCAATAAGAAGTTGATATCAAGATTTTAAACCCTAAATGATTATAACAAGAAACATATTGGAAAGTATAATAATAAGATGCAAGTTACAATTTAACTTAGAGGGACAATAGATTGATCGACAATATTAGGCAGGAAATAGCATATTTAAATTAATTAAAACATGCATAAAAAAGGATCAAATGCATGAAAAATCAAACAGTATGGGAAAAGCATATCTTGTATTATATCATTTTTAAAAGAAAGAATACACGAACCACACTCATCAAACAACCCCATAGACGGGAGATAGAACGCAGGGGCAAAAGCCTCAAAAATGCAGCCTGTATTTGACAAAGAGTAAGTACAAGTAGCACCCAAATTAAGCAGTTTAATTAAACTAACTAAATGTCAAACACACTTATAGCTGCAATACCTTTACATCAGATGAGAATTCTTGCTCTATCCCTCTCTCCTTCATGTCCTCAACCTATGATGTACCATTTTAAATATTTAAATATTTGAAAAAAAAAAAATCATCAATAGCTTAGCTGTAACATGAAGATGATTGATGAATCATGAAAGTTGTCAATATGTGAGGAAGATCAAATTATTTAAATATGAAAATTTTCTTGTATTCCATTGAAGGCCTCATAAAGTGACCCAGGAATTATATAAAGACTATTCTTTAACTTAATGTCATGTCCTGATGATTATCCTAACCATGTCACTTAAAAATATTGTAGCCATTTACACCAAAGTTATACATATGGAGAGGTTTCTTCCTAGTGAATATCTATTTTCTCTTATTCCAACATAGTAATATCATGGCCCTCCTTTATAATGCATATCAATGAAAGGTATAAAACGTTCATGGCAATCAAATTTCCCATTAGTCCAAGAATTAGAAAAGTTGGGTATCATACAGATGATTTTGGCACATACTTGTCAAAGAAATAAAAACTTAGTAGTTATTAAATGATAGAACCTTGTAATATGAGAAAACTTAGCTGCATCTTGTGCATACTCGGCCACATTATGAACTCACATACTGTGTTCAATTTATAAGCAAAAAAAGCATTTATACATAATGAACAAAACAAGCACTTGCCTTCTTGTCATCATACATTCGCCGAGCATGCAAAAAACCAAGCATAAGAATTGTTGCCATTGTTGCACCAGGTAACAAAAAAGGGTTGCCTACAAGAAATGAAATCAGTAGGAGAAATGAAAAATTAACATAATAGAAGATATTTTCCATATCAATGTATTAATTTGTCATATTTTGGCTTTTAGTATCATGATTTAAAATCTCAAAAGAATGAAATGCATTAATCTGGAATCCAACCAACATTTAAAACAAATGGACAAATGATTCTTGGTATACCATTTCATTTAGGACATAATAATTTACAATGTTCTCCACATTAGTGTAACCAAACTTGTATCCAATTGGTAATTGAAACCAAGGTTTTCAATCTCACAGCCCATAGTTGAACCATATATACCTTGCACTCTATGCGATATGGTACGATTTTTAAAACTTCCAACAAAACCATGATTGCCCCAACATATTAACCATTAGTTATTTGCAAAGGCATTCTATGAGAGTTAATATAAAAATATTTATATATCATGCAAATAGATTCATAGACTCAAACTACAGATATTTCGAGAAGTCTATATCATTTAGCAATATGAATCTACTAGTTAAAGCCAGAAACTATTGTAATGAGGGAATATCATTCATTTGAGATGCATGTCTGGCCCATGCATCCAGAGATTCTAACCATCAGCCCAATCAATCTAATATCAGCATGAAGTCTGAAGTGTGCCATTTGCACTGAGATGAAAATGATGATTACGAAATCTGGGCAGGGAGGGTCAGGTCCAGGAAAGGTAAAATTTATCATATAAATCGTTATGTTCTGAATTTAAGGATATCTCACAAAACCCTGGAAAAAAAATATATTAGTAAGCTTATTTTAATGATTAGACAAGTAATCATCTAAAATTAAAATTGTAATTAGAAAAAGGAGAGAGCTGAGAGCACCAACAACTTTATTTTATCCTATAATGGGTGATTTTGCCCCAGGTTTGATCGTATGAAGAACACCTAAATCAGGCAGCTACAGGTGAGTCCCCTACCTAAGTGTATTTAACTGGTAATAAAGAGGTTCGCACAATCAAAAACAGAAGATGCGCAGTACAGGGATGAATGGAGATTCTGATATTTTACAGAGCGTGCTGGAAACAAAATCTCAGAACTGCCAAATTCGATAAAATTTGAATTTGTTTTTCCAACGAGGCAAGTGGTGATGATGAAGATGGAATTTCATATCAGAATTTTATTATCAATAAATAACTAAGATCTTTACCCACTGTGCTGACTAGCAACTTCGTAAGCTGTAAAACTGGTTTAACCACAAGAGAACATTTAAATAAAAGTATTATTTGACCTTTTGATGTATATACGATGAGACGCATGAGGATCATACGTTGTAAAAGTTTACACTTGCAGTATGTGTATGAAAGTAACTAAACAATAGGTCGTTCTACTATGATTCTATAAATGTGCGTACGTGCTGCTCTGCTGAGTTTGCTTAAGATGGAAGCTATTATATATATTTAATGTATCGCTATCAAACTGCGTGAGCAACATTGCCTGGAACCATAATCATTGGTTAAATCACAGGACTTTAGCATGTGCGTTAAATTACAGAGTAAAGGAGTACTGGAGGACCAAATGGAAGTAAATATTATCTTTCTAACTCAGGCAAATTCATCGCAGACTCAGTGGATGACCTTCACGACCGCCACTGCCACCGCCGGCGCTGAAGGACGACGAACGTGCTGCGATGAGGTCTCCCAGGACAACTGTGGGGCGGAAGCGTCGAGATAGGGGATGGCCGTGGAAGAGGAAACGGTGGTGGTGGTGGTGGTGGTGAGGAAGGAGAGGCCATCTTGGTGAAACCCTAAAGTTCGCCATCACTCTTTTTTCACGCTTGCTCCATTCCGGTTCCCAGACAAAATTTCACGCGGTGTCAAAAGAATTGGGAGGGGAGCTATCAAAACCAGCAGGTAAGTAAATCTGCAACCAAAGAACTGCCGCTGCCTTGTGTTATTAAGCTTTTTTTATATATATATTTAGAAACTAAATATAAATAATTTAATTTTTTAAAATAAATGTAATATGTATCGTATAATAATATTGAATTAGTATTATGAGTGAGTGATTGCATTAAAAAAAATTGAAATACTTGATGCGCACTAATTTCACCTGAATTAGACAAAATACATTATTGCCTAACTATTAACATTACAATATTTATTCACATAAAACTATTTTAGCATAAAAATGGGAACAAAAATCTTTAGCACATGAATAAAAAATCTTATGAGCATTTAACAAACCAATCATAAAATTATTTTGCATCAAAGTAAAATCAACTGAATAAAAATACTTATATCAGTAGAAGAGGTATTATCTTTATTTTCTACTATTTGATCATGCCATACCGTGATCTATCAAATAAAAATAATTAAATAATCCATATCTACTTGGGCTGATTTGTTATCATCATCAAAGTATAGATGTCTTTATACAAGGTCATAAATACATTGAAGTGTTAGGTTTTTCCTAGAGATGGCAGCGGGTCGGGTACCAGCATTTTTTGCACTACCCATAATCGAACCCGACTAACTACCGATTATCCTTGCCCGATTATCTACTCGATTTTTTTCTAACACTGCTACCCAAACCCGACCCCGAATATAATTTTACTACATGTATACTACTCGAACCCTATAAATACCCGATTTACATATAAAACCTTGAATAATTTATATACCCATTTACATATACGGGTCGGGTTTAATGGATACCCGCTAAACCCGACCCGATTATTTAGTAGTTGAGTGTGGAGTGATCATGTATAAGATTTTCTATCATTACTAAACATCATGTCACGTATCTATCACATATTTTTGGAAGCTAGCAGATAAAATTTTACAAATTAAACTAGCATACATTAACAGATCAAGCTAGGGCTGACATTCTTATATATTCAAGTTCATACCAGCTAGTTCAAGGATTGAAAAGACACATTTGAATCAATTTTGAGGTAAGACTAGAACTAGAATAGGGCTTCAATAAGTTCAACAGACCACCAAATATAGATGTGCTTTAGTTGATCAATCTCATGAATTGCATCCTCACCATAAATTTGTGGAAAATAAAATTCAACCACCTTCATTTTGTACCTTGGATCTAAGACAATAGCCACAGATAACACTATATTGATAACTTCCCAATATTTGTCGAATTTCTCAAACATTTTCTTTGTCATCTCACTAATTAAGACATCATCGAAGACATGCACTGCACTATTGCATGGCGAAGTTGACACACTTGGACAAAATATAGATTTGTAGTAGAATATGTTGTTCCAGAAAATAATTCAGTGGCTTTATAAAATATTCAAAATTTTTCAGCAATACTTGCAGCCATCTCCCAATCTTTTTCACTAGGTAAAGAAGTATAATACTTATTTCTAAGTTTCAACCTAGGAAAAAGATCTTTATATCCTATTGCAGTCTCAAGCATCAAGTAAATGGAATTCCATCTAGTTCTACGATCAAGACTTAACTTTTTCAAATAAGTAACTTTTGCTTGACGAGCCAAATCTTCAAATTTTTCTACTCTAGATGGACTTGCTGACCAAAATGCAATAGTATCACGAATTTTTTCAATTACACTTTCAATTACAGATAGTCCTTCTTTTACCACAAGATTTAAAATGTGAGCACAACAACGCATATAAAAAATTTTACCATCAAGTAAAAGTTCAGAATATAACTTGTCCTTCACAATAGAAATTATACCATCATTTGTACTGCAATTATCAACAGTGATGGTTGAAATCTTCGTTTCTATGTTCCATTGAATCAATCCATCTATTAGTTCTTGTGCAATAATAGACATGGTGTGAGGTGCAGGCACATAAACAAACCTACATGTTTAAAAATTATAAATTACAATCATCATTATGTTACAAACTTATAAATCAACTAAATGTACAGTATATAATTAAAAAAAGCTATTTACCTCAAGATACGACTTTGTAAAGTCCAGGAGTCATCAAGAAAATGGGCAGTGATGGACATGTAACATTTTCTCTGATTCGAAGCCCACATATCCGTTGTGATAGCTATGCGACTTTTCAATTTTTCCAACACATTTTGTAGCTTTTTTTTTCTCTAAACTATAAATCTTCATAATGTCCTCTTTGATAGTGTTTCGAGATACCAATTTGAAAAGTGGTTGAAGGCTAGTAATAAAGTTTCTAAAGCCAATATGATCAACTATACAAAGAGGGTATTCATGTAAAATAATAGCAGAAGCTAATATATGTCTTGACACATCTTAATCAAATGTAAAATTTCCAAATCTAAACTTTCCATCACTTTTTCTTTCACAACTAAGTTGCTTTTGCTTATCCAAACATACGTCAATCTTAGCATTCTTTCTGCTTGAACATGCATTCATATGGTTTTTCAGGGCCGTTGTTCCATTTTTACTACTTGCCTTGAAAGAAGATTTACAGTAATTGCAAATTGCCACGTCTAAACCATGGATATTTTTTTTTTCAAAATGATCCCAAACATATGATGTTAATTTTCGCCCCTTTCTGTTACGTTTGGGGAGCCCAAGGGTCGCATTAAATTAGGTATTGATGGGACTTTTCCCATTCCAAGCATTATAGAAGCCCAAGGGTCGTTGTCCGCATGTGAAACTACTGCTCCTCCCTTTCTATTTCTCCTCCATCGCAAATGTCTCCCTCGTGAACGAACATAGCTCGCCTTCGATCGCATCCTCCTGCTCCTTCCACCATCCCCCGGCTTCCAACTTGCTCCTACTCCGGCGAGGTCTGGCCGGTGATGACAATCTCAAACCTCTGCGACGAGACCTATCATCGCCCCTCTCCTTCACGCGGATCGGCGGCGAAAACCTATCATGTATCCAGATTTAGCCGCGCCTCACCTCCGGCGGGCTTCGTTCGACTTCGGCGTGTTGCCCTAGTCACCGGCGGACATTTCCGCCGCCTTCCAGTGGGTTCAGGGCATCTTCTTCCTCGGCTCCGGCGAGATCCGAGAACGCCGCTGCTGGGGTTTTCCTTAGATCTCCGGCGATCTAGACCTCTATTCGTGAAACTAACCGTACTGCTAGACTCCTCTCGGCGTCGGCTACGAAGTGGTTACCAAAAAGCTCTGATCCGGCACTGGAAAGTACTATTTTGGTGGTACTGTAGCAGCGGCGCTACTGTTCCGGCGATCTCCGAAAATAGTGCTGACGCTTCGGTTTACACGCGCGGGTTAGTTCTAGCGTATTCTGACGACCTTGGTAGTATTCACGTTCGCACGTGGCTGCGAACTAGGTTAGTACCCGATCTCTCTCCGTACATACCTATACGAACGCATGCATAAATATATCTGGACATGTATTAAACGAACTTGATCTGATCTGATTAACATAATAAACCCGGATTAGCGTGTTAAAATGATCATTATGTGTAAAATGGATTAAACGGAATACATGGACTTATACATGATTTACCCTATTAGGATCTGTTGACTGATACCTGTGACTGTGCTGGTTGGATCTGTTCTGTTGTCTACTGTGTGAGGTAGGGATTCTATCTCTGTCCTTTGTTACGGTGCCAATCGCATGTTTAGTTAGCGGCACCTTTCTTATTGTTGTTATTACTTTTGATTACTATATGATTCCTGTTCTACTCGTGTCGAATTCCTATGGACATAACATGCTTGCATGCTACACGGTATGAGTTTTTGATATTGTTGGTCAATCGGTATGTTGTGATGTCATGTTATATATATACATGAGGGTTGGATATCTAGTGATAGATAGTTCAGTGTACCTCGATGTATTGCTTGTGAGATTTCTGTCCGAGATGCTGTGTGATCGTCTCCCTGTGATAGGCCAAGAGAGTCCAATAATGGGCTTGAGGTTTTGGATGTTATCAGCCCAGTGAGGGGTTGATTGGAGTGTAGGACGCTACACTAGCGGGCTGTCGACGGGCAGTCATCTCTATCGTTCGGGAAACCATCGATAGGGACTACTCTACTTTATAGAGTTGTGGGTCGTTGACCACTCTATGTTTATAGAGTTGAGGGTCATGGACCAATGCTGTATCGGCTCCCAGTTTTTCTACTTGTGTATGTTGACACGTATAGCGATACGTATTTGAGATTTGATTATACACTATATGGGTCATGTAGAATCTTGGTTGTAGTTCTAGTAAATCTTTATATCTGATCATGCACCATACAACTTGTGATATCCCTACTTAGCCTCCGGCTAACCCCCTTTGATGTTGGTGTAGCCTGACTACTCATAGCCACAAGATTAGATGTTGGTCTTGTAATTGTCTCTATAATTAGAGGAGATGGAATTATTATATTATTATTCTCAGCCAGATTCTGAATGCTATCAGCTGAAGACATTTTCTAACAATCTAATACCTATAAAAGCATTAAATAGCCATGGAGCATTAGAGCATATTACATATATAACAATCTAATTCTTAAATCCTAACTCTTACTTCACACGCACATAAGCATTAATCAACAGTTCAAGTGTTCAACACAGCCACAGAGCAAATAGAGCATATAGAATCATGCGGCAAACCACAAATGACAAATCACAGCTATGGCATCAAGGATAAAACCACATGAGAAGGTTATCAAATCAAGTGTGAGGAATGACATGGCCAAAAATGGCGCCTAAGCAGCCCTTCCATACATGCAAGGGTTCAGCTACACATACTGACCCTAGGCTGCATTCTAACAATCGTATATGTGCAGAAATTCTAACAACATAAAAACCAGACAACTAGAAGGCGAGAGATCCACATAAATCCAAAAAAAAAATAGGGTTTAGCTTTTATACCAACGTCGAGAAGTGGAGATGCAGTCAAGGAGTCGCCTCACGCCTGGCCTGGCGGGAGAGGGCTGGAGAGGGGAAAGAGAGAATAGACGCGTCGTGCGAGGGCGGCGGTGGCTTGGCGAGGGCGAGCGAGGGCGCCGGGTGGCTTGGCGAGGGGAAAGGGAAAGTGTCGACTCGAAGCAGGGATGGCGGCCAGCTTGGCGAGGGGAAAGGGGCTGCCGGGTGATGCATCGCATTTTGGTAGTATTTTTTCGTTATATTTTATGTCAAATCTAGGCTTATTTTAACACTTTTATACTCATTATAGCCTTATTTCCTTTATATCTTTGAAATCTTCACTTTTTGGCACTTTTATGGAATTTCAGGTAAAAACATCCTTTTTTCGACGTATTTTGAAGATTATGAGGCCACGGGATGATTTCTTGTGTTAAAACGAAGTCGCCAGCCAAATTTGAGCTCATTCGGAGTTTGCCAGAGAATCACGGCCAGGTGAACCCCACGGGGTTCACCATCCTAGTCGCCAGCCAGCAGAACTCACAGAGAGAATCACAGCCGGGTGAACCCCACCGGGTTCACCAATTTTCCTGAAGGTCGAGATTTGCACAGGGAAAAGCATGGCCAGGTGAACCCGGCGGGGTTCACCACGCTTCTTTCAGCCAAAATTTATAGAATGGATCACGGGCAGGTGAACCCCACAGGGTTCACCCATGATTCTAACCGAGGGCACGCACGAGTCCGACCTTGACTCTGTTTTTCAGCGATTTCTCACTCATTCGGAGTCCAAATTTGGAAAGTAAGGTGTCTATGGAAAGCACTTTCAGAGGCGAACACAGGGGATATAAAATCCCTGATTTTCTTGCCCTAATTATCAAGGAATCACGCAAGGAAGCGACCCGGGGCGGAAGAACACGGCGACGAGGCGATTTTTAGAGATTTTCGGAGATTGAGACACAAGATCATCATGATTTCTTCACGATTTCTTCAGTTCATCATCTCCTTCCTCTTAGATTCGTTTCCTTGTACTTTCCCTTTCATTAAAAGAGAGATTTTGAGCATAACAATGATGATTGTAGCGTAAACCCTATTTCGGGGCTTGGTTGAAGCCCTTTGATGATTTTGATCACAAACTTTGTATCTATTTTCATTATTTGGAATGAATTGTGAGCATATTTTACTTTGACGTATTTATTTCATGATTTTACCTTAGCCAAGTATTTTCACGTGTTAGTCGTTACGATTCATATCGAGAGAAGGATCGTAAGGGTGGAATCTCTTAGTAAAACTTGCGAGACCTCGACACGAGAGTGCTTGGTCTTCGCTCGAGGATTTCATAGTCTGTCATAGAACTCATTGGGTTCATCTTAGAACGATCCACCGCGAGAGTAGGAGGTCGGTCTAAGACGAACACCGAGGTGTACACTCGAGAGAGGGCACCTTGTACCCTAGGGCTAGACTCCTTGTACAAAATCAATAAACCAAATAATTAATATCTTTCTTGTGCGATTAAGATTATCATTGTGGTGGAAACCGTAGCCCTGATATCTCTCTCATATTTACCCTCTACCGACGTAGTTGTAATTGCTTGTTTTCGATTTCTGTCTTCAAAACCCAATTTCGATTCGCCTAGCTATTAGGACTCGGATTTTCTAGTATTCAACCTTGTTTCCTATGGGATTCGATATCTTTTATATTACTTCGACATAACCGTGCACTTGCAAGACGTGTCAAGTTTTTGGTGCCGTTGCCGGGGAACAACGGTTGATATTAGTATATTTCTGAGAATTGGTAGACTAGGCCTTAGGTTAGATTTTCCTTACTGCACTGCTATTTTTCTTTTTCTTTTTATTTACTTGCTGTCTTAGAACTTTATAATTTTGACTGACCGTTTTATGCGAAGAAGTTCTAGGGCAGGTACATTCTTTGACAATGACCCAGAAATCGAGCGCACCTTCAGGACAAGAAGGAAGCAAAATCAAATTTTGAAGAAAGAAGTCATGAACCATCCAGAAGGAGACAATCAGATGGAACACATTCAACTTGATGTGAACAATGACAGAGTACAACAACCAATGGGGAGCAACTATAACAACAGGATATTGAAGGATTATTCTGCACCCTACGCTTATGGTTTTCAATCTGGAATTGCTAGGCCTGCTGTTGAGGCCAATAACTTCGAAATAAAGTCTGCTCTTCTTTCTATGGTGCAACAAAATCAGTTTGGCGGTTCTCCTCTTGAGGACCCCACATGCACCTCTCTATTTTTCTAGAATATTGTGATATGTTGAAAACTAATGGTGTGTCTGCTGATGCTATCAGGTTGCGACTATTTCCCTTCTCTCTGAGGGATAGGGCAAGAGATTGGCTGCACACACTACCTGCTGCTTCGATAAGAACATGAGCAGAGCTTTCTCAAGCCTTTCTCTCCAAGTACTTCCCTCCATCAAAGACAATTCAATTGCGAAATTAGATAACGAGTTTCATGCAAAAGGATGGAAAGTCTCTATATGAAGCTTGGGAGAGGTTTGAGGAGCTCCAGAGGATGTGTCCACATCACGGAGTTGAAACTTGGGTTTTGATCCAAACGTTCTACAGCGGTTTGGATTACAACACAAGACTTACAGTGGACGTAGCAGCAGGAGGCGCTTTAATGAATAGGAGAGTTGATGATGCAATGAACCTTCTCGAGGATATGACGATCAACCATCACCAATGGACATCTGAGAGAGGTACTTCTACCAAGAAGTCAAGTAAGTATGACCTAAACTCTCTGACTGCTCTCACGGCCAAGGTTGATAATCCGACTATAAAGCTTGATTCTTGCTCTGTTAATTCTATGAATGTTAACGCTATTTCTTGTGAGGTCTGTGGAGTTGCAGGACATGCAGGGGCAGATTGCCAGGTAGGGAATGGACAAATGGCTGCGATCAACTCTGAGCAATTGAATGTTGTTGGAAATTTTAACCCGAACAATAATCCATACTCCAACACATTCAATCCAGGGTGGTGCAACCACCCAAATTTCTCTTACCGGATAACTCAGCCGATTCAGCCTGGACAAGTTCCACCACAGCAAACCCAGCCCCCACAAGGAAACTTTAGGTAACCCCAACAAAACAATTTCAGACCGCTAGGATTTCAGGCTAGGAACTACAATGCACCACCACCACAGCCAAGGCCCAATAATGATTCAAATCTGAGCAAGCAACTTGAAGGACTTACAGACATGATGAAGATGATGATGACAAGGATGGACTCCCTGGAGACACACAATAAGATGCTAGAAAGTCAGCTAGCCCAGCAAGCTAGCTCGTCTTCGAGAGCGCCAGGGAAGCTACCATCCCAGCCAGAGGTAAACCCGAGGGAGTACTGCAATGCAATCTCCACTCGGAGCGGCAAGCAACTAGAAGATCCAAAGATGCCGACCGATGACAGAAGAGATGAAGAGACACCAGAACTTGCGGAACCACATTCAGATGTAACACCGGTGGCACCTGAGCCAGTTGAAGAGGAGCAGCCCTATGTGGGACCGCCTGCATACAAGCCACCGATTCCTTTTCCACAGAGGCTTATCAAGGCTAAATTGGACAAGCAGTTTGGTAAGTTTTTAGAGGTTTTAAAGAAACTTTACATTAACATCCCTTTCATTAATGCTCTTTCATAGATGCCGACTTATGCAAAATTTCTGAAAGACATCTTATCGAACAAGAGGAAGCTAGAGGATCAAGGGACTGTTGCACTCACTGAGGAGTGCAGCGCCGTCATTCAGAACAAGCTCCCTCTGAAGCTTAAGGACCCAGGCAGTTTCTCCATACCCTGCCAGATTGGGGAGATGTCTTTTCAGAGAGCTTTGTGCGATTTAGGAGCAAGCGTTAGCCTCATGCCACTTTCACTTTGTAAAAGGCTAGATCTAGGGGATTTGAAACCAACTAGTATTTCCATACAGCTTGTAGATAGATCTATGCGTCACCCAGTTGGTATTCTAGAGGACGTCCTGTTAAAGTAGGAGATTACTTTATCCCTGCTGATTTTATCATTTTGGAGATTGATGAGGATGACAGGCTCCCTATCATTCTGGGGAGACCTTTCCTTGCTACTACTGGCGCTGTCATGGATGTCAAGAATGAGAAACTGTCTTTGAACATCTGTGGCAACGTTATTCAATTTGATCTAACTGACACGTTGAAAAAACCTTCTCTTGCAGGTACATGCTACAGGGTGGACATTGTGAAAAAAAGCCACATAGGATATTGAGCCGCCCAGGAGAGAAGTGGACCTACTGGAGCTTGCCCTAACAAACTCTGTTGACAAAGATGAAAAAGGGGAAGCTGAGAAGTTTGTTACAATGCTAGACGCTGATGCAAGCCCTGAAAACAAGAAAGAAGAAATTCAGGAGACTCAGGAACAGAAGAAAATTGAACTCAAGAACTTGCCCAGCACTTTGAGATACGAGTTCTTGGGAGATGATTCTACATGGCCTGTGATTGTTAGTGCGGCGTTGGACAAGGAGCAAACCGAATTACTGCTTAATGAACTTCGCCTCCATAGGAAGGTAATAGATTACTCATTAGATGACATAAAAGGGATTAACCCCTCTGTTTGCATGCACAAGATCCTATTGGAAGACAACAGTAAACCTTTTTTAGAGTTCCAGCGCCGACTAAACTCGCATCTAAAGGATGTAGTGAAGAAAGAAGTGCTCAAACTACTAGACACCGGAGTTATATATCCAATTTCAAACAGCTCTTGGGTAAGTCCAGTACATGTTGTACCCAACAAAGGCGGCGTCACAGTGATAAAGACCGAGGCAGACGAGCTGATACCTACGCGCACGGTCACGGGACACAGGATGTGCATAGACTACCGGAAGTTGAATTCGGCTACGCGAAAGGATCATTTCCCTCTTTCATTTATAGATCAGATGTTAGATAGATTAGCGCATAACTCTTATTTTTTCTTTTTGGATGGCTTTTTAGGTTTCTTCCAGATCCCTATCCACCCGGATGACCAGGAGAAAACAACCTTCACATGTCCCTATGGCACATATGCGTATAGAAGGATGCCCTTTGGCCTCTGCAATGCCCCCGCGACCTTTTCAGCGAGCAATGATGGCCATATTTTCTGATTTTAACGAAGATTTCATGGATATATTTATGGACAATTTTTCTGTGTATGGTTCTTCATTTCATCATTGCTTGTCTAATTTGTCTAAGGTTTTGCAGAGGTGCGAAGAGGTGAACCTAGTCTTGAACTGGGAGAAGTGCCACTTCATGGTCAAGGAAGGTATTGTCCTTGGGCACCTAGTATCTGAACGAGGGATAGAGGTGGACAGAGAGAAGATTGAAGTCATCGAACATCTCAGACCACCTACATCAGTAAAGGGGATCAGGAGCTTTCTTGGACACGATGACTTTTATAGAAGATTTATTAAAGATTTTTCTAAGATAGCTCAACCTTTAACTAATTTACTCGCTAAAGATACTATGTTTTGCTTTGACAGGGATTGCAAGGAGGCCTTCTCAAAACTAAAGGAAGCATTAATCTCGGCTCCAATAATTCAACCCCCGGATTTGTCGCTACCTTTCGAGTTGATGTGTGATGTTAGCGACCAAGCTGTTGGGGCAGTCTTGGGTCAGAGGAAGGATAAGAAGCTTCACGCCATCTATTATGCCAGTCATACACTTGACGACGCTCAGATAAATTATACGACTACGGAGAAAGAGCTGCTAGCAATTGTCTTTGCTTTCGATAAGTTTCGTTCCTATCTAGTTAATTCGAAAGTAATCGTGTTTATTGATCATGCAGCTATAAAATACCTGATCAACAAGAAGGACGCGAAGTCAAGGCTCATTCGATGGGTCCTCCTCTTGCAAGAATTCGATATAGAGATCAAGGACAAGAAGGGGAGTGAAAATCTAGTCGCTGATCATCTTTCCAGACTTGACCGCAGCGCAGACAAAGAGATTGATGCAGAACTAGAGATTAATGATACATTCCCTGAAGAACACCTTTATGCCTTATTAGATCAACAAGTCCCATGGTATGCAGATTTTGTTAATTACATTGTGTCTAACATTTTTCCTCCTGATCTCACTTTTCAGAGGAAGAAGCGGTTTCTACATGATGTGAAGTTTTATTATTGGGACGAGCCATATCTATACCGAAGATGTGTAGACGGGTTGTACAGACGATGTGTACCAGAAGTGGAGATACATGATGTGTTGAGCCATTGCCATACTTCACCTTACGGAGGACACTCGGGGGCCTATAAAGTAGCTTTTAAAGTTTTACAGTTTAGTTTGTATTGGCCTTCCATATTCCATAATGCTAAACAATTTGTCTCCACTTGTGACAGTTGCCAACGGGCTGGAAACTTATCAAAAAGAGATGAGCTCCCACTCAACAACATCATGGAAGTGGAAATTTTTGATGTATGGGGTATAGACTTCATGGTCTCCTTCCCCTCTTCATGTGAAAAATGGTACATTCTGGTCGCCGTCGACTACGTGTTGAAGTGGGTGGAGGCATCCGCTGAAGCTACAAACGATTCTAGAGTCGTTATGAGATTTATGAAGCGGACTATTTTCCCCTGATTTGGAGTTCCACGTGTGTTAATTAGCGACGGCGGCTCCCACTTTATTGAGTAAAAATTTGGGGTACTACTGAAAAAGTACGGTGTGAAGCACAGAATTGCTACGCCCTATCATCCTCAGACTAGTGGTCAGGTAGAAGTATCCAATAGAGAAATCAAACAAATTTTGAAGAAGACTGTATCGCGATCACGGAAGGATTGGGCAATGAAATTACCGGATGCCTTATGGGCTTATAGGACCGCACTCAAAACACCCCTCGGTATGTCTCCTTTCCAACTTATTTATGGGAAATCATGCCATTTACCCGTTGAGCTTGAGCATATTGGGCTGTCAAGCAAATCAACTTCGATTTCAAGAACGCCGGTGAAAGGAGAAAGCTACAACTTGACGAGTTGGACGAGATGCGCCTTTTTGCCTACGAAAATGCCAAAAGCTACAAAGCACGCACCAAGTTCTGGCATGACAAGTGCATTGCAAAAAAGGAATTTCATGATGGGGACAAAGTACTTCTGTTCAATTCAAGACTTCGTCTATTTCCAGGAAAGCTTCGCACGAGATGGTCCGGCTCTTTCATAGTTCAGAAAGTTCAACTATATGGTGCCATCACAATTTGGACAGAAAGAACTGGAAGTTTCACAGTTAACGGGCACCGCCTCAAGCATTATTTCAAAGATGAGCGGGTCGAAAGAGAGGAAGTTCTTGCTCTTTGAGACCCCCCGGACTTGCAACTTTGAAAACTCTTATGGTCGAGCTACCGACCTAAACCTAGCGCTCTTGGGAGGCAACCCAAGTTTTTGATTGATTTTAGTTCTTATGCATAATTTTTCCTTGTCATTAGTTAGTGTTTTAGATCATTGATTTGTTTTTCATTTATTTTTGCTTTTCTAGAAGGGATCGCCACTAATTTGATGTCTCTATTCGTTGTAGGAAGAAGAGGGAGCGTTGGGAATTTTTTCCAGATTTTTTTTAGATTTTCTCGAGTGTATAGTGAACATCACGGCCTGGTGAACCCCAGCGGGTTCACCGTGATGTGTATTGTACTGGTGCGCCCAGACTTTGTGACCCAAAGAATTTCACGGGCAGGTGAACCCCAGTGGGTTCACCAGTATTCTTTCTAGGCAGAAACCATCCAGTGAGCTTCACAGGCAGGTGAACCCCACGGGGTTCACCATCTTTCCAAAGACCAGAAAATTTTCAGAACGCTTCACGGGTCGGTGAATCCCAGTGGGTTCACCCGTGTTTCTGTTGCTTCAGCCCAACCACAGTAAACATCACGAGCGAGTGAACCTGGGTGGGTTCACTAGAATTTCATCTTATGTTCGTCCGAAATTAGGGCACGCACGCGAGGTATCTGCCGCCGCCTTCCATACTTGATGAAAATCCAGCCGATCTCGCCGCCTTCTCTTCTTCCAAGCCTCTGAAGGGATCTCTAAGGGGTTTGATCTTGATTTCCCCTCTCATCCAAACCGGCTTCTTCTTCAATTAGTCCCAGATTTTTGATTCGCCGGTTTCTTCGAGTTTTTCAGCCGATCGTCTTCGCCTCCCGATTTCGACGCAGCCGATCGAATCAGGCAGTTTTCTCTACTTCTTAACACTCGAAGAAGTTCTCCAAGAGTTCAAGAACACTTTTCCCTTCCTCCAGACAGATTTAAAACTTCGATCGAATCAGATTGTGGGTCTTCCCTCCGCCTGTTCTTCGAAACTTATTTCCGACGATCTGCCGCTATCTCCGTTTCCTCGCACCTCCAGCCAGATCTCTCACCGACGCTTACTAGCCATCTTCCTACCTTATCAGCCATCATGCCTCCGAGGACGAAAGCTATGGCTAGCAAAAGAACCGCATGACCGCAACAAGCGCTCTCAGATTCGTCCGCCACGGACGATGAGGAGTACGAGTCGACGTTTACTCCTCCTTCCTATCGGCCTTCTTTAGCTACATAAGGCTCCTCTTCGTCTCGTCACGGTCGCACACCTGCCAGCCGACCACAGCCCTACGTATCTCCCCCGAACGAGTTCGGGATTATCTTCCAGAACGCAGTGCAAGAGGCACGGTATCAGATACAGCGACAACGCCGCGTGCTCAATACAAGGTATCTTGACCGAACCACACTACAGATGCTAGGGATGCTAGAAGACGTTGATTTGATGTATGCAGCCATAGGGTGGAAGCAATTCCAGCAGCTATTCTCACCCCCTTATATTGGCACCACACTGGAATTTCTGAGTTCATTGGAAGTAAAGGCTGATCCTATACTTGAGGATGATCCAAACCGTCTGTCTTTCCGCTTGGGTAATATCGAACACATCCTCACTCTTTCACAGTTTTGCAGCATTTACGATTTTCTAGAACCTTGTGCACGCAAAGTCCCTACCGAGTACAGTGAGCAGAACTTCTGGGGCGCTATCACTATCGAGCACATCTACTCCGCTCGTGTAGCTCATGCTTCCAGTTTGTGCAACCCAGTGATCAAGTACGTTCACCGTGTATTGGCCCACACCCTCTTTGGCCACGATGAAAGTGACGGTATGATACGACAGACTGAGTTATTCTATATCTGGTGCATGCTCCATAGTTTTAGAGTCGATTCTGGGTATTATCTGGCAAAGCATTTCAGCCGCGTCGCCCGTTCTTTGAGGGGGGCGATACTAATTGGCGGCTTGATCACACCTTTGGCAGTTTCCTTAGGCATCATTCCTTATGGCACATTGGAAGCTACCGGCAATAATAGGCTCAACATCGAGTCTTGTGTTGCCATGAAGCTGATTTTACGCAAGGGAGATTCTTATTGTATGACATTCAAGGGAAACCCCTTCTGCCTGCCTTTGTCAAACCCGGAGCGCACATCAGTTAGAGTCCGTGGAAACTGGCGCATCCAGCCAGTTGAGGACGCACAGCCCGATTCAGTCGACACTGCACCACCAGCACCCGGAGCATTTTCTTATGGTGGCACCTCCTCTCATGACTCTATGATGTCTGTATTGTAGGAAATTAAAGAGGAGCAGCTTCATCAGCGCGAGATGATCGATCACCTGGACACCACCGTTACCTACATCCAGCAGAACCAATCTTCACAATGGGAGTCGATGGAAGCGCACATGCAGAGGCAACACAAGATGATGGGTTCTGTTTGGGAGAAGCTATCACGCATGGATGATAGGCTGGCCTTCATCAATGTGGAGAACATGGCACGCATGGATCTCTTCTGACGAGGAGGCCGAGCCAGACTATAGCGCACGCGGAAAGAGCAAGAGCTCCGGGGCTTCTGGCTCTCGCTCGCATAAGCGAAGGTAGCTTCCCATCACCATCAGCATCATCATCATCCACTCCTCTCACATCATGGTATTGCATAGAGGACTATGCAAACTTTTAGAGTGGGTGAGCTTTCTATACTCCGGTTTCTATTTTCTTGCTACATGTGGGTATTTGACTGTGATTGCTTGACTTTGCTATGTTTGGATTTGAGACTTTCATTTTGAGATGGATATTATGTGGCATTGTATCTTATATGCCATCTTATTCGTGGGCCTAGTCCACTTCTTCAGGCCCCACTCTGTGACAGACTTGTATGACACTATTTTTCTTGCTTACGTTCGCACTTTGTTATGGTCATTATGCTTTTCATTCATGATGTGTAAATTTTTCCATGCGTTGCATGGGTCTTGTCCTCTCATGACTATTTTATTTCACAATTTTGAGTATTTTGAGTTGAATGCATGATTGGTTAGGAATAATCAAAGAATTAAGTCTGGAGTGATACCTCCTTGTTAGAAATACTATTTGATCATATCTATATGTCCTATGATTTAGAAATTTTGTGATTTGGATTGATTTTGAGTTGTTCATTAGTGGGTCAAACATTTCTATGATTGTTTAATCAACTCAAGCTTGCAACTTACATGAGAATCATATTAAGATACATATTCACTTAGTTATTCTTTGATTTCCTTTCTATTGTTGGGGAGACACTGCATTTGTTAGAAAGGTTATGTTATCAACTGCTGAGCATATCATAAAAAAAATTTCATTTTTCTCACCCTTAGATTCCTCTACTTGGCACTGCGCAAAATTGGCAGTGGTACCGAAGGACATGAGTTGAAATATAGGGAGGTGAAATTGAAAATAATAAAATGACTCCTCTATTTGGCATTGCGAAATATTGGCAATGGTACTTAAGGTTATGGGTTGAAGTCTATTGCAATAATCAGTATATCGTACCCTGGATTAAACATTTGAGTTAACCCCAACGATTTGACTATGAAGGATTGGAATCGCATGAGTGTTTTGTGTAAGCTTGATTGAATCCTATGTTTGCTGCTTACTAGGTTGCTTGACATCTAGTATTGTGGGATCAAACTGTTGAACACTTGAGACAACCATTTACTTAATTTCTCCTGATTAGATATTGGATTGTTATTAAAAGTTTTTCTAACTTGGATGTATATCTTGACGCGAAAGATTACTCTTATACCAAACATGTATTTCATCTTTTTTTATTGCTTGAGGACAAGCAAAGATTCAAGTCTGGAGTATTTTAATGCATCGCATTTTGGTAGTGTTTTTCCGTTATATTTCATGTCAAATCTAGGCTTATTTTAACACTTATATACTCATTATAGCCTTATTTCTTTTATATCTTCGGAATCTTCACTTTTTGGCAATTTTATGGAATTTCAGGTAAAAACACCCTTTTTTTTCGACATATTTTGAAGATTATGAGGCCATGAGACGATTTCTTGTGTGAAAACGAAGCCGCTCATCAAATTTGAGTTCATTCGGAGTTTGCCAGAGAATCACGGCCAGGTGAACCCCACGGGGTTCACCATCCTAGTCGCCAGCCAGCAGAACTCACAGAGAGAATCACAACCGGGTGAACCCCACCGGGTTCACCAGTTTTCCTGAAGGTCGAGATTTGCACAGAGAAAAGCATGGCCAGGTGAACCCGGCGAGGTTTACCGCGCTTCTTTCAGCCAAAATTTACAGAATGAATCACGGGCAGGCGAACCCCATAGGGTTCACCCGTGATTCTAGCCCAGGGCACGCGCGAGTCCGACCTTGACTCGGTTTTTCAGCGATTTCTCACTCATTCAGAGTCCAAATTTGGCAAGTAAGGTGTCTATGGAAAGCACTTTCAGAGGCGAACGCAGGGGATATAAAAGCCCTGATTTTCTTGCCCTAATTATCAAGGAATCACGCAAGGAAGCGACCCGGGGCGGAAGAACACGACGACGAGGCGATTTTTAGAGATTTTTGGAGATTGAGACACAAGATCATCACGATTTCTTCAGGATTTCTTCAGTTCATCGTCTCCTTCCTCTTAGATTCGTTTCCTTGTACTTTCCCTTTCATTAAAAGAGAGATTTTGAGCATAACAATGATGATTGTAGCGTAAACCCTATTTTGGGGCTTGGTTGAAGCCCTTTGATGATTTTGATCGCAAACTTTATATCTATTTTCGTTATTTGGAATGAATTGTGAACATATTTTACTTTGACGTATTTATTTCATGATTTTACCTTAGCCAAGTATTTTCACGTGTTAGTCGTTACGATTCATATCGAGAGAAGGATCGTAAGGGTAAAATCTCTTAGTAAAACTTGTGAGACCTCGATACAAGAGTGCTTGGTCTTCGCTCGAGGATTTCACAGTCTGTCATAAAACTCATTGGGTTCGTCTTAGAACGATCCACTGCGAGAGTAGGAGGTCGGTCTAAGACGAACACCGGGGTGTACACTCGAGAGAGGGCACCTTGTACCCTAGGGCTAGACTCCTTGTGCAAAACCAATAAACCAAATAATTAATATCTTTCTTGTGCGATTAAGATTATCATTGCGGTGGAAACCGTAACCCTGATATCTCTCTCATATTTACCCTCTACGAACGTAGTTGCAATTGCTTGTTTTCGATTTCTGTTTTCAAAACCCAATTTTGATTCGCCTAGCTATTAGGACTCGGATTTTCTAGTATTCAACCTTGTTCCCTGTGGGATTCGATATTTTTTATATTACTTCGACATAATCGTGCACTTGCGGGACGTGTCACCGGGCTAGCGGTCACCGGTCGGCTTGGCGAGGGGAAAGAGAGAGTCGAGACTCGAGAACGAGAGAAGCGAGATTAAGGGCACAGCCGCACAGGCACTTGGTAGCGTGCATGGTCGGGTCGCATGGATTCAAAAGTCAAAACATTAGGGACTTAGGGTTAAGAAAAAAAATAAATAATAAAATATTTTAATATACATATATATATATATATAACCGGGTTTGAGTAGCGGATATCCGGACTGTACTACTCGAACCCGACTCGGGTAGTATTTTTACTATCCATATCCGAACCGAACCCGATTAATAACTATCTGATTACCTATAATCGGGTTCGGATAGTGCGGGTACCCGCTAAAATAGTACCCGACTGTCATCCCTAGTTTTTCTCGACAGCTCTAGGGATTGAAGGAGGAGATACTTTTCAAAATTAGAAACAACATTTGTCTCACCCTTCAAACAACTATTCTAGAATTTTGAGAACTAGTTTATTTTGTAAATTTTGTAAACATGTACATGTGGGTACATGATTAAAAAACAATTAATTTTTTTATTTTAAAAATCTATAAAATATAATTTAGTAAATTAAAATAATTATTATTATATAATTATTTTATATTTTTAGTATAAAATTATTCATATAATAAGAATTTTATTATTATTTTATTTTTTTAATATTAAAATATATTTATATTTATTTTTAAAATTGGGCATCGGATATTCACTGCATGCACTTGTAAACCCAAAATTTGATTAAAACTGAATCTTTCGAACTCAAAACCATCTCATTTAGTTAATCGGATGCTTAAACCCATCATAAATGGGTCAAGTCAAGAACAAGTTAAATTGTCCCTAGTTTTGGGGGTTTACCTTGTTGAATTCCTATAAAAGGTGTTCAAACTAATGAGTAAATTATTTATGAACTTGCTCAGAATAGCAACGTAATACAATTTATTAAAATGCTTAAGCTTAATTAAAATATTTAAGCCTAAGTTAATAATAATAAGTCCACTAAATTTTATGTATTATGTTATGTTTTCTTCTACATCCAATATAAAACTTAATTGGGGTATTACAATAATAAATTAGTCAAATAAATTATAAATGGTTAAATTGAAACTTAAATTAAATTGACATAAAGTAAATTATAAAAATAGAAAGAGAATCAATACCTGTGCCATAGGAAATCACAACGGACTACAGAATACACGGTAATCTCAAGAAAAACTCAGGGAAGAAAAGACATGGTAAAGACAGACGAATCCCTACTAAGGTTTGCCACCATCGGTTGCCTCCAAGTCTCCAACTTTGCGTATCTCCTTCTGATGAATCCAGCCGCTACCTTGTTTCTTTCGTCTAGTTGTCGTTGTCTGCCCCAAGCCTCTTAGGGTTTCTATCGGTAATTTTTGAATAGAGAGTACTTGCTAAATTTGGTCAAAAATCAAAATAGAGAAAGTTTGACCAATTCTTCACATAAAGATGAAAAGAGATATAGTTGTGTGCTTGGTGATGACCTAGGTGTGAGCTTCTTGTAAAGAATACTCTAGTCAAATGTGGGCCTCTCTATATCCGTGGTGTTGCGATAATGCCATGGGTCATGGTGGTGGACTCGAATGAGCCGTGGGCTTCTCTATGAGTTTTGGTGCGTTTAGGTGGTAGCCTCGAATGAGCCGTGGACTTTTCTATGAGTTTTGGTGTGTTTAGAATATTACAAGCTTCACTGTGCCATCGTCGTGCTCCATCCCACAGGTCAAGCGTGTACGTCTCTTGGTGAAAACATGATCATGCATTGCATCATGGGTAAGCTATGCTCTTCTCGATGGACTTCAATTTGCTTCAATCTTCGGAGCAAACTTGTGCAAAGCTTCAAATCCTTCAAATTTTAGATTTTTTTAGAGAGTTTTTGCATGAAAATTCATAAACACAAGTAAAAATATATATTCTGAATGATTAAAGTAAAACAGGCTAAAAGAAGTACAAAAAGTAATGAAACTAGCCTACAAATGACAAATTTAATATATAAAAATTCATATGAAAATACATGTCATTTGGAACCTGTGTTTATCCCTGTTTGTCTAGTATATCAGGTGATAGTTTTGGACTGCTATAGAGATGAACCTAGTTTTGTTCTCCCAGATAACTTCATTGCCTGATTGAGTGTTTTACGATGGAATCATTATAAGGTAGATCATAATTTTAGCCTTCTTTGAGGACTTCAAAGAGTGCATATTTTCATTGCCTTCATTTGATTACTAGCTCCTAGAAGTTACTCCACTTACTCTTTTGCAACAGATTTGGTCCTTCACTATTCACTATCTATAGGATATTCAAGGCTACGATTAGTATGAGAATGAAGGGTTTTGCTTTTAATATATCATGTTTTCATTTGGAACCATGCCTTGGACTATGGGGCTTAGTCCTTAGGAGGGTTCAAGAGTTGAACACCCCTTTAATAAGCACGCCTAAAATGTCATTTTCCACAAGTCCAAGTAGGTGTAGAGGTTGCTTAACAATATACCCTTGGAGGTGGAGGCTCTAAGTGTATTAGACCCTATATGATAAGATACATTAAGAATTTAGTGCTATGGTCTACCTAAAGAATATATTTGTAGAGATTATGTCTAGAGATAGTAGCTAGTTTTTTTACCAACACTTAAATCCCCGTTTGGACCTATTCCAATACGGTTGAATACTTAATTTGAGTGCCTCACTCAAAGTAACACAAATATTTAAACAGGTACTCACTCAAACAGACATAGGATAATTATAAAATTATTTTTTATTGAGTATTTGTACATACCCTCAAATTTAAAGTGACAGAGAATAAAAACTCATCTAATATTTTTAATTTAGTACCTAAAACCTATCTAAAATAGTTAAATTACCCTAGATGAGTTAGGTTTGTTTGCCATCCCCAACTATGTCAAGCTAGATTTTAAGGTGCACTATAAGCGATTAAACTTATTTGTTTTACATAAATACTACTATTATCCATCAAAGTTATGATATATTAGTTGGGATGGATCTTAATGTTAAGACCAAAGTTAGTTATGTGGTCATGGAAACTATGTTGAAACTACTACCTCAATCAATTACTATCTTGCAAGTGATCGTTACACATGGTGTAGGTTGGAAGATGCTAGTTCTTCTTTAGTCTTTAGATGAAGCAAGTTTGACAAGAATGCATATTTTAATGACGATGGTATGAGGGGTAGACTCCTCTTTATTGTTTTAATTGAGTTGGTGAGTCATGTAAGTTTGGTCGTCACCCTAGGGTTCAAACTTCAAAGTGTGGGTTGAATTCTCTATAATTACTAGAAGGGTTCTTTTTAAGCGATCTTGAAATATATGATTAGATTGTCGATATTTAAAAAAAAAAATAGTCCCTTGGGGTATAAGGGGAGTTTGCTCTTTCCTTTAACAGGGGCTTGATTGATTGAGGCCAAGAGATAAGTTGTGTGATGGGAGCGACAGGTTAAACTATATGATTACAATTGTACTTCATCTTGCAAGCCCATTAGAGTGGAAGTTATAGAGAATTGATAATGTGATGCACGAGTCCCTTTCTAATTTGAGGCCTTAAGTCCATTTAGAAATAGCCAACAGATATAAGGGTTTTCTATAACATCACATTAGATTAGTAGTTATGAAACTTGGCCATAGTTGGTGCCACTAATTCAGGTTAGACTATCAAGTTGATTTAGAAGCCTATGAAGAAGTACATAGGGCCATTTTTTTGAGTTAAGATAAAATTTTCATTGCTCAATAGAAGATAAGTTTATGCACTTTTTGGTTGTGGTTCACTTCAATTCAAATATAATTAACTAGGAGATTTAGAAGCCAATTAACAAACCTCACATAATAATTTTGGGAATTCAGTTCAAATTGAAATAGTGTTCAAGAGTCATAACTCAACCTAGAAGGGTAAGGGATTTATGATCAATCACATATTGTTCAATCTCAATATGTAATATCATTGTGAGATGAGCATAATTAAGGGATTTATATATAAGTTAAAATACAAACTTAAAAATGCAATAGTGGATTAATCAACTGAGCCAAAGGCCAAATTAAGAATTGAGAAAAAAAAAAATCATCTTTTATATTTTTTTAAAAATATATCCTTTCATTATTTTGAAAAAAAAAACAGATGTCTCTTAGGAGATTTCTTGTTAGTTTTGACTAATTTTTTCACATAGATGGACATAACTTGAAGCATCGAATTGTTTTGCGCTTATCTAAATATTTCAACAATCTATAAGGTCCTGTTTGGGGCTACTGTACTAGGACGACTAGTAGAAGCAGACACTGTTCACCCGTTTGTTGCACCTGCTTTGCTATGGAATAGAAAAAAATTGGCAACAAATTTTCATTATTCACTAAAGCTGGTTTTTACTGCTTTTAACTATTATAGATGTGGGGTTATTATAGATATATATATATATATATATATAAATTAATTAATATTATATATAATAAATTTTAAATTAATTAGTTTTAAAAATAGTTAATAAATTTAAATTATAATTAATTATAAATTATTAAACTTAAAAAAATTAGTAATTTTACAAAAATAATTATTTTAAATTTTAGAAACAAACTTTATTTAATTATAATATATATATAAATATAATATTCACAATTAATTAATTTTAATATATTTTGCTTATTATATTATATATAAAATTTATTTATTTATTTAATTATATATTTTATTGAATAAGTTTAAAATTTTAATTATTTTTATAAAATTGAAATTTATTTATGTATACAAAATACCTATACACTCTTATTATGGGCAAATTTATTTTTTTTAATAATAAACTTTCCCACAACTGGCAGATTCCCTCGCGGAGATCTCAGCCCTACACTAGAGTGGCCCGCGACCAATTAGGATCACGTTGCGGAAGTTGGCCCAGCACTCTACAAGTCCTCACACCCACGTGCACGAAGGGTTCGGTATAAATACCGCCCCTCGGACACGAATACAGATCTCTCAGCTTGTGTCAAAGTGATAGAGACTCTCCGACCACTTTACACTCACAGAAATGTTCACAGCCCGCGCTCCTTTCTCTACACAGCCGAGATTGGCACCGGCGCGCCCTCAATCAATCACAAGGGGACGGTGGCGAACACCTCCAAGGGTCCTGGCACACACGTCCAAGACTTTGTAACAAATGAACACTTTCAAGGGTGTCAGCACTTTTAAGCAATCACCTGAAAGCAAACACAACCCGCACTACACATATGCGGGCAAATAGCGCAAAGAACCGTCCAGACGAAATGTCACACGAAGTTCGGACGGCGGTAAAGGTTCCTATCCACTACTACATAGGAAAATCGTCCTACTATCACTACACACGATAGATCCGGGGAGGGTTTACCCTTGTAGCATGCCACCACTCCACAAGCTGAGCCCATCGAGATCCTCTCGAAAGCTGCGTCAGAAAGATTGGTCGGGTTCGAAGCGAGACACGCGGACGAATGCACGCAACGAAGCTTCTCTCTCCTCTCTTCTCCTCCTCCACGGTATGTGTGCGAACAGGGAGCTCTCGGCGCAGAAATAGGGGACGTGTCCCCTTCCAAAATCCATCATCGTCCGGCCACCGGAGTCACGTCGGAAGGTCTAGAACTGGTCACCGACGGAAGGAGAAGTCGCTGCCGAAGTATTGTCGCCGGAGAAGCCACCGCCGACGAGAAATGCAACCCAGTGGAAGCTGTGGCTGCGTGGAACTGGGGATCGGAAAAATCCAATCCCACTCCCGCGTCTGGCTGTCGGCCCTAGAGGAGAAAGCTTCCTCCTTCCCTCATGGCATTGGAAAGACGATCTGAAAGCTTCGTCGACGAGTCCGTGGCCGACCGAAAAACGCAAAGCTCTGTTCTCAGATTTGAAAAACGTTGAATGCTGGATTGGGCAGTCTCCCCTCGACGAGGATGGAAATCCACCCTCGCCGCCATGCCAGCCGCGATCTCCGACAATGAATCACCGGAAATCTCGCTTCCACCGAGGGGAACACCAATCGTCGCCCAGGGCTTGTCCACGTAGGATTCCATGCCCGATTTCGCTGCCAACTTCATCTCCACGCCAGCACAAGTCACTGGTAACCTTCCATTTCCGGTGCACCTCCTCCAGCTGGCTGGAATCAACGCCAGCGGCAGCGCTCTCAGCGCAAACGGAAAACAGGGGAGCTTTCCCTCCCTTTTGCGTGTGTGAATACGTGAATCGGTCTGAATCAGCTGTTCAGTTCTGCCCGGAAGGCTGGTTCAGGCTGGTTCAGGGCTGATTAAACCTCAGAATCGCCCCACGGTCGACCCTCTTCGTTGCGCACACTCACAAGCTCGCGCAAGAGGGTCCAGGGCCCATGGGTCGAGTCTGAAACCCACACCCACGTGTGAACCCACATTCCGTGGTTTGACTCGACCCTCGCCCAATGGACTTGTGTCAACCTCAGTGACATGATCGCACGCCCGAGTCGTCCAACACGGCTGTTGATGAGGGATCCCGCCATCGCTTTATCTCGGTCTGCTTTGGAATTTGTGCTAAATCATGAGAGCATCTCACTTATTATATTTAAAACGTAAAATTATATTAAAACAATAATAATAGTATAACAGTAGATTCTACATTAATGAAACTGGCACTAGTCTAATATTTATATTGCCGTGCGATCGAAATCAGGGATTAAGAGCACGATCGTTCACGTCGTTGTCGTGGAGCACTGATTTTTTTACCGCGAACGACGCGGCCGGTTGATTTTGTTTCCCATCCCACCGGACGTCTCGTCGCCACCCCGGATCGAGGAAGAAGAGTCGTCTTCGGTAACATTAATTTCCTTGCTCCAGATCTGTGCTCGAGCAAAGCCACATTGGGAGGGGGTTTCCTTGAGATTGTGATTTGGTTGCCATTTCATTTTGATTCCTGTTGACGGCGGACGAGCCGATTTCGTCGAGGTACGTGAAGCTTACCAAAGATCAGGATTCGCCGTTGGAGGATATTCAACCTGGAGAGCTCAATCAGCCGGTTTGCGTTCCTCAGGTCAAAACACAGGGGGCAAGAGAGATAGTTAAACTAATAGTTTTCTTCTTCATTTTTTGCACCGTTTCTATGACCGTCGATTGTTTATGGTGGAGATATCTACTGAATGTTGGCTGCGGATTTTGTTTTATCAGTTTGAGGTTCAGCGGTGTGTCGAGTGCGGTCAACCCTTGCCAGAAAGCTACGAACCACCTGGTGATGAAGCTTGGACTACTGGCATTTGTGGCTGCGCTGAGGATCCTGAGAGCTGTAAGACGCCTCCCTCTCTGTTCATGTCTCTGTATTGACCTGTTATTTATAGAGCACTGATGCTATACACTTCGAACTGATAATTCATTGTTTCTGTCCCGTTCTTTACAAGGCATAATTAGTTTTCTCTTTGATTGTTCTGCTTCGCTTCAATTGCCTTTGGAATAATCTATACAATACACATGGCTAGGTCAGCAGTCATTGAAGATAGTGAAGATTAGGGCGGAAAGGTTGTCTTTGGACAAAAAAGTTCAAGCAAGTACCTCTGTGCAATGAAATGGATGACAAGCGAGTTGGAAAGTCACTGTCCGACGGACCTAGATAGAATTTAGCTCCATTTAGCCGAATAAGATTTTGATCAGCTAGTTTGCCACAGAGTCCAGAACTTGGAAAAGCCCCCCAAGGTCTAATTTAATCAAGTTCCTTCACTTCTTGAATAACTTAGCAATGGGTAAAAGGGTTCCAAATGTGCTCAAGGACCAAAGTGCATCTCCAGAATTCTTGTCTGCATTAAGAAATTTAATCCTTCATGCTAGTTTGCAATACATACTATCCTTACACAAAGGAAAAGAAAGAAGATGCCACATATACAATATGTACACATGCCTTATGGTCGAGTACATGAAATGCACTTAACGTGATCCCTTACATTATCTCCTACTCAAGTAGTTGATATGCTCAGTGACACATAGTTTTCATCTTTAAGTTGACTTCAATCATGATAACATCTTGCATACTTCATAGTGCTAGAAGAACTAAACTTTCAAATATTGGTCTGTACCGCCGTTGAACCAATACATATATATCTGCACCAATAGTACTAGTCAGCTTTTAAGCTTTTTTAGGTACGGATTTGTTGGACCAGTGCATACAGTTAGTAATATTAATATTATCTTTCAAATTCGAATCAATCACTATGAATTATAGTAAAATTCTTCAAAATTGCTCAAACAATCTTATACATTCTGTGACCCTCTAACTCACCTTGCTACTTTAATTCCATGAATTTGGGTATCCTCAGAAGGATCCATCTAATCCTTGGATTGACATCATGGAGTGTTTAAGAAACTTAGGCTTGAAATTGTTGGGGGTTAAATGTCTCTATCCTTGACACTTTGAGAGTGTCAAGAATTGTGGCTATGATAGGATTTTTAGGTTGCGTCATGTTGATCATTGGAATGGACACACTAGTGTATTGTAGCTCCTTGTTACCTGCCTTGATTCATGAAACATATACATCACATTGAGAGTTGAGGATATTACATCCTTCACCTTTAAAACATTGTGCCTTTCCTCAATTGATCAATTGTTGAGTAACCACTCTAGGTAGAATCGATTGGCTACTCTTCTTAGCTCCCTCAAAGTCAAGCTAGTTGTTGTTGATATCATCCTTGGTAAGATGTAGAGTTGCTAGGTTTTCTCTTCAATTTAAGGAATTTGCATTGATATCAGCTTTCCTTGGCTTGCACACCCAGGCCTTTTTGAATTCAATGAAGCACCTTAGTCGCAAATTGGTGATAAACTCACATATACCTTTCTGTTGTTATGATCAACTCTCCAATTCTTAGCTAAGTCATTTTGTTTCTCTGGTGATTCTCATCAGAACCCTCCAAGTTCCTTTCTATAGACACAATTATCATTTATTTCCATTTTATCTTATGTGATTATGTTGTTCCACTTCTCCTTCTTTAGCCTCACTATTGTGAGGTGAATTTGTGTCTCTCAAAACTTTCCTATTGGCAAAGATTACACATTTTGCTTCACCTATTACATAGAATAAATTCATAAATAATGTAGACACCACCTTTGCCTTTCTCGTGAACTACATGCTAAATACCAATTAGTACTTATCCATGGGCTGCCTTAAAGTTAGCATACACAATCCTTCCTTTGATCTTGACAATGACATTCTTCATTGCTCCAAGGTAGGGTGCCCACCAAATTTGTTCTACCAGAACCTTTAGCCGTATTATATTTCATGGTACTTGAACCCTTGAAATACATTGCTATTCTTAAAAGTCCTTGCCCCACCATATCCTAATAAAATATCCAATACTTGTTATACTCAGCCCCTATAAATACCTAGATAAATTATAATGATGTATTGACATTAAAATTTTAATTTATGCCAAATAGATTTAATTGAAGAAATAATAAAGTCAAATAATTAGTAGAAACAAAATTCAAGTTCAACCATAACAAAAACAAACATTCTAATAGTAAAATCCATCAATTTACAATGTGTACCCTAAGAGTGCTAGCTAACTTGACTTGAATACTAAACATAGTATCTGAACCTATACTAAGCCTGTTAAAGAGATATCATGTAATTGAGTCAGGTTGGAATGGGTACCCAATGATTGTGTATCACTTGCCATCTCTAGCTGCTCCTATAGCTCGAGTGGCCTTATAACTATTCCTTTTAACTTGACCAAAGCTTTTCTATAATAATAAGCCTTGTCACTTTGCCTCTAACTTGCTAACGAAATTGCGAGTTAGCTTTATATCTACCATAGTAGAGAGCTTGATGTTTATGTATGAACATCAACTCATGATTAGCCTTTGATGGCTACACTCTTGTCAATGACTTTTTTGCTCCCTAAATTGTATCAAGAATTCCAATCATACCCATGTTTTTTGCAATATACTTCTCCTTACAACTTTTATTTCTCTATCTAGTAGAAACTTTATGATCTCTATCACTTCTACTCAAAGATATAAAGGTGCTTTTGCCTTTTTCCTCTTCTTTCTCGAGGCTTTTTCGTGGTCTCCACTATCACTGCATAAAAGACTAACTTCTAGGGACAATCTTTTTACTAGTGTGGCTCTTTCTTTGCACTAAAAGCATTTGCCTTTTTTCTATATAGGCAACTTTGAATATCCACATTGATCTCTTCCCATCAGAAAATTCATTGAACTTATTATCGAATATTGAGAGATCTTTTTTTTGTCAAGTGACATGAAGTTTGCAAACTGCTTTTCCATTAGCATAGATGATAAGTTCATGAAATTTTGTTGATGTAACTCTTGCTATGCCTATGGTTGTAGACCATCAATAAAACAAAAAAATTTATCTATCTCGATTATAACTTGGTTTTCTCGCATTAGTGCAGAGAATTGCTTCACATATTCTTCACCAAAAGCATATGTTAAAGCTCCCTTATACTCTCTAGCAGGAACTTTCAACACTTTCTTTAACTTTAGTCATGTATAAATTGTGCATCATCCCTTTTTGAATCTCCAATTGACATCATTTCATAGATATTAAGTAGCTACTGTCCTATTGACACTTTGTATTCCTCTCATTCAAGTTAGATAACTATGAAGTATGATTCCTTGTTGAAAAAGGTCTTGAACTCTTTTGCATTACGTACCCCACCTTAGCAATGTAGTATGGTTTCCCTTAGCTTTAGATGATTACAATTTACAAGCATTTCCTTCACCTGTATTGATAACATGAGCAATGTACTCATGCTATCAATTCTTTGATTTGCCTTTGTAATTGCTACAAAGCCTCTTAACTGTTCTCATTAAAAACGATCAATACAGATCATCTTGCAATGCCTTAATGCTTTTAATACGCTGCTCATCCAAGTATAATACTACAATTTTTGCCTCTATCCCATAGATACGCGACATGATTTTTGTCATCTATCCGTGTGCTTTCCATCTCATCTATAGGTGTACCTAGCAACAACTTCCTGAAGTGTAACTTTTGATTTACCTCCCTTGTGAGTCTTTAGATCTTCTCAGCCTATTTTATTATTATTTTTTTCTCAAAAAGCATATATCAACCACAATGAACGAGGAGATAAATCTCTCTAAGACCAACTAATATGACACCCATATGTACCACTTGCTTTGGTTCCACTTAACACCCATGTTAGCAAGGTGGTGTGGCCTTCTTTGATATTAACTATTATGGCCTTAGATTTTCTCATAAGGAATTTCATGTGATTTATTGTTTCACTCCTCCAAAGACATTAATCAACCTACCTATATGTAGTATTTGAATTTTAGAAGTCGAGTAATATGCTTGAGCATTGTGAAATATTAGATAAATACCCTATAGCACAAGGCTAGGTAAAGAGATCAAATAATACACTATATAAAGGACACTTACACAAAAAACAATGGATACACACAGTGATGCTAGGCCAGATAGCATGGAACTATCAATTTTAACCTAAAAAATGTCTTGAGTTCCAATTTTCTAAAGCACCTTCACTATTGAATACTATATTGGAGGGGCAAAAGGGTCACTGATGCACTCAAGACTTCAAATAGATTGAATGAATTGATTTTTTGTATCATATATGCAATACGAAATTCCCTGCCCACATTGAGGAACTTGATGGCTTGAGCTAGACCGGGACATGTGTTGCCCTTATATAAAGGAAAAAATATGACACGCGAAGGTCAAATATATGCAATATAAAATCACTTCTCGGTCCCTAACAATGTGCTGAGTTTGAACTAGTCAATTAGGATGTATAATAGGTTAGGAATGCGATGGTTGGCTGAGTAGTCGGCATAACACATGTTTGCTCCTGGAAGGAAGACAATGGGAAGAGGAAAACACATGGAGTAATATGACTTGGATCTAAATACTGGTGTGGATGTTAAGAACATGTGTTGAGTTGCTCCTGGAGTCTGATTGGTGGCACCATATAACTTGGGAAGTAGCTAGACCAACAACCATAGAGGTGGAAGCCGATCAATGGGTGGAGAGTGTGTTTGAGTGGACTGGAGGAGGGTAGGGTGGTCAAAATGATTACTGTAGATGATGAATGGAATAGTTGAAAGGGAACAGAAAGATAGACCTTGCTTGAACCACATGACAGAAGGTTCTTACCGCCTTGCACTACCGGAAAATCGCAGCAAGTGAAAGGAAAAGAAACAAATGGCTGGACCTCATGCCTAAGCCAAACAACGAGTTTTCATGGTCAACATCTCTCGGGGATCAAGTAGATGTAGCAAAGGTTAAATTTCACACTTGAGACTTGCAATGCAAGACTTGGTTTTCATGATCACCCACATGATTGAAGAGAGCTTTATTGTTCATTCATTTATCATCAAAATCCCCCAGTTACAGACTTTTTTGCCATCTTTTAATGAGCAATGGGGAGTAAGGATGGTGCCACATGGCATCCATTAGCTACCAAAAGTATATTTAGAAAAAAACACCATAACAAACTTTTCCCATATAGTGCTTATTAAAGGGCAAAATATTTGGCAAATTAGGCAAGCTGTCGTTGCCTTGTTGGTGCCTTGGTAGCATGCGCCGAGTCTCCTTCAGGGTAAACAACAAGAACAACCTTAGTAGGTGAAGCTCCTTTACGTTAGATGAACATGCTATATGTACATTATGAAACACTTTCAAACAAAACATCCTTGGTAATTCAATTATTTACCAAGAGTAAATGAATTACACTCAAAAGCGGTGGAGACAGATGGCAACGGGATAGACCAAGTAAAAAGGATGGAAAAATGAGTTCAGCGTGTACCTCAAACCACAGGAGCCAACCTAGAGAAGATGAACACCATTCAGTACCAGATTTATCTTAGCATCTAATCCGTACAGACCCAGTGAAGCAGCTGACACCTTTTGCTGAACGTCATCGAAATGTTATTGAAGATGCAGGAGTTTCTCCCTAGCCAAACCTTTCATGTTCAACTCATTTCCACTTTGTTCAATTGTTCATCTCTGTGCATCATGACGTCATTGCCAAACTGATAACTTTGTGCGGAAGGTGAAATTACATTATGATTTCCTTCCAACATCAACAGTGAACTACAATATTCATAGTACAGTTTCTTTCTCGCACTCGATACAGTACAGAATTTTCATGTCATTATTCTTTGTAATGCTGAACTCTCCCCAGCAAACAAAGGTTCAGATATGCTCAATACACATTGCAACTCCGCTCAGAAGTATTATCTATCTGCATGTATGTTTTAGCCTTAAATGTATGCGAGGTCTCTTGAGGTTGAGGACCGCTGACTTTTGATAACTACTTCTTAAGAAGGTTCACAGATAAGTTTAATATTGGGAAGCCAATGTTACAGGACATTGGAAGCTAAAACTTTCTTTGCATATAAACTACGTCTCTTGAGCTGGTCATTTACTCAAATTCTGATACTTCTTGGTAAAATATCATATGTTCCCATACTTTGGGAAGACCAATCTATCTCACCTTTTCGCATAATAAATCTTAATACCATATGTATGCTGGAAAATAGGATGCCGTCGTAGAACAAGAGAAAAACAAGTTAAGCATAAACTAACTTGTTCTATACTGAAAAACGGATTACAAGCTTTTATAGAGGTGATAAATATCTCTTAATATCCCCTAATTAATCTTAATTACTGTAAAGGAAGCATTAGACTCTACCCGAGGCATCCCTCGGTTCACATTCACGAAAATAATTAACAACCTGGTTAATATTAGGTTTATTTTCTATCACCCTTTAAACCTGAAATTCCAAAAAATACAGACTCAATCTCTTTACCTTTTCAAAAGGAGTCCTAGCATTTCTAAGGGAGTTTTTTCTTCTGGTTTCTTTCTAGCCTAGTTGTTCAATGCATAAATACTTCTAATGCCTTTGTATTGTTCTTGAGAGATTTCTTTAAATTCTTCTAGTTTTTCCTTGATTTGAAAATAATCATCAATATCTATTTTCTCTAAAACCTTTATGAGTTCCTGACATGCTCCTTCTCGCCATTTTGGATTTTTCTTGAAAGCATATCAATTTCTTCTCCGCATATTTTTCAAGTATTTCTTGAGTGTTACAAAGCCTATTTTAATCACAAGTTTTAATTCTCTTTTCTTTCTAGATGCATTGATGATTGTATCAAAAAATTAAATTTTTAGCAAGGCTGCCCAGTATTTTTTTCTTTACTGGTGAATTTTCTATGTTTTTTTTTTGCCAAAGATGAATTTTCTATGTTGACTACAACTCTTGATTTCAGATCTGGTTTAATTTTGACTTAGCGTTCAATGCTTTTATTTCCGTCTGCCGTTTCTTTCTCATTTTTCTATTATCAATGCTTTCTTCTACTAATTGCCTTTTCAATTTCTTTTCTTCTCTCTCAATTTCTACAAATGTATCTCTCTTATTGTCTTTTATCTCTTTTTTTTTTTCTTTTTTGCACACATTTTCTCTCTAACACATTATGTCAACCACTGCCCTTTCTTTATTATAGCCAATGTGACTTTTTCTTCTGCATCGTTTTCAAAAAGCCCCTCTTCTTCAATGAATCCTCTCGATTCTACTTGTTTACCCAATTTGCTCCATCTTTTTTTTTTCTCTGCTACTCACTTGCGGCAAAAAGGTTCGGCATCTCTGACGATTCTTCATAGCAACGGTAAGCGGTTGAGAACTTTGGCTCGTCGATGGCGGTGGCTCCGGCTAGCCTCTCCGGCAGTAGCAACTCCGGCAAAGATATCTCACCTACTTAGTGTCAAAACAAGGTATATGGTGTGGTGTTCTTCTTGTCTCGTCGTTGTTTTATCAATAGCTTTTCGGCAGGCGCGAGATCTCCTTTCTTGGCTTGCTCAATCGAGATCTCTTTTTGACCTAACCTTCTTTCTCATCACGGTCTCTTCTCTGATCGGACTTGCTTTTAGCACACTGCAGCAACCTTGTGCTTGCAGTGGCGCTCTCCAAGCATGATGAGACTCGTCGGTGATATTTAAAAAGTTGTATCCTACTATCCTTTGATCATAAAACTCCCACTACCACTCAACTTTTTTTTTTTTTTTCGACAGCAATGTCTTCCCTCTAGCTCTAATACCAATTTGTTGAAAATAGGATACCGTTGGAGAACAAGGGAAAAACAAGTTAAGCACAAACTAACTTGTTCTATAATGAAAAATGGATTACAAGCTTTTATAGAGGTGATAAGCACCTCTTAATCTCCTCTTATTAATCCTAATTACTATAAACAAATCATTAGACTCTACCTGAGGCATCCCTCGGTTCGCATTCACCAAAACATTAATAATCTGATTAATTTCAGGTTTATTTTCCATCAATGTACCCATGCTTTCTGATAAAGTACTGATTCCTTGCAAAATACTGTTTTCT